>CM076978.1:40288453-40473453 GCA_039105355.1 Benthosema pterotum | reverse complement strand
TGTGGAAATACCATATATTATTATTATTATTATTATTATTATTATTATTATTATTATTATTCATTTGAACACTGAGCACTGTTCAGTCGTCTTGGTAATGAGGGACTGTCCCACGCAAAGAGGGACATCTGGTCACCTTACATGCACAAGTATTCCCTCCTGTAGAAAATTGTGCATGTACGAAGCTCCATCTAGTGGAGGAAGCGTTTATCGAAAACAATAGACCTTTCAGTAAGCTCCTCTCCAAACTGCTATGGTCCAATCACAGCTAAGCATAACATGTGATAGACAAACCTCTCCACCAATAGCTTTACTGTATGATAAAACATTTTTTTTTTTAAACTAAATGCCACACACACATTTTTCCACTGCATAGGACATGCCTTGTTGATGGATTTGGAAGAGATTTTGAAGGTCTGGTTCCAAAAATGAACCAGTATTTAATGTGTAAAGTCCATGATATTTACATTAGAATGAATGAGCCTGGCTGGAAAGTGTCCTAAAAAAGTGAAAAAGTGAAAAGTGAAAGTGGAAAGTGTCCTAGCCTTGGGTGGACGCTGGGGAGAGGACGGGGCTTACTGAAAGGTCTGTTGAACAAACCATGATAAGAACTTCCCTGGAATCATTTATTTATAAACAGCCAATATAAACTAGTTATCCCATGTAACTAATTATCTAATGCTACTAAACCAACAGCATTTCATCACTCAAAAAAGGAAAATCTCCAAGTCAGACCTTTAGCTTTATGCATGTGTGATGGTTGCAACTTCACTGATGCTTTCTTTACCTTGGTGACGTAGATGTGGTCTGGGTGGTGCTTGGGTATAGTTACCTTGGTGACGTAGATGTGGTCTGGGTGGTGCTTGGGTATACTTACCTTGGTGACATAGATGTGGTCTGGGTGGTGCTTGGGTATAGTTACCTTGGTGACATACTGTAGATGTGGTCTGGGTGGTGCTTGGGTATAGTTACCTTGGTGACGTAGATGTGGTCGGGGTGGTGCTTGGGTATAGTTACCTTGGTGACATACTGTAGATGTGGTCTGGGTGGTGCTTGGGTATAGTTACCTTGGTGACGTAGATGTGGTCTGGGTGGTGCTTGGGTATAGTTACCTTGGTGACATAGATGTGGTCTGGGTGGTGCTTGGGTATAGTTACCTTGGTGACGTAGATGTGGTCTGGGTGGTGCTTGGGTATAGTTACCTTGGTGACATAGATGTGGTCTGGGTGGTGCTTGGGTATAGTTAGCCTCGACACCCAGGCTTTCATTTTCGTTCGCCTTGCGCGAAAACGGAAAGCCTGGACTAACGCACGTTGGAAAGTGGCCTTCAAGTGGGAGTGAACATTCCGGGGTGGGCGTCGCTCTAAATGATGTGACGTAGAACAGCAGTGGACGGGTGCGGGAGGGGCCGGGGATGACGACACGTTAGTGAGATCAAATCAGAGCGCAGCACTTCCGCCGTGTGGATCCCATGACACCCCCGCCCCCCAAGGCCAAAATCATTGAGGGCTAGACCAGGCTAGGGTATAGTTACCTTGGTGACATACTGTAATGTGGTCTGGGTGGTGTTTGGGTATAGTTACCTTGGTGACGTAGATGTGGTCTGGGTGGTGCTTGGGTATAGTTACCTTGGTGACATACTGTAGATGTGGTCTGGGTGGTGCTTGGGTATAGTTACCTTGGTGACGTAGATGTGGTCGGGGTGGTGCTTGGGTATAGTTACCTTGGTGACGTAGATGTGGTCCGGGTGGTGCTTGGGTATAGTTACCTTGGTGACGTAGATGTGGTCTGGGTGGTGCTTGGGTATAGTTACCTTGGTGACGTAGATGTGGTCCGGGTGGTGCTTGGCGGGTGTGACCATCAGGGTGATTCTCTCATACAGCTGGATGCCAGTCAGAGACGTAACGCCCATGTAGAGGAAGATGCCAAACAGCACAGCCAGAGGGATCAGACGAAGCATGTCTGTCATCACTATGGACATACCTGGGGTAGAGAAGAGGAGGAATACATGGGCATTTAGGTCAGGGCTTGTCAACAGGTGGTCCGGGGATCACCATCAGTGGTCCCTGAGAGGATTATTCCAGGTGGTCTCCCCAGGCTAAATGATGGAAAGTTGGTTAACCAGATGTAACTCTTTGAGAGCGTAAAAATGAAACCAAATGGACCCGCAAAGGTCCCCAGGCTAAATGATGGAACGTTGGTTAACCAGATGTAACTCTTTGAGAGCGTAAACATGAAACCAAATGGACCCTAGCGGGTCCATTTGGTTTCATGTTTACGCTCTCAATAGTTAAGATATTCATCATGTGAATTAGCCCCAAGTCTAGACAACTAGAGAATGTAGAAGATTAATGGTCATTTATGATCTGTATGTTTGACTGTTTTGTTTTCTCCAAAATCCAGCCTGGAATTGTGGACAAAAGCAAAATATTTTTTTTAGTTTTGGGGTCTGTGGGGCTAAAATGTCCTCACATGGTGTTCTGTGGCTCAAATTCTGAATAAATAGTGCGGCCTGGTATGAAAAAGGTTGAAAACCACTGATTTAGGTGTACCCTCATATTTCAAACTCAATGTCAAAGTATCTGTAAAGTGATGTAGAAATTGCTCAAGTATTTTCTTAATGGACCAAAAACAGAAAGTACGCTTTATAAAGAATGTCCAATTTCACAATTTAAAATCAGTTTTCAGAAATGAATTGAAAAATGTACAAAATCTTTTGAAAATAGCAGATCCACAAGCATGTTTTGTAATATATTCATGATCTGTGTCTAAGAAATAAACCGACCTAGTAACCACTGCAACTCATTTTCAACATTAGTCTGTTAAATGTTAATAATATTCCTGTCTACAGTACATCCAGGAGAAACAGCACTAAGGTGTTGTTAGGACCAGCCAGTGGAGTTATAGGGTGTTAGAAAGCAGCAGATTGAGTAACAGTGTGTGAGTGAGTGCACACCCTGATAAGTGCTGGGAATTGTAGTAGTCGATAAATCCAATTTAATTTGAAGCGCTTCAACCTTGTGGAAATACCAGATCAATTGCTACACACTTGTAGTTATTCTATTTTTTTCTTACAATTTTCCTTATTTCATTTGACCAGTGTTCTTAGTTGCTCTTAGTTTTTAGTTAGTTTTTAGTTCTTGCGGGTCCATTTGGTTTCACTTTTACGCTCTCAAGAGTTAAAACATTCATCATCTGAATTAGCCCAAGTCTACACAACTAGAGAAGGTAGAAGATTAATGATCATTTTGATCTGTATGTTTGACTGTTTTGTTTTCCAAATCCAGCCTGGAATTGTGGACAAATGCAAAATAAATCTTTAGTTTTAGGTTGGTCCTCTTACCCACGAGGATGGCCACCACCAGACCGGTGACCCGCTGCTCCTTCACCTCCTGGATCATAGGCTTCTCTCCGGGCGCCGTGGCTTTGCTCATGACGGTCAGGGCGTTGACGTGTGTGACAGAGCGCACCGTGGCGGCGGTCAGCCAGGGCAGGCCCAGCAGCGGGCAGACGGCGCCCAGCGTCACGATCAGCAACAGGTCCAGGTGGAAGCCTGAGCCTTTCACCAGACGACGCTCCTTCTTACTGACAATCAGCCTGCGTGTGTGGGGCACAGGGGAGGACATGGAGGAGGTGGAATTACGATCAAATTTACGATTAAATTACGATCAGATTACGACCAGCCTGTGTGTGTGTGGGGCCAAGCGGAAGGACATGGAGGAGGTGGAATTACGATCAAATTATGAACGGCCTGTGTGTGTGGGACAGATGGAAGGACATAAAGGACGTGGAATTACGATCAAATAACGATCAAATTTACGATCAGATAATGATCAGCCTTTGTATGGGCCAGGGAAGAGGACACGAAGGACGTGGAATTACCAGCTTCTCTGCATTTACAGGTTACTTACAGGCTCACCGCCACCAGATGACAGGAATCTTGTCATTCTATGATTTTTATTGAACTAGAACAGTGGTTTTCAACCATTTTCATACCAGGGCCCACTATTTATTCTGTATTCTAACCACGGACCACCAGTTGATGTACAATTTAGGAGAGATAACTGAGCCCTATGTTGCAAATAACAATTTTTATACATTTTCTAATTGTGCAGATTCACGAAACAATTAATTCAGTAACAAGTAATTCAGATGTTTAAAATATAATTGAACTTGAGATTTATAAGGGTCCATTTGGTTACCAACGGTCCATCATTCAGCTGGGGACCAGCTGGAATCCTGTCAGGGATGACTGATGGTCCCCGGACCTCTGTTTGAAAACCTCTGGAATTACCAGCCTGGTGTGTAATGATAAAGTAACTGCATCAAAAAAACAACAACGATTTTTAAGAATCGAAATGCATCGAAATAAAACCGCAACATTGACTATGCATAATATAATTTTGCAAAAAATCCGCACAGAATCGTTTTCTTTGCAGATAATAAATTGCATTAATACTACATCAAATTTAACATTTCTAAGTGGTTTAATTACTCAGTTTAAGACAACTTCAATTCATTTTAAATAGTTAAAGGGGTACTTCACCCAAAAAAAAACTTTTGGTCATTTTATGGTCTACTCAGCCTCATGTGAACACACCAGACAGTTTATAAGTTACTCCTTTCAGTATTTAGATATTTGATGTTCATTAGTCTGCCAGACCCAAACCCATTATAACTTAAAACTCCATTTTAACCATGACAGATTATTCGAAAACAACCAATCTTTTTTCTGGTGACTTATATTGTCCTCCTAATACGTGAGAGGGCAGTGGAATTGCATCTACAGTTTTCATTTATTTTGAAAATATTGTTTTGTAAAATGTAGCCCCCTCCATATTTGGGAATGCCCACCCAAATGAATAAAACAATATTTTAAAAATAAATAAAAACTGTAAATGAAATTCCACAGCCCTCTCACGTATTAGGAGGACAATATAAGTCACCAGAAAAAAGATGGGTTGTTTTCGAATGATCTGTCATGGTTAAAATGGAGTTTTAAGTTATAATGGGTTTGGGTCTGGCAGACTAATGAACATCAAATATCTAAATACTGAAAGGAGTAACTTATAAACTGTCTGGTGTGTTCACATGAGGCTGAGTAGACCATAAAATGACCAAAAGTTTTTTTTTGGGTGAAGTACCCCTTTAAATGGATTTCAAAGCATTGAATCGTATCGAATCGCATCGCCAGATTTACCCAATATGTCCATGTATCGTACATATCAAATCACTGTTAAAATGTGCCGTTACACCCGTAACAATAACAATAATAACCTGTATTTTACAGGTTATTACAAGCCCACCAGGGCCAGATGACAAGAATTTTCTCATTCTTCTATTTTTATTCATCTATAATATAATTTAATATAATTATACTCATTTCATTAAAAACAACTTTAAGTTAAATGCTCCTTAATAGAGGAGTAAGAATGTAATCAAAATGAAATGGTTATCTATTTTTCCAATCTACTAAAAAGCACCTCTTAACAACAGTAGTCAAAACATTGGTAATCAGTTTAGGACTAGACTCTTATCTAAATCAAAATATGTGAAGTAGGATGTGGTGAAATATATATACAGTATTTTTAGTACCTCTTAACACATTCTAATAGCTCTCATAACATCCATTATGACTGTGATGACAGATTAATTACCACACATACAATAAACAGTAGGCCTATACATATATATTTCCCCAGCATCACAAACAACCGAAGCGTTTAACACTCAGTGCGGCTGCCTGACGCACGCCTCCCGTATGGAACGTTAAAACGCTCCACTGTGCCAGATGTGTGCAAAAACCCATTTTGTCCTGTCTATTTTCTGACACTAGTTTCTAGTTTCTGACACTAGATTCTAGTTTCTGACACTAGATTCTAGTTTCTGACACTACATTCTAGTTTCTGACACTAGATTCTATTTTATGACACTAGATTCTAGTTTCTGACACTAGATTGTAGTTATCTGAAAACATGTTGTTCTCACAAGATCAAACAGGACCCAAGACCTAGGGGGGTCGAGACCAAAAACGAGACTGATAGACCAAGGTACTTCGTGGGTCGAGATCGAGACAAGACTAGCACCTAAGGGGTCCAGACCAAGACCTAGAGAGGTCGAGGTGGATGGTGGAAGAGACCCGAGACATTTGCTCCGAGACAAATTGAGGGCGAGACCACGACAAGAACCACGAGGCAAATGCAGTGCGACAACGGTGAGAACCGAGACAAGACCAAGGCAAATTCAGGCGAGACAAAACAAGACCGAGACAAGGAAAAGTTGTCTTGAGGCTCACAACAAGACGATGTCTCGAGAACTACAATACTACCTACCATAAAAAGCATAAAAAGCCTCAAAAACAAATCTTTAAAAAGTACTAATAATGTTTTCAACAAACTGTGGTGTACATTCTGTACAGTATTTGCCTGTGAGATTGGAGTATTGGAGCAGAAGTAAACAGTACTAGTAATCAGAAATACCAGTAAGTAAAGTAAAGTACACCTCGAAATTATACTTTTCTACCACTGCACAATCAGGGGCGTTTTTGCCATGAGGGGAGGGGGGCGACCATGAGGGGAGGGGGCGACCACCAGACATGCTTTAAAAGGATACCAGACTAATAACACTAATATGGATGAATACATTATACCTGACCTCTATAACTAGAATTGAACACATATAATATGTGAATTGCAAATTGCTTAGAAACGCCACTACTGAGTGCATTGCTGGAATGGGCGATTTCACCACAGATCGCTGCCGTTTGTTTACAACAACCAAACGACGTGCTTTGATATTGTTGAAACTTAGCCTTGGGGATTTCGCCATGCATTTCTGATGACAGACAGAGTTGACACCATGTGTGCTATCTGTTTCTCCAGGAATGCATTGCCATCTGTTTGGGGTTGTCGTCCCTCAGAGAAGCGATAACAGACGTTTGCACCTCCTAACCTCCTCGGATTTCTGCAAAACTGGTCCATGCTACGCGCCGGCAAGATATGGGCCAACGCACCCACGGTAAAAAAGACTTTTTTTGACCACCAGTGGTCCCTGAGAGGATTCCAAGCGGTCCTCAGCAAAATGATGGACAGTTGGTAACCAAAGGGACCCTTATAGATCTGTAACTCTAGAGTGTAAAATGAAACAAATTGGACCCTCCTGGGTCCATTTGGTTTCATTTTAATCTACACAATTAGAAAATGCAAGAAGAATTGTTATTTTGATCAACATTTTACCAGTTACTGTGACTCCTAAATTATTATTTTTATATTTATTATGAGTTTTACACTCAACATCAAATCGTGGTCCTTGACTAAAATGCAGAATAAATAGTGGGCCCTGGTATGAATAAAGTTGAAAACCACTCGGTTAGGACATAGGATTTCTGGGAAAACCTCTGCTATCAAGAACTTTAAAAGTCAAATATTGACTTTTTTTCTGACTGACATACCGGCTAGCTGTCAATTAGATTTATTCCGTCATGGGAGGGAGGGGTGCAGCTTTTTAGGAAAAAGCTATTGTCCTCCATGTGATGTTATATTTCCCCTCATCCTAGACCAGGGGCGTATCTAGGCATGGGCATGGGGGGGCTAAATACCCAGACTGCCCCACCAAACACGATGCCATGCAAAACATCCCAAGATATTTCAAATTAAAGTGCTTATATTTAAAATGATTCGAAACACTTCTACTGCTACAAACTAACTACAGCTGTGTCACCACTAAACCAACAGCATTTCATCATTGAAAACAGAAAACTCTCTGAGTCAGACATTTAGCTTCATGCATGCTGCGTGTCTGTTGTAACTTCAACAACAACTGATGTTATTATTGATGTATTACTTGTCTAATAAAAGTCCTGTAACCGAAAATGGTATGGGTGCGGCTTCATCGCCCGCGACACTTTGCGCCATGGACGATGAATTCGCACCCATACCAATTTCTCCTGCCCCCCCAATTGGGAAATGTTACATCTGCCCCTGTCCTAGACCGGGTTGATTACAATGGTGAGATGAGAGAGCATGGAGCCGCCTACGTACTGTAGACTGCAGAGCATCCCAGAAGGTTCCGTTTTCCTAAGCAGAAAAATGCTTTTGTTTCTCCTCCAACTTGTGGAAAACCACTACTTAAATAACAATGCACAAGGTGCAGGCACACCTGGCCATTAGGAGGAAAGAGAGACGACTTCACGCTCCACATGCTCCTCTGTGGAGCATGAAGATGATACACAACACATCCTCTGTCAACACACTAACTGAGGTTTTCATTAATTCTGACATGTTTGGGGGCCAAACTGGTGGACAAGAGACAGCCGAGGCTAGACGAATGAGGCAGATTTCTTTAGGTTAGGACAGTGGTTTTCAACCAGTGGTGGTCCCTGAGAGGATTCCAGGTGGTCCCCAGCTAAATGATGGCACAGTTGGTAACCAAATGGACCCTTATAGGTCTGTAACTCCAGAGAGCGTAAAATGAAATACATGAATTAGAAAATGTAGGTTAGAAAAATTGTTATTTTTGACCAACATTTTGCCAGTTATCTCTACTAAATTGTGGGCTCAAACTTGAAAATCCTTACGTTTGGATCCAAGAGACTAAACTCAACATCAAATGGTGGTCCTCGGTGACTAAAATGCAGAATAAATAGGAGGCCCTGGTATGAAAATGGTTGAAAACCACTCGGTTAGGAAAAAAAATGCTGCTATCCACAACCCTAAAAGGGCTTCCTGTCCTGAGCAGGGGCGGATGTAACATGTCCCATGTTGGGGGGGCATGTTGGGGGGGCAAGAGAACACGTTGGCGGGGCAAGAGAAAATGGTATGGGTGCGGCTTCATCGCCCGTGTCGCAAAGTCGCACCCATACCATTTTCGGTTACAGGACTTTTATTAGTCAAGTAAAGCATCAATAATAACATCAGTTGTTGTTGAAGTTGCAACAGACACGCAGCATGCATAAAGCTAAAGGTCTGACTCAGAGAGTTTTCTGTTTTCAATGATGAAATGCTGTTGGTTTAGTGGTGACAAAGCTGTAGTTAGTTAGTAGCAGTAGTAGTGTTTCAAATCATTTTAAATATAAGCACTTTAATTTGAAATATCTTGGGTTGTTTTGCATGGCATCGTGTTTGGGGGGGCAGACTGGGCATTTTGGGGGCATTTCCCCCCATGCCCATGCCTAAAAGGGCTTCCTGTCCTGAGGCAAAATAAAATAAAATAAACATCAACAGCATTCTAAAGACGTACGTTGGGTCTTTACCCAATTGGCCATAAAATACAGAGTAGTGGACAAAGATTTGTAGATTTATGCCTAGTACAAGCCAAAAGGTCTATAGCTCTATCCTGGAAAAAGGCGGCCAAGCCCAGCATTGCTCAAGGGTTTAATGAACTCTCTTTGTGCCTCCCTTTGGAGAGAATTACTTACTGTATAATCTAAAGTTTGAGAAAATTTCAGGACGGTTTATTCAATATGTGGCCAGTTTAAGTGCCCTCATTGTTTGATATTATAATGCCTTTTTGTATTTCAGTATATTTGTTTATTGCTTTATTGTCTGTAAGGGATCAAGCAGTCCACGAAGTGGACCTTGATCCCTTCTTGTTTTTGTTTCTTTTTTCCTCCTTCCACCAGAAATAGCTGTTCTGGCTGAACCGTGCAGTCGGTTTTCGCGAAAGTTGGTAATCTGGTAGAGGGTGATGCCAAACGGTGATGATGCGAAGCCTGTGACCACTGGTCAAATGGTGGCGCTATAGCACTCAACTGAAATTGCAAACTTTAAACACTCATAACTCATGAACTGCTCGACTCTCAGAAATGTAACTTATATTCACTTATGCGTCTGCTTATGCCGATGACCTCTGACCTTTAGATGAACCGCCATCTTGAATTATATGTAAAACAGTTAAAATGTCTCTTCTCCTACAATCTTTGATCAAAATGCATAACAATGACCTACACATGAACTTTGAAGCCATACAAACATGAAATGGGTGTGAATTTTGTTTTCAGTGAAAAAAATGATGTTTTTACGAGCCAATGAAAATTGCTTGTTTGTGAAAATTCTTCTATTATCCCTAATCTACACATGCAAAGTAATCTGTTTATGAGATTTTACAGTTTGGTAGAGGGGGATGCCAAATAGCAGCAAAACCAGTCTTACTCCAATTGCTCAAATGGGGGCGCTATAACAATTCTTTGAAACTGAAACATTTGAAAAACCATAACTCGGGCCTCGTTTGGCCAAAAATCATGGGACTTGTTTCTACATGTTCCTTGATTCATGTGGAACACATCTGTAACATTGACCGGTAAGCTCCACCCCCAGAGTGTCTGCCATTTTAAGCAGTTTGAAAAATGCTCATGCCTGATTTTCTGGCTGGATTTTTGATTTGCACAACAAATGTTTGTTGTACAAGCCGGTTTGCATTTTTTGTACACACCATCACTGTGTTTGTGTGTGGACGTAAAGTACTTCTGTGGCCTGCCGCACCGAGGACAGCCATCGTCAGTGTGTTAATCTCGCGTTAATTTTTTTGACGCCATTAACGCACGGCTGTGTTAACACGAGATTAATGCGTTAACGCATTAACGTGTTAACGCCAACACCTTTAATATATATAAATATATGTGGGTTTTTTTTTTCAGGCTAGCTAGATTGCATTGCATTGTGGGTCCTTTAGGTCGTGGGCCGTGGTTTCAAAAAGGTTGGAAACCACTGCTATAAAGCACAAAGCACTGCATCGTTCTAATCTTTTCTGACTGAAATTCGAACAATTTAGCTGTATCATTCCAATTTCAAACTGTATCGTTCCATTTTTAGTCTGAGATTAGTAAACTGTATTGTTCTAATTTCACACTGTATCATTCCAATTTTACTCAGAGAGTAGTAAACTACATCGTTCCAATTTCAAGCTGTATTGTTCCAATATTAGTGAGAGATTATTAAACTATCATTTCAATTTTAAGATGTATCGTTCCAATTTTAGTCAGAGAATAGTACACTATATTGTTTCAATTACAAACTGTATCGTTCCATTTTTAGATTAGTAAACTGTATTGCGACAATTTCAAACTGTATCATTCCAATATTAGTCAGAGATTATTAAACTGTATCGTTCCAATTTTAAGCTGTATCGTTCCACTTTTAATTAGAGATTATTAAACTATCATTTCAATTCCAAGCTCTATTTTAATTATATTCCTCTGGTTGTACAACAATGGGAACTGATGTAGACACACACACACACCAGAGATGGAGCACTCATTAGAGCTGCATGGTGCTTGCTATACAAGCAGGTGTGCAAACCGTTTTGTACAACGCTATGTACCATGGTGTAGTTGCCAACGGGGTCAGGAGTTGGCTGAAGCCCATACTGCATCGCAGTGTGCAGTATGGGGGGGCCATACTGCAGTGTGCAGTGTGGGGGGGCCATACTGCACCGCAGTGCGCAGTGTGGGGGGGCCATACTGCACCGCAGTGCGCAGTGTGGGGGGGCCATACTGCACCGCAGTGCGCAGTGTGGGGGGGCCATACTGCACCGCAGTGTGGGGGGGCCATACTGCACCGCAGTGTGGGGGGGCCATACTGCACCGCAGTGTGCAGTGTGGGGGGGCCATACTGCACCGCAGTGTGCAGTGTGGGGGGGCCATACTGCACCGCAGTGTGCAGTGTGGGGGGGCCATACTGCACCGCAGTGTGGGGGGGCCATACTGCACCGCAGTATGCGGTGCAGTATGGGGGGGGGGCATACTGTACTGCAGTATGGGGGGGGGGGCATACTGCACCGCAGTGTGCAGTATGGGGGGGGCTGCGGGGGGCAAGTGACAATATGGGGGGGAGCTGCGGGGGGCAAGCGACAACGGCAACCACACTTTGCAATTTTTAAATTGCGAATATTCTAGTTTCCATTTGTCACTTTGACCACTAAGCTCCACCCTCTGACTGCTGAATTGTGCATATTGTTCATATTGCTTACTGCTTGGTGGCGTGTTGTTGGGTTGTTTCATTGATGACAACAACTAAGCAAATCATTGTGCCAGGATAGCTCAGTCGGTAGGGTGCCTGACTTCGGAACACAAGATTGAGGGTTCAAGTCCCACTGCTGACAATACAAAGTCTGAGTCTCCAAAAACCCTGCTGTGTTTCCACAATCACATGATGTATTTCTTCCATGTTTCTATGGCTTATTTGTGCATATTTAAGGAGCGGTAGTGGCTCAGAGGTAGAGTAACCGGATGGTAACCACAAGGTTGCCGGTTCGATCCCGGGCTCCTGCAGAGTTAGTGTCGATGTGTCCCTGTCCCACTGCCATCAGTGTATGAATGTGTGTGTGAATGGGTGAATGTGATGCACAATCTATGTAAAGCGCCTTGGATAAAGGCGCTATATAAATGCACCATTTACCAAGCAGTCCACTGAATGTGTGTGTTGTTTCCAGTACGTCTTGTGTCTGTTGGGTAGCCTCATTGGTAGAGCGCATGACTTGGAAATGAGAGTTCCTGGGTTCAAATCCCGGCACGGACACCTAGTAATATGAGTCAATCATGCACAATCTCATGTGGTCTTCTACATCTAAGTTCATGGTTCTATGTGTAACCCAGGGTAAAACTCAATGTAATGGTGGTTGTCACCATTCGGCCATGTTGTGTTTTGTCACTATTCGGCCATGTTGTCACTAATGACAGTTCACAGCTCAGTTCACCACTCACTCACAGCTCACCAATCATTTACTCATTCACCAAATCAGTGGCCTTGTGGTTAGAGTGTCCGCCCTGAGACTGGGAGGCCGGGGTTCGATTCCCGGCCGGGTCATACCAAAGGCTCTAAAAACGGGATCCAATGCCTCCCTGCTTGGCACTCAGCATCAAGGGATGGATTGGGGGTAAGACCCTGTGTCATACTAGCGTCATGTCCAGAGGGTGTGCTTGTACATCAAGCTGCCTCATGCTACAGAAACAGGAGATAGGCACCTGCCCTATGGGCCTCATGGCTGGGCAAGGCTGTTTGACTGTCACTATTCGGCCATGTTGTCACTAATGACAGTTCATAGCTCAGTTCACCACTCACTCACAGCTCACCAATCATTCACTCAGTCACACCAGATTACAATGTGAGTCAGTCTCACACATAATTACCTGATGTATTTCTGAAGTTCAGGCTCCCATGTTTCTATGGCTTATTTGTGCGTATTGTTCTTACTCCTTATTGCTGCTTGCTTGATCCCGTTTTATTGCTGCTTGCAGCTATATTTGTTTGTTTGTTTTTCACAAAACTTTCAGTAAACGTATAGTTTACGTACGAGGTGATCTGTGTCTCCATGAAGATGTGGATGTATAGTTTACGTACGAGGTGATCTGTGTCTCCATGAAGATGTGGATGTATAGTTTACGTACGAGGTGATCTGTGTCTCCATGAAGATGAGGATGAACACCAGCAGAGCAGGAACCACGGCTGCTCCCATCATCCAGGTAGGAAACGGCTGTTTGTCACCAAACGGACTGATGAACCATCCTCTCTTATCAGGAGACGTGACAGAGAAACCTGATGGTACGTTCAGTTTCTGATGGAAAAAAGAAAAGAAAAGAATAGACATACTTAGGACAGTAATATCTTTAATTTACTTATGATGCCTTGGAAAATAAGTAATATTACTACTTTACTTATTACTAGAATTACATATTAATTCACAACACACACCCATACCCCCCCCCCCCCCCCCCCCCCCTCCCCCGCTGCGGGAGGTGCGGGGGGCTGTATTTAGATCCATATTTGAGCCTATTGTGGCAATCAATGGCAACTTAACTTTCACTTTCACTTCAATATGATTAATTTTGGCATAATAACATCCTATCTCTCCTGTGGGTGTGTAATGGTGGAAAAGTTTTTTTTTTTTTTTTCTGGTCCAGGAAGTGACAATTCCTGGACCAGAAATGATGTGATCGGCAAGGGTGGGGGTGGGGGGGTGGGGGGGGATTAACCCTTTAGTTACACATCTCTGAGATATGTGTGAAAAAAAATGTATACAACTGCTGTTTGTGATTTTTTGTTTTTGAGATAATCAATCAATTACTTAATGCATAAAACCGGTCCCTAGGGGGTGCTATAGGCTAAAAAACTGGCACTCTTAATAATATGATTAACACAACTTACGTTGTGCAGTCAAAGGATCAAGTGTTTAATCATTTCCAGTACCTGTGTGTATGTCTCTGGCAGGGACCAGTCCACCAGCACTGAGAATAATATGGAGATGGGAATACCGAAGTCACCAATGATCCTCCTGGCCTGAAGGGAGGAGAGTAACAACAATACTAAGAAATGTCTTCTGAATCAGTGGTTTTCAACCAGTGGTCCTTGAGAGGGTTCAAGGTGGTCCCCAGCTAAATGATGGAAAGTTGGTTAACCAGATGTAACTCTTTGAGAGCGTAAAAATGTACACTCTCAAGAAGTTAAAATGTTAATCATCTGAATTAGCCCAAGTCTACACAACTAGAGAATGTAGATTAATGGTCATTTTGATCTGTATGTTTGCCTGTTTTCTTTCTAAAATCCACCTGGTATTGTGGACAAAACCAAAAGAGAGAGAGAGAGAGAGAGAGAGAGAGTGTACAAAATTTAACCGAATGCATTGGCATACACATCCACTGTCACATGCCCACACAGACAAAGGAATGTTACTCGTGGCTATTACCCACATTTCTACACCACAACAGTATCATACATACAGTAGCCTGGTCTAGCCCTCAATGATTTTGGCCTTGGGGGGGCGGGGTGCCGTGGGATCCACACGGCAGATCGAGCTGATCTGATTTGATCTCACTAACGTGTCGTCATCCCCGGCCCCTCCCGCGCCCGTCCACTGCTGTTCTACGTCACATCATTTAGAGCGACGCCCACCCCGGAAGGTTGACTGCCCCCTCAAGGCCACTTCGTGTAACAGGCTAGTCCAGGCTTTCCGTTTTCGCGCAAGGCGGACGAAAATGAAAGCCTGGGTGTCGAGGCTAGTCATACAGTAACAGGCTATTCACTTCCTCATTGACAGTACCATGTTTGTCAGGTCAGGTCAGGTCAGGTCGGGAATGGAGGTGCGCTCGACAGTCCTGTGTTCTTCTCCGCCGACTAATGCATGAAAGCGTGGTGAGGCTCTGATCGATGGGCCTAAAGCCAGCGACATCCCATGTAATTGCCATGTTGCATGGCATGACTCTAATCGGGATTGAGCGGTGCTACCGTATGTCTAAAAGCCATGTTTGGTTCTAGAACAGTGGTTTTCAACCAGTGGTCCCTGGGAGGATTCCAGGTGGTCCCCATGCAGCTAAATGATGGACAGTTGGTAACCAAACGGACTCTTATACATCTGTAACTCTTGTGTACTCTCAAGAGTTCAATTATATTTAAACATACGAGTCACTTAATTTTTAAGAATATACGCAATTATATTATTATAAAATGTAGAGGAATTGTTATTTTGACCAATGCATTTGGTCAACATCAAAAGGTGGTCCGTGGCTAAAATGCAGAATAAATAGTGGGCCCTAGTATGAAAGAGGTTGAAAACCACTGTTCTAGAACACACCATTATAATAGAGACATGATAATGAGAGATATGCAGAGCACAAGAAATAAGCAGGACTTTTCGTGGGGAAAAATATGATGCCCAATCACACGTTTTACACAAAGGTGGGTTTATTTTGTTTCTTTCGCTTTGAACGTTGCCATTTCCCACTAAACTCACTGTACGCACCTAATGGGCATGGGAAACTGTGGAGGCGACTTCACCTTTAAACTAAAAACAGGGCGTTTACGTCCTCTTTAAAAGACAAAAGCACAATGTTTTATTGACCGTTGGATGGAGAACCACACACGTCATCCAAATTATAATAATGCACTTTTCCCAAAGAAAGAAAATCTTGATATTTCTCCGCTGGAATAAAAAAAAAGGCCAGAATTTGGCGTTCTCGCGCCGTTTTTATCTGGGTTTGATTCCCGCTGTAGGAAAGTCAAAAGAACTGGACAGTTTTAATGACGACAATGAGTCATTACTTTCAACATAGTATTAAAAAATCACAATTAAAATGACCACTATTGTGGTTGTTGGGATCCACATGGGAACAGTTTGATCCAGTTTGTTTGCAGAGTCTGTGTTGCCAGCCTGGGACGTGTGTAATACTCTATGACTGAACACGGGCAACGGTTCAGATCCGAGACCCTTCCATTTCCATGGTCATATTAAAGTCAATCAATCAATATTGAAAATAATAATGTGGAGGAAAAACATTGTACTAAATCTTTCTTTGGTTTGCTCTCTCTCTCGTCTCTCTCTCATTATAGCAGGGGTTTTCAACAGGTGGTCCCGGGACCACCAGTGGTCCCTGAGAGGATTCCAGGTGGTCCCCAACTAAATAAAGGACAGCTGGGAACCAAATGGACACCTATAGATCTGTAACTCTTGAGAGCATAAAATGAAACCAAATGGACCCGTGAGAGTTAAATGATAGTTAAACATTTAAATTACTTAATTTTCAAGAATCTACACAATTAGAAAATGTGGAAGAATTGTTGTTTTAACCAACGTTTTGCCATTTATTTCTCGTAAATTGAGGACAAAAAAAAAAAAACTCGAAATTGCATGATTTTGGGTCAGATGACTAAACTCAACATCAAATGGTGGTCCTTGGCTCAAATGCTGACCTTGATTATTCCCATGGGTGAAACATGGGAACATCCATCATGGAATAAAGTTTAGTTAGTTAGTGACTAGATGCACTATAAGCATGAATTACCTTTCCTCCCAGGAATCTGCTGTTTCTGAACTTTCGGAGGAAGAAAGCGACAAAGAAGGTTCCCAGCATGAGAACCAGAGAGAGCAGGGCCGTGTTGGGCTGGTTGAGCAGACCCACACCCGCTGGGGGACCCCCTGCTTCTCCAGGGGCAGCGGGGGCGCCCGGGTTTGGGCCAAACGGAGAAGATGTGGTGGTAGGGTAGACTGCCATTAGAGGATGCTCCTGAAAGACCTGGGGAAACAAATACAATATGGTTCATTAATAACCGCTCTGCCATTTCTTTTTACTATAAAGCAGTGGTTTTCAACCTTTTTTCATACCAGGACCCATTATTTATTCTGAATTTTATCCCCACAGACCCCCAAAACTAAAGAATTCTTTTGCCTTTGTCCACAATTTCAGGCTGGATTTTCAGTGAAAACAAAACAGTCAAACATACAGATCAAAATGACCATTAATCTTCTACATTCTCTGTAGACTTGGGGCTGATTCAGATGATGAATATTTTAACTATTAACTATTTTCATTTTTACGCTCTCACCGCAAGGGTCCATTTGGTTTCATTTTTACGCTCTTAAAGAGTTACATCTGGCTGACCAACCTTCCATCATTTTGCGGCTTAGCTTGCGGGCCACCTGGAATCCTCTCTGAACTAAAACTGAACTAAAACTGAACTAAAACATAAAATGTTGAAAAATGCTTGTTGATTACCTGTTTTCACTGACGAAAAATGAAACTAAATCAAAATGCATTGTCAAAATCTACACTGGTGACAAAATAATAACTCCAATGAATCCATCATTTCTTTCTCCCCTTTCTTGAAAGGCAATGGACTTTTCTTTTTTTTGGACATACACATAATCCAAAGGCCATGCTGCTGCTTGTCTACCTTGATGAGTTTAGAGAAGGTCTCGTAGATGAAGATGAGTGAGATGAGGAAGGCGAAGATCTCCTGTGTGAAGGGTGAGATGTATCGGACCAGGAAGCTCCCCTCCGCCGCCACGATCACCAGGACAATGACGATCAGCCAGAACCCGATCCACACCCGACCCGTCAGGTACTCAAAACCCTGCGCCTGGCAAAACTGGGAGGGAGACAAATGGGAGCAAAATGACACGATTCACCATTTCTTTTTAAAGATTTGAGTGCCCAAAATAGGGGGATGACAGCCATCACTAAAAGAAGACTGCCTCCGAACAGATTTTGGTCTGGCAGTTGTGACTGGAACAAGCAACGTCAATTATCAACGTTGACTTTTCACTTTTCTATAGAAAATTATCAACTCCTGGTTGTTCAGAAAAGTTAGATCATTAGCCCTGTCTACTGGTCAACATTTTGGTATCCTCCAATCACAGCCCTCCTTGGCATCATGTGATCCTTTCTCCCAGACTCCCACAGATAAACCTTTCTGAAAACAACATGGCTGCTGCTGCTGCCTCATTGGGCAGAACATTTTATAACTTTTGTTAGTCTGCTAAAGTGAACATTTGGTTGAAAATGATTCGATACAAACAAAAAACAAATTATAAAAAAACAATTTGAATTATAATTTTTACCATTTTTTTACATGGTGAAACACATCATCAGGTTGTGTTTAATCTTGTTTATGTTTTTTCTTTTATAACTTTTATCATTCTGAGAGTGTACAAATGGAAACAAATGGAAACGTTAGGGTCCATTTGGTTCACATGTACACACTCTACAAATTAAAATGGGTGTAATTCCCCACTAATGGGAGGTGTTGCCTGTTGCCATGTGTCTCGTCATGTTGCCCGTTGATGTTGACATTGTTAGTTGATATTGATCAAAACAATGCTAGTGTATCAGGGCCTATCAAAGTCTTGCCATACCAGGCTATGGACAATGTCCTTTCAAGTGAGATCAAGTCACCTTCAAGTCGTTCAAACTGCATGACAGAAGTAGTATACTGTACATTGTTATCTGGCTGCATTCTGTTTGGGGTTTACCTTATAAAAGGCCTCTTCAAACACCAGCAGCGGTCCTGAGAAGCCGATGATGAGCAGAGGCTGTCCAGCCAGCAGAGAGAAGATCACACCCAGAGTGGCTGTGGAGAGGATCAGCTC
Source organism: Benthosema pterotum (assembly GCA_039105355.1). Classification (NCBI taxonomy): domain Eukaryota; kingdom Metazoa; phylum Chordata; class Actinopteri; order Myctophiformes; family Myctophidae; genus Benthosema; species Benthosema pterotum. The sequence continues at coordinate 40,454,601 of CM076978.1, read as the reverse complement.
AGAGACTCCCATCATGCCTTCTGTTTTCTCCCCTGGACAGATGGGACAGGAAAGGAGGGATATCATGATTTTGAGAGAGAGAGACTGAGTGAGTGAGTGAGTGAGTGAGTGAGTGAGTGAGTGAGTGAGTGAGTGAGTGAGTGAGTGAGTGAGTGAGTGAGTGAGTGAGTGAGTGAGTGAGTGAGTGAGTGAGTGCGCGTGTGTGCGTGCGTGCGTGCGTGCGTGCAGCCATGCGAATTTAGGCTCAGCAGGTATAGGGGCACTTTTTTAGGCTACCATTTTCTTTTTTTTTTACATTTGTAACTCTTGAAAGCATCAAATAAAGTTTTACGCTCTGAAGAGTTAAATTATATTTAAACATCTTAATTACGTAAAGTCTACAGGACTAGAAAGAAAATGTAGAATAATTGGTGTTTTACCAGTGACCAACTTTTGCCAGTTCTCTTTCCAAATTGTGAACAAACACATGAAAATCGTGGGGTTTTTTGGGGTGCGAGAGATAAACTCAACATCAAATAGTGGTCCTCCCTCGCTAAAATGCAGAATAAATAGTGGGCCCTAGTGTGATTTATTTACACTTGTTCCTAAAATAGACATACACCAGGTGGCACTCGGACGGCCACAGGGACAGACACACGTTGCCGTACTGTACTGTACCGTACTGTACTGTACCGTACTGTACCATACCGTACTGTCCTGTCCTGTCCTGTCCTGTACTGTCCTGTAATGTCCTGTCCTGTCCTGTACTGTCCTGTCCTGTACTGTACTGTCCTGTACTGTCCTGTCCTGTCCTGTCCTGTACTGTCCTGTACTGTGCTGTACTGTACTGTACTGTACCGTACCGTACCATACCGTACTGTACTGTACGTACCCAGCAGCCCTCCGAAGGTGATGGTGGGCGACAGAGCGGCGAAGTAGATGAAGATGACGGCGGCGATGCACTGCATGTCCAGAGCATCCTTCAGATCGCTGACGTAACGAGGATACCTCCGCCGGATGTCATGGATCAGACCTCCGAACGGGATGCCGGAGCGCTTCAACGGGTCGACCTCCTGGTCCCCCTCCTCCTGGTCCTCTAGGGTCAGCTCTGACAACACAGTGGGGGGAAGATTTACTGCTTTAGGTTTAGGCCAGGGGTCAGCAACCTGCGGCTCAGGAGCCGCATGCGGCTCCAGAACACAGAACTAGTGGCTCAGTGGCTGTAGCATTATTACATACACACACTGGGGTGATCCACACCAAAATAATATTAAAACGTCTGACAGTTGCCAGTTAAAGTAGCACTTAGCCATGTCAAAAAAGCCCAGCAGCTATCAGAGGTGGAGATTTCAATCTGAACCACCCATTTTCAAAGGTTTACTCAGTTTACTATGTCATTAATATACCTTAGAGATGTTGTGTGGACTAGAAATGGAGTTCTGTAAAACTCTTTTTTTTTTTTTTTTTTTTTAGAAACTCCATTTCTGAAGAAAGGTTGTGTTTCACCATGTTAATGATTTTTCTTTGAGGCCCTTTTTTCTGAGAGTGTGCAAATGGAACCAAATGGACCCGCCAGGGTCCATTTGGTTCACATTTGCACACACTCAGGAAAAAAATAATAAAATGCGGCTCCAGACAGATTTTGAATTTAATTTTGGGTCGAAAATGGCTCTTTCAACATCTTGGGTTGCCGACCTCTGAACTACGTGATGTATGAATATTGCAGCCCTTTTTTGTTTAATTGTTTGTCCTTGCCCTTTTCTCAATAAAAAATTTCAGTGATAAAAAAAAAAGATAGAACTAATCAATGGCGTAACTATGTTTCGATTGACAAAGATCTTCAGCAATAGCGGGTCAAGTGTTGCGTACCTTTGCACTCCAGATCCACTCCAGGTACGATGGACAGCTGTCTCTTGAGTTCCCTCTCCTTCCTCTTGGTGATCATCTGCTTCTGAAAGTCCACCACGGTCTTCAGGAGGTCTTTGCCCTCGATGTCTGAAGGAGGAATGACGATGCTGAAGTCCAGGAACTCGTTGATGCCGTTCAGGAGGTCCTGTCTGTCGTCAGCGAAGTAGGCCACCTCATGGAAGTTCTGGAGGAGGCGGAGCAGAGGGGAGGTGAGCCAACGGATGGATGCTCACACAAGGCAATGGGATATTTCCTCAAAACAGTGCATTAACAGTAAGTAATATGGGTAAAACATGTGTAGCATGTATTCTGAGTATTCTGTATAGCAGGGGTTTTCAATCAGTGATCCGGGGACCACCAGTGGTCCTTGAGAGGTTTCCAAGTGGCCCGCAGCTAAATTAACACTCTCTGTGCCAGCCCTTTTTCATATTTTTGGAGGTAGCCAGTGCCAGTTTTTTTCATCAAAAACTCATATTTCATATTTCGGTCCATGTTTCCCCACGGACAAGTTAGTGGACGGACACACACTTTTGGTTCCGGGTTAGGCCGTCCCTTGTTATGCTCTAGCAATGGTCGCCGCGGTCGCTGCTAGCTGCTGTTAGCATGGGGATCGTATTGAACCGGCGCCGGTAAGTTACGTCACGTACAGTAGCGTTAACGTCAGCGGCATCAGTTGTTACTGTAAATCATAATGATAACGGATGACGTAGATCTATTTCCATGGCATAAAAACTGTTAAGAAGTAATTGACTCTTAGCTATTTAAATTTAAACCAAGTGGACCCTTAGATAATTAACTCTTGGGAGTGTAAAATGAAATCAATCAAATGGAGCCTTACAGGTCCATTTGATTTCATTTCACGAACCAAAGAGTCACAATAAGTAAATGTTATACAGTAAGTAAATGTTAAACATTTTACTTAAATTTCAAGAATATGCATGCACAATTAGAAAATGTAGAAGAATTGCTTCGATGACAGTTGGCCTGTTCATTTTCCAAAATACAGCATGGCATTCTGGTATCAGAAAGATGGAAAACCACTGCTGTTTACTAATTAAGAAGATTATTGATTTTCTTTTAAGATACTAGCAAATGCAATATGCCATCTAACTATAAACTTATAGTACTATGACACAATACATGGATTCATGATTCGGTTTTTCCACGGGTGCATTTTTGAACTCCGAGGGCTCCGTTTTCGTCACCGCTAAAACCCTTATGCCTAAATGTCTTTGCTATTTGTTCCTACTTTGCGAAACAATTATGAATAGTTAAACATGACAATCTATTGACACGTTGTGAGCTTAGACTGGCCATTTTAACGACTGAAAAATGTATTTTTTTAACAGTTTAAAAAAGCAAAGAAGTTAAGGGATAATGGGTTTAGCGGTGACGAAAATCTAGGCCCAAATCTGCAAACAATCAAAGAATATGGGATCCAAGATGGAGGACAATGATCTAGCCTCAGCTCTACCCAGTGCTGTAGTGGTACTTCTAGAAGTGGGGGGATGGCATTGAAAGGGGAATTCCCCCCCATTTTATTTCATTTTTTCTGAGAGTGTACAAATGTGAACCAAATGGACCCTAGCGGGTCCATTTGGTTCCATTTGTACACTCTCAGAAAAAAAGGAAACTCATTAACATGGTGAAACACATCTTGATGATGTCATCCAGATGTATTTCACCGTGCTAATGATTTTTTCCAGACCCAAAAATATTTTAGATGTGAGAAGTGGGGGGACGCCGCCCCCCCGCGTCCCCCCTCCACTACACCCCTGGCTCTACCTTGTCTGACATGAGCGTGGAGAAGGAGCGTCCGATCTCGTGGTAGTCCACGTTGGCCTGGCTGGGCCCCAGCAGGACGAAGATGAAGCGCGTCGGGACAGGGACCTCCAGCACCGACTCCAGAAGAACCGCCTCATTCAGACGCACGAACGCCATGGCAGGCTGCTCCAGGAACTCCACACAGCCTGGTGGGGGTTCACACACTTACTGCTCACTGTTTCTACTAATGCAGGGGTTTTCAGGGACCACCGGTGGTCCCAGAGAGGATTACAGGTGGTCCCAAGCTAAATAATGAACCAAATGGACCGTTATAGATCTGTAACTCTTGAGAGCGTTAAAATGGACCCTTGCGGGTCCATTTGGTTTCATTTTACGCTACTGTAGTTATATGTTTTGTAATAATAATCATCAAAATCTACAAAGTATAATCAGTACCGGTAACTACAGTTTTCAAATAATTGTCAGTATATACAGTATTTGCTTCTTGGATAGAAGATACAGCATAAGTACAATTGTAATTGTAATGCAATTACCTTACATCAAATGCCGTTGCAAAGTTTATCTGATCTCATAAGACAGGGGTTTTCAACAGGTGGGCCGGGGACCACCAGTGGTCCCTGAGAGAGTTCCAGGTGGTCCCTGGGCTAAATGATGGAATGTTGGTTAACCAGATGCAACTCTTTGAGAGTGTAAACATGAAACCATGTTTACACTCTCAAGAGTTAAATACTAACCATCTAAATTAGCCCAAGTCGACACAACTACTGTAGAGAATGTAGAAGATTAATGGTCATTTTGATCTGTATGTTTGACTGTTTCGTTTGCCAAATCCAGCCTGGAATTGTGAACAAAAGCAAAAGAAATCATTTTGTTTTGGGGTCTGTGAGGCTAAAATGTCATCAAATCGTGGTCCCTGGCTCAATCTCTGAATAAATGGTGGGCCCTGGTATGAAAAAGGTTGAAAACCACTGTCATAAGAGATGGTCATAAGAGAGTTGCATACACATGCATACTGTAACGTTGAGACTGAAGCTAATGCAGAGCTGAGTCTTTTGATAGAAATCTTGAAAATTGCTGTGAACAAGTCTTCTATATGTGGCTGAAACGTGACTCCCACAGCGTGGGATCTTACCCACTAACACGATCGCCGCTTCAGCATCTTTAGGAATCTTGGCCAGCAGTTTCAGCGATCGCACCGCAGCTGGATGGCTGTCAGCAGGCAGGGGTGGAGAGATTTCTGGGAGGAGACAAAAGAGCAACACAAAGCTAGAATTGAAGGGAGATTTTTTTGTTTCCATGGGATGTTTTTCATTTGCCAACATCTCAAGCCATGGAGAACATTAACCATTCACAGTTAATGCATCAAGAAGTTTTAACTAGGAGCACCTGCAGGCTGATTGGAACATAATCCAGTGCATGTGGGCAGAAACCAGACGCTGCTTTTTCTTCTGAGTTCAAGCGCTACCTTACGCCACGCCGTGACCTCACTGAGAAGACATTTAAAAGTACAATGCAAGAGCCTGCAGGCCCCCAAACCGGGCGTTTACTCTAAATCTGTCTCAAATCGATCCTCGCCGGTGATTCTTGTGGATATAAAGCAAACCACAGACTGGTTAAGAGGCAGCTCAGATACTGTATGTTGCTTTTATCCGACTTCATTGGGCGAGATGGGTTGCAGTTATCCCAATGGCCTCTTGTCAAAAGTGGTTCTGTCATCTGCCATTATGGCACATTAAGAAGGAAACCCTTGTCAAAAAAGAATGGCTGCACCTTATCCCTCTAGTGAAATTTAAATATACATGATCAATGTTATGCCAGTGTGATGAGCTGCTGAAGCTACTCTACATACACAGGAAGAGACGTGCCGCCAGCACCCACAGCAGTGCCCCCTAGCGGGAATCAAACCCAGGACCTTGTAGCTGTGAGGCGACAGCACTAACCACTGTGCCATCGTGCCCCTGATCCCCCCTGCTCATAATCTCAAAAGTGCATCCTTTGCCCAAGGTGATGCACACACATCTGCAGCATCCATCCATCCATCTTCTTCCGCTTATCCAAGGTCGGGTCGCGGGGGCAACAGCTCCACCAGGCTTCCCTGTCCCGAGCAACGTTGGCAACCTCCTCCTGGGGGATCCCGAGGCAATCCAAAGCCAGAGAGTGGATGTAATCCCTCCATCTGGTCCTTGGTCTGCCCCGGGGTCTTCTCCCAGTGGGACATGCCTCGAGGACCTCCCTAGGGAGGCGCTCGAGTGGCATCCTAACCAGTTGCCCGAAATCTGCAGCATAGGTCTTCAAAAGCCAAGGTAGACAAAAGCAAAAAGGTGAACTCACAAACAGGCTGGTGAACACGTCCTGCTTGGGGTCATACACCGGCTGGTGGTCCTTGGTGTCATGGTGTTCCTGCTCCTGGTCCTCGGCCACCAGGGGCAGCACTGTGTCCTGGACGTGGTTGTGGTGGTGGTTGAAGCTTCCTCCCCCTCCTCCTCCTCCACCTCCTGCATGGAGGCTGCTGGATGAGTGGCGGTGGTGATAGTGGTGGTGGTGGTGCTTCTGGTCGCTCAGGTGGCTGCCATGGAGAGAGACAACAGCGGTGTTACAGTTTTAACAGTGGGCGATGTACAAGCAACGTCGGCCGATATGAGCGACGCCGACGGTCATTACCGTAAATTCTCGCTTAGAATGGCATGCATAATGAGTACCGTAAACGACGGTGCTGTGGTGCACTGAAAAAAAAAAGTATGGTGTAGGAGGAAGGAGGGCGGAACTAGGAACCAAACTGCACCGAATGGTTCGGGGTTGAGGAGGGAAAAAGCAGCACTTGGCTCTGAATGGTTATTCCCGGGCAAACGGTGGCTGATTTGGCCGAAAAGATCACCAATTTTTATCTTTCCAGGCGATAACGCCCGCCCACGTCGGCCGACATCGCCCATGCTGCTGCTGTCGCCCGAATCGGCGACTCTCATAGACAAATAATGAATGTCGACCGACGTTGCTTGTCCATCGCCCACCGTTAAAACGTATTGTCTGTTATACCAGAGGGTCTCAACCATTTTCATGCAGGGATCCCCAAAATTAGGGGTGCCCACACTTTCTTACTGGAGAGCTACTTTCAAAATGGCTCAACAAGATCTACACATCAAAAATGTGACTATTTCATTACTGAAATCCCGGGTGTTACATGGACAACGAAAAAAATATATAAATCATAAGACACCAGGCATGCCCTGTAGCTCTCCTTCTCTAAAGCTGACAGCAATGCTTGAAAAAAGTACTGTTTTACTTAGTAAATGTATCAACGTGCAAGTAGAACTGCTCTGTTATGAGCAATGTTGGGCAATATTACTTAGGAGTACGGTAATATCTTTACTTTACTTATGACCCCTTAGAAAAAGTAATAAAATTACTTTACTTATTACTAGAATCAAAGTATAATAGATTTCATATTACAATATTACTTTCCCAAGTCCCCCCTCTACACACACAATCTGTTTAGTGACAACTGTGATACTTGTAGTGTATGTCATGTGTGCAGAATGCTGTGGTGGATTAGGATCTACAAACTACAGTGCATCTCTGTTGTTATCTGTTGATAGCTTGTATATATGTCCTATTTTCACGTCATGCAACAACAAGCTCTAAAGTAATAAGTAATGAGGCATGTTTTGGCAGAGTAACATATTACTTATTACACATTTTGGCAGAGTAATACTTTACTTTTGCCGGGAAAAGTAATTACTGCCCAACAATGTTTATGAGTAAAAATCAAGAATTCAAAATGTACCCGAGTAAAAGTAAAAACATTATTATACAAACATCACAGATATAACTTTACCGTTCAAGCTAACAACTCTTTGTTTGCTTGCGGGATCGGCTATCTCACGCCGGTCGAAAAAACAGAGTCTAAACCGTAAAGATGCAGTGTGTGCTTTTAACGGTCTTAGTTGTTGATCCCTCTTCCCCTGAAGGGGAAACAGAGACACGCTAGTGCGTCAGAGACCAAGCCCCTATACAGTGACTGTATGGCTTCATCGCGGCAGCCTGCGCTCCAACAGTGACATCATCAGCGTGCTCATTAGGCCCACGCGGCCCAATAACGCTCCGTACGAGTTGGACACGACTGCGCCCCCGAAAACAAAGGAACGAGGTGTGACACTGGAGTGGATTGTGCTCCAGGAGTATCCAGAGGATCTTTAAAGAGGCCCGGAGTAACCGATGAGCTAAATTCTAACAGCGCCTCCATGTATTTCTTTCCACATCATAAATTTCACATCTTGGAGCGACCCGGGGATAATTAGGGGGAGTGTTGTTGTGTTTTTTTTTTGTTCTCTTCCCCCATGGAACCAGCTGGTGACACCACATGATGGGAAGATACAGGCTGCTGAGGATGGGCTGTGCACCACACTGCACACCAGGATGTGTGTGTGTGTGTGTGTGTGTGTGTGTGTGTGTGTGTGTGTGTGTGTGTGTGTGTGTGTGTGTGTGTGTGTGCGTGCGTGCGCACGTGCATGTGTGCGTGAGAGAGAGAGAGAGAGAGAGAGAGAGAGAGAGAGAGAGAGAGAGAGAGAGAGAGAGAGAGAGAGAGAGAGAGAGAGAGAAATCTGAAGAGGGAGCGATAGCGAGTATAAGAAGCAGATGAATGGGATAGAACAGTGGTCAGTGGCGGCTGGTGACTTTTTCTCTAGGGGGGTGCTATGAAAATAATAATAATAATAATATATAATATATAATATATATATATATATATATATATATATATATATATATATATATATATATATATATATATATAGAGAGAGAGAGAGAGAGAGAGAGAGAGAGAGAGAGAGAGAGAGAGAGAGAGAGAGAGAGAGAGAGAGAGAGAGAGATTTTGATTTTAAAGATTCCTTTATTAAGCACTTCTGGGTGGTACAAACCTTCTTTCAACCTAAACTACAAGCTTAACCGCAGCAAGGAGAAAAAAACAAACACACAACAGAACCAAATCAAAAAGCCATTATCAGTTCAGCATTTTCTCCCACTCTGCACAGAACTCCTTCGATCGCCCATCTTTCTCGGAAAAGTTCAAGATTGTCCGTCATTAAAAAATAGGAGTACTCAATCCTTAGCCGTGCTTTCACAAGTCCTGTCAATATAGGGACAGGGTCCACACACCCCACCCCCTGGGCCTTGTTTCTACGGCTAAGCCAAACTGCTAACTTTGCAGTAGCAGAAAGAAAATTAACCAATGTATGCACAAGCTTTCTTGCCACTGTATACTTTGGCCCACAGATAAAGACTTGAAAAGAGAAAATCTCTCCCAACCCCATGAACCAACCCCTCAATAGGTCAAAGACTGGATGTAGCCTGGGACACTGGACAAAGAGGTGGAACAGCGTTTCAACTTGAGGGCAAAAAAGACAACCCTCCCCGTGATTGGGATCAATGTGTGCCTTGTGTCTGTTTGTAGCTATCGCCCCATGTACAATCCTCCATTGGAGGTCAGCCGACCGTTTGTCAACGGGCGGCTTGTACAGGCACCGCCAGCTGCCTTTCGGGGAGGAGCCTGGACCAAAGAACTCAAGCCACCTCGATGCTTTTGTGGCGTGCAGAGACTGACAGTGTCTCACCTTTACGCACAGAATGTACATTGCCTTTTTGTCCAAGTCCTCACACAAACAAGGTTGTGGAGTGGCGAACGACAGGATACTACCCTCCTCCTCCATCTGCTCCACGTTGGCAGCAACAGTCACATCAGGAAAACAGTAATCCACATCCTCCTCCCACTGCTCCACCAGAGTACCATTCTCCCGTAGGAAAGCTCTCAGGTGCTGCGGGATGGCCCCCATCACCTCCTCAATCACACGCCTCAGCAGCCTGGGTCTGACGCGTATCTGCTCCTGAAGCAACTCGACCGGCGCCAGCAGATGGCCCAGCTTGGTGCAACCAGCTTCCCTGAGGGAGGTTCTCAGGCAAGCTGAGGACAAAGTTTGGGTCTGGAGCCAGTCATTATGGAACAGTGGCTCCTCCAGTAACCACATCCCGGCTGTGGCCTCAGGATCTCTGGTGACCTTTAGGATCCTCCATGCCTCCAGTACAGATCCATAAAAGGCCGGCAGCCCCCTCAGGTCTATCCCCTCCAGCCTTAAAAGAAAAAGATGTTTGCTGTAGCCTAGACGTCCAGCCTTACCCAGAATGAGCCTGGCTGTGTCCAGCCACCTCACCCCACAATCGTACAGGAGTCTTTGTGCGGTCCTTATCCGGAATGCCGCCAGCCGAGAGGTAATATCCATCAGTCCTTGTCCTCCCTCCTCCACTGGCAGATACAGGACCGAGGCGCGGACCCAGTGCTGCCCTGACCAAAAGAAATCCACTAGGGCCCTCTGGATATCCTCTATTAGTCCACCTGGTGGAGGCAAGACACTGAGTCTGTGCCACAGCATCGAGGCGACCAAGTTATTGGCTACCAGAACTCGACCCCTATACGACAACTGGCGTAGCAACCATTTCCAGGAAGACAACTTGGCACACACTTTCTCCATCACACCCTCCCAATTCTTTTTCTGGAAATCTTCTGTACCCAAATACACCCCTAGAACTTTCAGCCCTCTTGTCTCCCACTGTAGTCCTGTGGGTAGTGTTGGTACTGAACCACCTCTCCACTACCCCACCTGCAGAGCCTCACTTTTTAACCAATTTACCCTGGCAGAGGAGGCCTTCCCATACATGGACAAAAAGCCCTGCAGAACCGCTACATCCTGCTGGTCAGAAATAAAAACATTTAAATCGTCTGCATAGGCCGAAACAGTCAGAGGGGGATAATGAGTCCCAGGTAGCCTGAGGCCCTTGAGCCGGCTTCTTAATTTACTCAACAGAGGTTCGAAAATAATACTGTACAGCTGACCGGAGATGGGGCAGCCCTGCCTTATACCCCTCTGCACTGCGATTGGCCTACTTAGACCCCCACCAACCTTAACCAAACATTCTGCTCTCTCATAGAGCAGCCCCACCCAGGAGATGAAGCTGTCCCCAAACCCGAAAGCCCTCAACGTGGAAAACAAATACCCATGGTCAATTCTGTCAAAGGCCTGCTCTTGATCAAGGGAAACAATACCAATGTCCAGGTCATACAGTTTACAAACGTCAATGGTATCGCGAACAAGAAACAGGTTGTCCATAATTGTTCTGCCCTGTACACAGTACGTTTGATCAACTTGAATAATCATCGGCAAAACGCGTGCAAGCCTATTCGCTAATGCCCTGGAAAGAATTTTGTAGTCTGTGCATAGCAGAGCCACTGGCCTCCAGTTTCTCAGTAAGGCTAGATCTCCTTTTTTTGGAAGAAGGGAGAGAACTGCTCTCCTACAGGAGGTTGGCATCTCTCCTGTATCCAGGCATTCCGCAAGAACCGAAAGCAAATCGGGTCCTATTACATTCCAAAAATGTTTGTAAAAGTCTGTAGTGAGACCATCCAGCCCCGGCGCCCGACCAGACGCCATCTGCCCCACGGCCTCAGTCAATTCCTCCAGGCTAAGCCCTCTATCCAAAAAAGTCCTCTCCTCCGGGCTGAGCTGGGGGAGCCCCTCCAATAGTTCTGCCACACAGTCTTGGTCACACCCCTCTGCTCCATAGAGGTTAGAAAAAAACGTCACCGCATGACCACGCATCTCCCCTGGGTCTGTAGTCACCCTGCCATCAGGAAGTTTTAAAGAGGACATCAGCTTACTCCTGGCCACTGACTTCTCCAAATTGAAAAAAAAAAAGAACTGGGAGCGTCCATGTCTTTAATGCTCAGAAAACGTGATCGAACCAGGGCTCCTTTCACCCTTTCATGCAAGAAAGACTTCAGCGCCAACTTCTTGCTCTGCAGCTGACCGTCAGCAACAGCGCCTGGATTAGTGTTCATTTCCGCTTCGATGGCGCTAATGGAGTCCTCCAGCTTCTGTACCGCTGCCTTTACACCTGCAGTAGAATGGGCCGTATACTGCTGGCAGAAGATACGAAGCTGGACTTTACCAACCTCCCACCACTGCCTCAGGGAATTAAAATCAAGTTTCCTGCTCTGCCACACTATCCAGAACTCCTGGAAACCCTGGCAAAAAGTGTTGTCCTGCAACAAGCTGTTATTGAAGTGCCAGTAAGACTTCATTTTTTGACCAGGGAGAGCTGCCAAATCTATGGTCACAAGGTGATGGTCAGTGAAGCCTACAGGGGTGATTACACCACACAGTAGGCTGGATCTAAGTGATTCAGAGACGTACAGCCTGTCTAGCCTGGCTGCACTCACCCTACCACTGCTCACCTTAACCCACGTATACTGCTTGGTACTGGGGTGCTTTAGTCTCCAAGCATCTACTATGTCTAGCTGGGAGACAAGTGCATTCAAAGCTCGAGAGAGAGAGAGAGAGAGAGAGAGAGAGAGAGAGAAAGAGAGAAAGAGAGAAAGAGAGAAAGAGAGATAGAGAGATAGAGAGATAGATAGATAGATAGATAGATAGATAGATAGATAGATAGATAGATAGATAGATAGATAGATAGATAGATAGATAGATAGATAGATAGATAGATAGATAGATAGATAGATACAGTAGATATATGAGTTGGTGTGAATGGATGCTGTCAGCCAATCCTTCTTACCAGCTCTTTGAGAAGGTCCTGGACCTCCTAGGTAGGCTACTGGTATAGGATACTCTCCCCCTCTGTCCTTGGATTTTTGTGTGATGATTACATCTATCTGCTCCCAGCTCTTTGGTTTTAAAAATCCTGCAGTGTTCTGCTTTCAATTGGTGTTTTCTGCATTGCTTTAACATAGTTCTCTTTGTCTTGTTATTCCATTATCGAAATTAATTCAACTACTGTATATTCTTCCCTTTATCTGCCAACGTGTCTCTTCACTATCTGTTGTGTTCAACCCTATGTAAAACTGTGTTGTGTGCTGCCCTCAAGTGGTTTGGTCGCGCACATGGGCGCCCCCGCATGCGCCCTCGGATCGCTCCTACCGCTTGCATTGAAGTCAATAGGACCGCAATGCATTGCCCTTCAGTGCAGAGCTCAATGCCTAAAGACGAATGCGAACCAACCCGAACCAACACGTGAGACTCAGTAACCTATCAGCAACGTTGTACAACGTAAGCAACTTTTGACATTTCATGGCAGTATATTACAACTTTTAATCACTTTGTGGTTAGAGTGGGCTTTGGTTATTTATATTACATACAATTTGCACTGATGGATTGCTCATTTAAAGAAAATGACTGGCTGCAGATTTCATTTCTCCGTCATTCTTATTCACGTTTCATTCATGGGGTATTGCATGGTGGTGCGGCGCACTAGCGCCCCTATTGACCGGCCGCCACTGACAGTGATTTTCAACCTTTTTCATACCAGGGCCCACCATTTATTATTCTATTCAGGAGAGAAAAATGGCAAAATGTTGGTCAACTAACATTTTCTAATTGTGTAGATTACAAATGGACCCTCACAGGTCCATTTGATTTCATTTTAACACCCTCAAGTGTTACAGATCTATAGGGGTCCATTTGTTTACCAAACTGTCCATCATTCATGGGGACCACCTGGAATCCTCTCAGGGACCACTGGTGGTCCTCGGACCACCTGTTGAAAACGCCTGCGATAGACACCGAAGAATCCAGATGCCAGTCAGTCAGTCAGTCAGTCAGTCAGACAGTCAGTCAGACACTTGTACACTTGCCAACTCCTTTATCAATGACAACACTTGGGCGATCCACTACCACCGAAGCAGGGGCGGATCTAGGCATGGGCATGGTGGGCAATGCCCCCCTAAATGCCCAGACTGTCCCACCAAACACGATGGCATGCAAAACAACCCGAGATATTTCAAATTAAAGTGCTTATATTTAAAATGATTTGAAACACTGCTACGACGACTAACTAACTACAGCTGTGCCACCACTAAACCAACAGCATTTCATCATTGAAAACAGAAAACTCTCTGAGTCAGACCTTTAGCTTTATGCATGCTGCGTGTCTGTTGCAACTGATGTTATTATTGATGCTTTACTTGCCTAATAAAAGTCCTGTAACCGAAAATGGTATGGGGGTGAAGCCACCCCATACCATTTTCTCCTGCCCCCCCCCCCCCCCCCCCCCCCCCCATTGGGAAATGTTACATCCGCCCCTGCACCGATGTGCAGGGGCGGATGTACTGAATGCATTCCGGCAGGTTCTTTTCAAGTCTGGATGGGAATGTTACTTCTGTCACTGTATTGTGTGTGTCTTTGTAAAGCCAGCAGCAGGCACAAAGATGCTGCATTTTGAGGATTTATAAGACTGATATTTCCTCTCTCTCTGCAGTGTGCTGTGCCCGTGTTGACACATAATGACAAGGCCTGGTACCTTTCAAGGGTGTCATTAAAGAACATTATGGGAACATCCGAAAGGGCAAATATCACGCAACGAAAAAACGTATAAAAACACACCGAGACGTTAGTCATCATGTGCTATTAAGTGGCATCATACTGTATAAGCGATTATCGATTCACGGCAATTCATTTAATTGCTGCCAAGCAGCAGCAGTTTCCACCATGCACTGGCACCGTGTAGCAGAGAAAACCTGTTGCAGGGGTTGACACTAAGGTCTCGGAGGCACTTGCCCATCGGGCAAGTGAAAGACAGGTTCTACTTGCCCTCAGCTCATGGACACTTGCCCCCCAAAATATATTGTAAATTTTGCAGATGTAACTCTTGAGAACGTAAAGATTTTTACACTCTCAAGAGTTAAAATTCATCATCTTAATTAGCCCAGGTCTACACAACTAGAGAATGTAGAAGATTCATTTTGATGTGTATGTTAATTTGCCTGTTTTGTTTCCCAAATCCAGCCTGGAATTGTGGATAGCTAGAAAGCAGGGAAAGACACAGAGGCAGAGTGCAATGACTGCCTTCAAGACAAATTTATCTTGTGTTGTGTTATAGTGCACTAAGTTGCACACTTGCCCGATCGGGCAACCAGGTAGTGGTCTTCACTTGCCCCTCCATTTTTTTTACTTGCCCCGGGCAAGTGGGCAAGTGTTAGTGTCAAGCCCTGCTGATGGTATCATTCTGTTACTACTAAGAAAGAGGGAGAGAGACACAGAGACAGAGAGAGAGACAGGGAAAGAGAAAGAGAGAGACAGGGAAAGAGAGAGACAGAGAGAGAGAGAGAGACTGGTGGTTAGCAGTGCTGCTCTGTGAAAACAAGTGAGATTTGTGCAATAATTAGAAAGTAGAAAAGAGTAGAAAAAATAGTGGTATTTTATCATGTACGTACATTAGTGAGGACCTATTATATGAAGATACGTTGAAAAGTGGTGAAGTGGTCCTTTAATAATATGTAAAAATGTACAATGTATTACACTACAATGTAATGTAATATGTAAGGGCCAATACTGATACTTTTCTGGTTACGATACAGTATTGCCGATAACCGATATGACGAAAAAGGGCCGATCCTATACTTTTTCTGATGCCGATACAGTATAGGGACATCCCTAATAATAATTTGGCCAAAGTGGCAGACACAGTCAATATGTAGTGACAAACACAATAATGTACAACCTCACAACATGACTGAATGTCCTAGGACTATAGATCACTGTAAAGTGAAGGTGGTAGTTACGCTACTGGCTGTGTGTGTGTGTGTGTGGTGTGTGTGTGTGTGTGTGTGTGTGGTGTGTGTGTGTGTGTGTGTGTGTGTGTGTGTGTGTGTGTGTGTGTGTGCGCGCGCGCGTGTGTGTGTGTGTGTTATTCCCACATACACCCAGTTGAGTACATGTGACACCAACTGAAAACTTGAAACCAATACCCTGAAAATGGTTTTGTTTCCAGAGCCAATAATATCTGACATAAATCAGTAGCTTAGGTGTGAGACGTGACGTCTGGCATCATTAACACACACCCCAATAAAGAGCTAATGGGACAAAATGACAGCAGCAGGCCCTTAGCCTACAGGCACTGCTTTCCTAGGACTGACAGCAGGCCTGGAAAAAAGTAATCAATCAATGTAGAACTACCGTAATTTCCGGACTATAAGCCGCTACTTTTTTCACATGCTTTTGACCCTGCGGCTTATACAGCGGTGCGGCCAATCTATGGATTTTCCAGGTTCCAGGTGGGCTCTCTTTGAGAGCGTAAAAATATTATAAAAATATTTTTATGCTCCACTTTCATTTTCATTTCCATTTTTATGCACCACTTAATTAATAAGTCATGTTCATTTTGGTCTCATTTTGATGTTTTGCCTCTTTTGTTTGTGAAAATCCATCCTGGAATTGTGAACAGAAGCAAAAGAAATCTTTAGTTTGGGGGTCTGTGGGGTGAAGGTGTTAAATCGTGGTCTCTGGCTCAAATGCTGAATAAATAGTGGTCCCTGGGATCAAAAAAGTTGAAAACCACTGCTCTAACATGAAGCTTATTGCCTGGTGTGGCTTATAGTCAGGTGCGGTTTATACAAGGAAAAATCAGTATTTTGCCCCAAATTTAGCTGGTGCGGCTTATAGTCAGGTGCGGCTTATAGTCCGGAAATTACGGTACTCTGTTACAGGTAGAAGTCCAGAATTTAAAATGTACTTGAGTAAAAGGTTATTATAGTTTATTGTTAACCCATTTTGTACTGCGGCTGAATCTAAAAATAAATAAATAAATAAATTCCAGGGACCTTCTTGGAGGCTCTTGTAACTAAATGTAATTGTAAATGTGAACTAAAAATTTTGTTGCTGGAACTACATTTTTATCCCTGTGACTAAAATGTTGTTGCTGGAACTACATTTTTATCCCTGTGACTAAAATGTTGTAGCTGGAACTACATTTTTATCCCTGTGACTAAAATGTTGTAGCTGGAACTACATTTGTATCCCTGTGACTAAAATGTTGTAGCTGGAACTACATTTGTATCCCTGTGACTAAAATGTTGTAGCTGGAACTACATTTGTATCCCTGTGACTAAAATGTTGTAGCTGGAACTACATTTGTATCCCTGTGACTAAAATGTTGTATCTGGAACTACATTTGTATCCCTGTGACTAAAATGTTGTAGCTGGAACTACATTTGTATCCCTGTGACTAAAATGTTGTAGCTGGAACTACATTTGTATCCCTGTGACTAAAATGTTGTAGCTGGAACTACATTTGTATCCCTGTGACTAAAATGTTGTATCTGGAACTACATTTTTGTTCCTGGAACTAAAGTATTGTCCCTGGAACTAACAATTTGCCCCTATAATTTAGTCTCCTGTAAATTGTTCATGATATTTGACAAAATATCAGATCTACAAGCTGATAGCGCACCACCAAGTGGCCACCGAGCCACCGAGTGGCTATGGGCTTGTAGATCTGATAATTTTTATAACTGAATTTACCGAAACACACGAAGGGGTCCCCGTAAGACTGGGTAACAACAATGTTATCGTCTTTTGACGGAATTTGGTTTGTAATAATAATAATAATCTACAAAGTACCTTATAGTAACTAAAGTTTTCAAATAAGAGAAAACTACACACATTAGTTTTAGAGACATAGTACTGTCAAAATGGAAATACCCCCAAGAACAAATACCCCGATATTGTACTCCATATCGACAGTGGTAGCAGTAAATGTTCCACCACTGCCGTTTCATTATGCAACCGTACACAGTGTATTGAGTGGCTCTTCACTGCTGGCTGTGCTCTTGGCAGAGTGTGTGTTCTGTTTAGTTAGCCAAACACCGTTCAATAACAGGCTAGAGTAGAGCAGTGGTTTTCAACCTTTTTCATCCCAGGGCCCACCATTTATTCAGCATTTTAGCCACGGACTATTTTAACTCTTGAGAGTGTAAAAATTAAACCAAATGGACCCGCCAGGGTCCATTTGGTTTCATTTTTACGTTCTCTAGAGTTACATCTGGTTAAACTACTAGCTGGCGACCACCTGGAACCCTCTCAAGGACCACTTGTGGTCCACAAGGACCACTTGTGGTCCTTGTGGTAAAAATATTATAAAAATATTTTTATGCTCCACTTTCATTTTCATTTTTATGCACCACTTAATTAATAAGTCATGTTCATTTTGGTCTCATTTTGATGTTTTGCCTCTTTTGTTTGTGAAAATCCATCCTGGAATTGTGAACAGAAGCAAAAGAAATCTTTAGTTTGGGGGTCTGTGGGGTGAAGGTGTTAAATCGTGGTCTCTGGCTCAAATGCTGAATAAATAGTGGTCCCTGGGATCAAAAAAGTTGAAAACCACTGCTCTAACATGAAGCTTATTGCCTGGTGCGGCTTATAGTCAGGTGCGGCTTATACAAGGAAAAATCAGTATTTTGCCCCAAATTTAGCTGGTGCGGCTTATAGTCAGGTGCGGCTTATAGTCCAGAAATTACGGTACTCTGTTACAGGTAGAAGTCCAGAATTTAAAATGTACTTGAGTAAAAGGTTATTATAGTTTATTGTTAACCCATTTTGTACTGCGGCTGAATCTAAAAAAATAAAAAAAATAAATTCCAGGGACCTTCTTGGAGGCTCTTGTAACTAAATGTTTGTCCCTGGAACTAAGATTTTGTTGCTGGAACTACATTTTTATCCCTGTGACTAAAATGTTGTAGCTGGAACTACATTTGTATCCCTGTGACTAAAATGTTGTAGCTGGAACTACATTTTTATCCCTGTGACTAAAATGTTGTAGCTGGAACTACATTTGTATCCCTGTGACTAAAATGTTGTAGCTGGAACTACATTTGTATCCCTGTGACTAAAATGTTGTAGCTGGAACTACATTTGTATCCCTGTGACTAAAATGTTGTAGCTGGAACTACATTTGTATCCCTGTGACTAAAATGTTGTATCTGGAACTACATTTGTATCCCTGTGACTAAAATGTTGTAGCTGGAACTACATTTGTATCCCTGTGACTAAAATGTTGTAGCTGGAACTACATTTGTATCCCTGTGACTAAAATGTTGTAGCTGGAACTACATTTGTATCCCTGTGACTAAAATGTTGTATCTGGAACTACATTTTTGTTCCTGGAACTAAAGTATTGTCCCTGGAACTAACAATTTGCCCCTAAAATTTAGTCCCCTGTAAAGTGTTCATGATATTTGACAAAATATCAGATCTACAAGCTGATAGCGCACCACCAAGTGGCCACCGAGCCACCGAGTGGCTATGGGCTTGTAGA
This sequence comes from Benthosema pterotum, assembly GCA_039105355.1. Taxonomy (NCBI): domain Eukaryota; kingdom Metazoa; phylum Chordata; class Actinopteri; order Myctophiformes; family Myctophidae; genus Benthosema; species Benthosema pterotum. Next base: position 40,435,785 of record CM076978.1, on the reverse strand, counting down.
TCTGATAATTTTTATAACTGAATTTACCGAAACACACGAAGGGGTCCCCGTAAGACTGGGTAACAACAATGTTATCGTCTTTTGACGGAATTTGGTTTGTAATAATAATAATAATAATCTACAAAGTACCTTATAGTAACTAAAGTTTTCAAATAAGAGAAAACTACACACATTAGTTTTAGAGACATAGTACTGTCAAAATGGAAATACCCCCAAGAACAAATACCCCGATATTGTACTCCATATCGACAGTGGTAGCAGTAAATGTTCCACCACTGCCGTTTCATTATGCAACCGTACACAGTGTATTGAGTGGCTCTTCACTGCTGGCTGTGCTCTTGGCAGAGTGTGTGTTCTGTTTAGTTAGCCAAACACCGTTCAATAACAGGCTAGAGTAGAGCAGTGGTTTTCAACCTTTTTCATCCCAGGGCCCACCATTTATTCAGCATTTTAGCCACGGACTATTTTAACTCTTGAGAGTGTAAAAATGAAACCAAATGGACCCGCCAGGGTCCATTTGGTTTCATTTTTACGTTCTCAAGAGTTACATCTGGTTAAACTACTAGCTGGGGACCACCTGGAACCCTCTCAAGGACCACTTGTGGTCCCCGGACAACCTGTTGAAAACCTCTGGGCTAGAACTGTTGGTAGTCGATCACCAGAGAGGGTGAAGAGATGTCATGTAAATCGCCGCCACTCGCTTCTGTTTAGATTTGCAACCTTTTTCATACCAGGACCCACAATTTACTCTGCATTGTAGCCACGGAGGAGGACCACCATTTGATGTTGAGTTTAGTCTTTCAGACCCAAAACTAAGGAGTGTTCTATTTTACTACTACTTTTAAACCAATCACAATCCAGTATTTGAACATGTGACTTGAAAAAGTGGTACAACTATTTTCACGTTGTGTCTGCAAATTTAGGAGAGATAATTGGCCAAACGTTGTTCAAAATAACAATTCTTCTACATTTTGTAATTGTGTAGATTCTTGAAAATCGAGTATTTCAGATGTTTAAATAATTTAACTCTTGAGAGCGTAAGAATGATACCAAATGGGCACTTATGGGTCCCTTACGGGTCCATTTGATGTCATTTAACACTCTTAAAAGTTACCGTTCTATCAGGGTCCATTCGGTTACCAACTGTCCATCATTTAGCCTGGTCGGGGACCACCTGGAATCCTCTCAAGGGTGTTCCCCGGACCACTGGTTGAAAAGCACTGGCTTAGATCGTAGGACTTTTTTTTTGTGCACGTGCGGAAAGATATGTCCCCTTTCCGCCGACACACTCCTCGATGCAGACCTTGATAGATGACCTTGCAACAGGTTTGTGAAGAGAGGAATCTAAAGTGTGTGTCGCTGTGCCTTCTAGCTCAGAGCCTTCACGCAGCAACACATGACAGATGTCTTAAGTGCTTTCATAAATCCTTGTTGCAAAGCTACGGCACGGCACACAGGGCTCCTAGCGTGCTTCCCTTCGCCTCTGGGGCGGAGTAATCATCCACAGCTGGAGGAATACAATCAACAAAACAGCCCCGACGTACGCATATTACTGCCTTCTATTCCCCGGCTGCTCCCTGCGGGCTAATTTATACTTCATCGCACGACAAACGCGAATAGCAAAGTAGAAATGAACCGTTACTCTCTCCTCCTCGTGTCACACGATCGGCCCGTCAATGCCGGTCAAAAAAAAAAAAAAAAAAAAAACGCACGAAAGATGTCAATAGAAGTGCACTAAAACATTATTAGTGCCGTATTATTGTCCCGTTATTTCATTGTCTGGTCTCCTTTCACTAAATCAATATTATACCAAAACATCAGTCAACTCTACATGCTGTTAAGTACTTATACTGAAGTTTACACTGACATGTCTGATATCAGATAAATGATGTCTTACCTGTACAAGACATGAGACTATGGGCTCCATTTTCGATGCATGCTAAACCCCTTATCCCAAACCCCTTATCCCTTTTTTTACTATTTTGAAAAACCTTTTGGAATAGTTCAACGTGCAAATCTATTGACACATTGAGAGCTTGCAGACTGGCCATTTAAACTATTGAAAAATGTTTTATTTTAAATAGTTTAAAAAGGAAAAGAAGTTAAGGGATAAGGGGTTTAGCGGTGACGGAAATCTAGACCTATATCTGTTGTGTAAACATGAAACCAAATGGACTCTTGTGGTTCCATTTGGTTTCATGAAAACATGAAACCAAATGGACTCTTGTGGGTCCATTTGGTTTCATGTTTGCGCTTAAAATATAAATCATCTGAATTAGCCCACTTAATTAACACATCGACCGCGGCCGCGCGTCCATGGTTTACTGCCCTATGCCACGGCTCAAGCCAGTGTAATCGCTAAAAAAAACTTATTTTGCTCTAATATTTTACCAGTTCCTGTCCCCTCCATCAGGCGCCCCGGGTGGCCAGGGGGAGGCAGTTTAGAGTCCAGGATTACTGCATGTTTTTGTGAGGGTATCTACCCTAGGGGACACGGGGAGAACATGCAAACTCCACACAGAAAGGCCCTTTCACCAACCCCGCCTCTGGTATGGGCACTGATGATGCGGAGGAGCAGACACGCCGCCAGCACCCACAGCAGCGCCCCTAGTGGGAATCGAACCCAGGACCTTCTAGCTGTGAGGTAGAGGTCTTCACGGGGGGTCCGAACCCGAAAAAACCCGAGTCCGTCCGAGACCCGACGGTTCCGGCAGTGTGTTTTATCACAGTCACTCGGACAGGTTCGGAATCGGACGTATCCCCGTCGGAAGTCGGACCTGTCAATCATTATGTGCAATACCCGAGACTACAGTGAGACGTATTCTTTCTCTACGTTTTTTTTTTGCCTTTTTAATGATAATAAAATATTCTATCAACCAAGTGTGTGTATGATTGTATCTTTGTCACTCTGCGAGTGCGCTTCTGGACATGCACTGACATGTATGATAGGGGCGACAGTCTGTGGTGTCCGTGTAGACAGCGTGTTACATAAGGGTGCAGGGGCAACCTCCCGTATGAGGGCACTTCTGTGTTTTAGACATGCGAAAGAGCTGGGGCTGCAGGTCCCTTTTTAATCTGTGTGTGTGCACGTACCTGTAGAGTGTAGAGTAGACTGGCAGCGCGGAACAGTGTTAGCGAGCCGAGGCAGCATCGCATGCGAAATATAACTGATCTACAGGTTCATCAAACGTAGGCAAGGCGGGGGAGGGATTTGGTCAAGGCGGGTCTGTCGGACGGTCAAAAATAATCCGACTTCGGTCGGGCTCGGCGAAGCAATTTGGGGAAAATCTCGGAACAGTTTGGAACCGGAAAACCATGCCACGGATCAACTCGGATCCAATTTATTTATTTGAAAATATTTTCGAAACAGTTCGGAATCGGTGATATTGCACGGATTTATTTCGGATTTCGGATGGCATTTTTGAGACCCGTGAAGACCTCTACTGTGAGGCAACAGCACTAACCACTGTGCCACCGTGCCCACAAAAACCTATTTTGAAGCGCCAGATCTGTACTAGCATTTGACAGATATGAGCGGTTTTCCTAGATTCATCTTTTTTTTGCATTCCCTGAAAACTAAACGGTGGGACCTTGCATGTGCTCTCTCTGCCAGCTGACCTGTGTTTGAGCAGCAGAGCCCTCAGAACGCTGGGCCGGTCCTCGGCTCGGATCTGGTCTGAGATGATCATGGTCTCCACCACCAGGTGGGCGATGCCAGGCAGGGTGTTCTGCTCCAAGTCCAGGAGGATGGCTCCTAGAGAGAGAGAGGACACAGGGTTAGATTAATACCATCAGGGTCCAGGAGGATGGCTCCTAGAGAGAGAGAGGACACAGGGTTAGATTAATACCATCAGGGTCCAGGAGGATGGCTCCTAGAGAGAGAGAGGACACAGGGTTAGATTAATACCATCAGGGTCCAGGAGGATGGCTCCTAGAGAGAGAGAGGACACAGGGTTAGATTAATACCATCAGGGTCCAGGAGGATGGCTCCTAGAGAGAGAGGACACAGGGTTAGATTAATACCATCAGGGTCCAGGAGGATGGCTCCTAGAGAGAGAGAGGACACAGGGTTAGATTAATACCATCAGGGTCCAGGAGGATGGTCCCTAGAGAGAGGACACAGGGTTAGATTAATACCATCAGGGTCCAGGAGGATGGCCCCTAGAGAGAGAGAGAGGACACAGGGTTAGATTAATACCATCAGGGTCCAGGAGGATGGCTCCTAGAGAGAGAGAGGACACAGGGTTAGATTAATACCAGGAGGATGGTCCCTAGAGAGAGAGAGGACACAGGGTTAAATTAATACCAGGAGGATGGCTCCCAGATAGAGAGGACACAGGGTTAGATTAATACCAGGAGGATGGTCCCTAGAGAGAGGACACAGGGTTAGATTAATACCAGGAGGATGGTCCCTAGAGAGGACACAGGGTTAGATTAATACCAGGAGGATGGTGGACACAGGGTTAGATTAATACCAGGAGGATGGTCCCTAGAGAGGACACAGGGTTAGATTAATACCAGGAGGATGGTCCCTAGAGAGAGGACACAGGGTTAGATTAATACCAGGAGGATGGTCCCTAGAGAGGACACAGGGTTAGATTAATACCAGGAGGATGGTGGACACAGGGTTAGATTAATACCAGGAGGATGGTTCCTAGAGAGGACACAGGGTTAGATTAATACCATCAGGGTCCAGGAGGATGGTTCCTAGAGAGGACACAGGGTTAGATTAATACCATCAGGGTCCAGGAGGATGGTTCCTAGAGAGGACACAGGGTTAGATTAATACCATCAGGGTCCAGGAGGATGGCTCCTAGAGAGAGAGGACACAGGGTTAGATTAATACCATCAGGGTCCAGGAGGATGGCTCCTAGAGAGAGAGAGGACACAGGGTTAGATTAATACCATCAGGGTCCAGGAGGATGGCTCCTAGAGAGAGAGAGGACACAGGGTTAGATTAATACCATCAGGGTCCAGGAGGATGGCTCCTAGAGAGAGAGAGGACACAGGGTTAAGAATAATACCAGGAGGATGGTCCCTAGAGAGAGAGAGGACACAGGGTTAGATTAATACCATCAGGGTCCAGGAGGATGGCTCCTAGAGAGAGGACACAGGGTTAGATTACGATTAGATTAGATTGAGTATCATTTAAATTCATCCCAAAACCCCACATTGAATAGATAACTATGTATTTTTGGCATGGCTATAGGCTACATTTAGCACAAAATCTATCTTCTATTCAATAATAACAGCAGTTTTATTTTAATTATCATTTTACATGTAATCCTTTAATTTGAAATTTGAAATGTGGGTTGTTTGCATGCTTGGTGGGGCAGTCAGGGCATTTCGGGGGGCATTGCCCCCCTCCCCCCAATGCCCATGCCTAGATCTGGCCCTGATTCCAAGTCCAAGTGCTGAGACACACAGTACAGTACAGTGCGCAGTGATCTCTTAAGAAATGCAAATCTTCGGTCGCCTCCTCATTGCTTACTGTCCCACAGAACCCCACAAAAAAGGATTTTCCGTCAGCCAAAGCGAGTCACATTTGAAGTGGTTTTTGACATGGGGGGTTTTGTTTGTTGCTTTTGAGGTGAGGCTACAAACCCCACGTGTTGTTATTTTATTTTTTATTTTTCCATTTCCATCTTGCACAATATGTATTTGTTCTTTCTTTTCTTCTTCTTATTTGTCTGATCTCAACGGCGCCAAACTATATACCATAGCATGCATGAATGCTGCCACGGAATATACATGAAGGCTCGGCCCCAAATAATACTCGGACCAGCCGGAATGTTGCGACATTGATGGGTGAGAAAACTGAGCTCTCTGGAGGGGCTGTTTCTGCCTGAAAGAGGGACAAAAAGAGGGACATTTCCAATATGTTCCTTTTTGTGTGTACAAATGTGAACCAAATGGACCCACTAGGGTCTATTTGGTTCACATTTGTACACTGTAGTAGATTAGGGCCTGCAGACCAGTGTTATGGAAAAGAATTACTTTATTATCTGACTAGATCTTCATCAGGTCGGTGACATAATTCTTTCCATAAGACTGGTGTGTGGGCCCTACACTACTACCATTATTGCCATATTGGCCCTGCACCCACTGTCGATGTGCGTGTAAATACGTAGACTCACATTTGTACACTCTCAGAAAAAAAGGACCAAAAGAAAAATCATTAAAATGGTGAAACTAGGGCTGTTGAATGATTTTTAATTTTTTAATTAATCACATCTTTAAAATTAATTTAATCATGATTAATAACGATTTAAACTATGTCCAAAATATGCCTGTTTCCCTTTACAGGATTTGAACATTTAAAAAAGAAAAATAAATCTGGGGAAAAAGATCTGTTTATTTCTTAAATATGTATCAAAATAGGTGATCTACAAGCCCCCAATGCTTGTAGATCCTCCAGCTTTACTATATGGCTCTGGTTACAGGACTCACAGCGATATGTCTCCGTAAAACCGTGCTATACCCATTAAATAAAAAAAAAAAAGGGAAAATGCTCAGTGGGTTGAGTTCTTGAGTTAATTGCATTAAAAATTTAATCAGATTAATCAACAAATTAATTTAACTAATTAAAGGAGAATTCCACACCAAAACACATTGGGCATCAATCTACCTTGATTCCTGTGCCATTATAATGCCCTTGATTTTTGTCATAGATGTTGGTCCTCCTCCATCCAATGCAGTTTGCATTGCCGCAGGTTATATTTATTCTAATGTGGGTATTTTAGTAACTCCAAACTTTTTTTTTTCCCCACACATCACATTTTAATAGTATACTGATACTCACACTTGAGTTTTACGTCACTCAGGGGCAGACTTTACTTGTAATCCCAGAGGTAATCTATTCCTCCTCCTCTCCTCCCCTCCCTTTTGCCACTCTCCTCTCCAATCATTCCAGTAGAAACTCCTGTCCCATGGGTGCCAGCTGAGTTTTTAAAATCATATAGTGGTCCAATTATCTTGTAGTATGGTTTGATGTGATGTGTGAAAAAAAAAACAAGTTTGGAATGAAGACAACCTGCGTCAATGCAAACTGCATTGGAGGGAGGGGGACCTCATGGTGAAATGTAGAAAATGGGACATCTGTGACAAAAATCAAGGGCATTATGTATTATGTCACAGGAATCAAGGTAGATTGATGCCCAATGTCGTTTGGTGTGGAATTCTCCTTTAACTTGTCATTTTCAACAGCCTTAGGTGAAACACAACTTGATAGAGCCGCCATTGGACTGATCCCATGAAGTGAATGGAGTTTGTGTGCCAGCCTAACTATAACTGTCTATACTCCGAGGGCCATGTGTTATTTGGGCCGAGCCTTCCTGTCACCCTGCCACGTGCTGCTGCGCAGCTGTATGCAGGCAGCAGTGTTGCCAAATGCCAAAATCCAAAATGCACTAGTGGCACTTCTAAAATGCACTAGAATGTGCTAAAGCAGTGGATTTCATCCATTTTCATACCAGGGCCCACGATTTATTCTGCATTTTAGTCACGGAGGACCACCTTTCGATGTTGAGTTTAGTCTCTCTTGGACTAATTTAGGGAGAAATAAATGGCAAAATATTGGTCAAAATAGCAATTCTACATTTTCTAAATGTGTAGATTCTAGGTAATTCCGATGTTTAAACATAATTTAACTCTTGAGAGCGTAAAATGAAACCAAATGGAGCCGTAAGGGTCCATTCGGCTTCATTTTACGCTCTCAAGAGTTACAGATCTATAAGGGTCCATTTGGTTACCAATGGTCCATTCTAGGATGGAAGGAGGGCTCCATCATAGGAGGAAAAATGGTGAAAGACGAGGATTTTATCTCTGGCACCTGTCAAACAATTTCGCCCCAACTCACCAGCAAAAAAAAGCTGGTGAGTTGGGGAATTTTTCCCAAATTTTGGCACTAGGGGGCATCTGGAAAAAAGCTAAATATAGTGACAAATGCGGCAAGTTGGCACTACTGGCAGCCAGGCGTGCCGTACCATGCGTGATGGTGCGTCGGAGCTCCAACAAGCTGCGGAAGGACAGCGAGGCCACGTGAGGCTTCCCCCAGCGCTCTGTCTCCTCGTCCACGTCCTCCTCAAACTTGATCCAGCGGGCTCTCTCCTTCCAACGCATCTCCTGGTCCTTGTCTACGATCAGCTCGTTCAGCTCCACAAACACCTGCAGGAGAGAAGGAGGCAGGGGTTGACACTAAGGTCTCGGAGGCACTTGCGCATCGGGCAAGTGCAATTCAGGTTCTACTTGCCCTCAGGTCATGGTCACTTGCCCCCCAAAAATATATTGTAAATTTTGCAGATGTAACTCTTGAGAACGTAAAAATGAAACCAAATGGACCCTTGCAGGTCCATTTGGTTTCATTTTCACACTCTCAAGAGTTAAAATTCATCATCTTAATTTACCCAAGATTAATGGTCATTTTGATGTTAATTTGCCTGTTTTGTTTCCCAAATCCAGCCTGGAATTGTGGATAGCTAGAAAGCAGGGAAAGACACAGAGGCAGAATGCAATGACTGCCTTCAAGACAAATTTATCTTGTGTTGTGTTATAGCGCACTAAGTTGCACACTTGCCCGATTGGGCAACCAGGTAGCAGTCTTCACTTGCCCCACCATTTTTTTTACTTGCCCCGGGCAAGCGGGCAAGTGTTAGTGTCAAGGCCTGGAGGAGGACACGCTTCACTTCATGTTACAGCATTAGGATCGGGTCATTACAAACACACATTCCAGTCGCATGAAAAAGACTGACAGTACGTTCAGGGGCGGATTGGCCATCTGGAGTACAGGGAGTTTTCCTGGTGGCCTGCGCCACCTAGTGGCCTGGACAAGATCCAAAATGCACTAGTGGCACTTCCAAAATGCACTAGAATGCGCTAGATGCTCGCCTGGAACATACAGGTCGAAATGACCATTTTAATCTTGTACATTCTCTAGTTGTGTAGACTAAGTTGGGCTAATTCACATGATGAATATTTTAACTCTTGAGGGTGTAAAAATTAAACCAAATGGACCCGCAAGGGTCCATTTGGTTTCATTTTTACGCTCTCAAAGAGTTACATCTGGTTAACCAGCTGCCAGGCAAAATTGTCCCGGTGGGAAAATATGTGCCAATCCGCCCCTGACTACGTTTTAACAGCAGGCGATGGACAAACGGCGTTGGCCGACATCCATTCAATAGTGAGAAGAATTAGCATTTGCTTAAATTCATATCTAGGCTTAGATTTTTGTCACTGCTAAACCACTTATCCCTGAACTTCTTTGTCTTTTTAACCTATTTTTAAAAAAAACATTTCTCAATAGTTAAAACGGCCAGTCTGCAAGCTCACAACATGTCAATAGATTGGCATGTTGAACTATTGAAAAAGGTTTAACAAAATAGTAAAAAAAGGGATAAGGGGTTTGGGATAAGGGGTTTATAAACAACTTTAAAGTATCAAAAAAAACGAAAAAAAAAAAAAAAAAAAAAAAAAAAAAAAAAAAAAAGAAAGAAAAGAAAACGGCATGCTAAGTGTTAAAAGGATCCCTGGCTAATAAGACAAATATGCCTTAAAACACTATACTTCCCTTCTATAACTAAAACATGCAGATAAAAACACCTTCAATACTTTATTTCTTTCATAAAGAGAGATTCTTTCACTCAATAGGAGGTGCTCCGGTCGCAGGATGATGATGAGCATGTTCATCCATATATTCCATAGAGCTAGATCACACGTGACATCATCATCCTGTGCCAGGAGCAGTTCCTGTTGAGTGAAATATTCTCTATTTATGAAAGAAAAAATAAGATGCCATCGGTGTTTTTATTTGTTTATTTTAGTTATATAGGGAAAGTATAATGTTTTAAGCAATGTTTATCTTATTAGTCAGGGATCCTTTTAAATGTTCAATTCTAGCTATAGAGGACAAGTATAATGTATTTGTCCATATGAGACTTAGTGTACCTTAGTGTACTGAACGCGTTTTAGTGTTCTAAGCATTATGTTTTAACTATTGAAAAATAGCAGATCTACAAGCTCATAGCGCGCCACCGAGTGACGCGCTATGAGCTTGTATCTCTGCTATTTTTGAAAAATCGTGAAAACGTGGTGCAAATCTTTGAATATTATGTTATTCAGAAACTAGAAATCTAGACAGGACACAATGGGTTAAAGCATGTCTGGTAACCCCCCCCCCCCCCCCCCCACCCACCCAGCACCCCAGGCAACTGCCTAGTCTGCCTGATGGTAAACACACCCCTGTTGCCCCGTGTCAGTCAGTCAGTAGTAGTTCCTGTTGTTATTGCTGCTAACCTCGTGGGTTTTCTTGTCGGCCGCCCTCTTCTTCTTCTTCAGGCTGGACAGCGGCGTGGAGTTTGCCCGGGACAGCTGGCATCGCGACGACTTCTTCACCAGGTGGCGCCTCACCCCGGGGTTGTCCTCGAACCTGTGACCTAAAAACGGAAACCACAACCATTACACATCAGACAAAGCAAGAAGCAACAGATGCTCAGGGTCCAGGGGCGGATCTAGGCATGGGCATGGGGGGGCAATGCCCCCCTAAATGCCCAGTCTGCCCCCCCCCCCCCCCCCCCCACCCCAAACACGATGCCATGCAAAACAACCCAAGATATTTCAAATTAAAGTGCTTATATTTAAAATGATTTGAAACACTACTGCTACTAACTACAATTTTGGCACCACTAAACCAACAGCATTTCATCATTGAAAACAGAAAACTCTCTGAGTCAGACCTTTAGCTTTATGCATGCTACGTGTCTGTTGCAACTTCAACAACAACTGATGTTATTATTGATGCTTTACTTGTCTAATAAAAGTCCTGTAACCGAAAATGGTATGGGTGCGACTTCATCGCCCGTGGCGCTTCGCGCCACGGGCGATGAAGCCGCACCCATACCATTTTCTCTTGCCCCGCCAACGTGTTCTCTTGCCCCCCCAAATGGGACATGTTACATCCGCCCCTGTCGGGGTCTCGTGCCGTTCTGGAACAAACACCATCATTACGAAACAGGGCCAGATGAAGTGAGGGGTTTTAGACACGGTCTCCTTCAGGATTATTTGGACTCTCGACTCGGGCCGAAATTCCGCAGCAGCGACCACAAACATTCATGAGGCTTCGCTAGCATTTCCAGGTGCTATTTTGAAAATAACAGCCTGACATACAGTAAGATGTACTTTGAAGATTGGGAAGCGTACATTTTTCACAGATCATTTCTGAGGCTACTTTGGGAGGAGGGGGAAGGAAAAAAAATCTTAAATCTGATTTAGATGTCTGTTTAAGTTTCCAGTTGACATAAAATGAACATCCGATAATAGCAGGCCCAAAGCAACATGGGTGAGCCAGAGTGTGTGTCGGCCATGGGATTCAGACATGGGTCATTATTTAGAGGGGGAGGCGGTTTTCGCCACCAGACGTTTTGAGAGTTCAAAAGGCGTAATTTAATTTGCAAGCTCTGCAGCCCGCAAACCATATCTTATTGAATTTAGGATAATGACGAGGTATTGCCGTAAAAGGAAGGACCTGGCTATGATTTTCTGTGTGAATTGAGAGGGAGACAGGGAGAGTGAGAAGGAGACAGTGAGAGTGAGACAGTGAGAGGGAAACAGTGATGGGGAGACAGTGACAGTGAGAGGGAGACAGTGACAAGCAGACAGTGACAGGGAGACAGTGAGAGGGAGACAGAGAGTGAGGGAGACAGTGAGAGAGACAGAGAGTGGAGGGAAACAGTGAGAGCGAGACAGTGAGAGTGAGACAGTGAGAGTAAGACAGAGACAGTGAGACAGAGACAGGGGGAGTGAGACAGTGAGAGTGAGACAGTGAGAGTGAGACAGTGAGAGTGAAAGGGAGGCAGTGAGAGTGAAAGGGAGACAGTGAGAGTGAGACAGTGAGAGTGATAGGGAGACAGTGAGAGTGAGACAGTGAGAGTGATAGGAGACAGTGAGAGTGAGACAGTGAAGAGTGAGACAGTGAGGTTGAGACAGCGAGTGAGAGTGAGACAGTGAGAGTGAAAGGGAGACAGTGAGAGTGAGACAGAGAGAGTGAGACAGTGAGGTTGAGACAGCGAGTGATAGTGAGACAGTGAGAGTGAAAGGGACAGTGAGAGTGAGACAGTGAGGTTGAGACAGCGAGTGAGAGAGTGAGACAGTGAGAGTGAGACAGTGAGAGTGAGACAGTGAGAGTGAGACAGTGAGAGTGAGACAGTGAGTGAGAGAGTGAGACAGTGAGAGTGAGACAGTAAGAATGAGCACGGTGCATACATGGGCACAGTTTTACAAGGACAAGGCATTGGTAGACCTGGGAGGTCGGCCCATGTGGAAAAGGTTTCGCACCGACTGCCAGGGGGATACTGTATCTTTGTAATTCATTATATGGATATTTTACATCATGCATCGTTGGTTTTATGAGGCTCGCACTGCAAGGCTTAGTTGTGAGGTATGCTATTGTGTCACAAAAAGGCTAAATGGATTCCATAAGCCACAGAAAAAACCTATGACATAATATAAACAAGTACGACTACAAAGTATGGTTATGCTCATAGCGAGTATAATTTATTATCAAACTATGGAAAATAAAAAAAGCCACATCAAATTTGTGACATTAAATTTGACTTCCAAGAATTTTTCCACAAGAAGAGAGACTGAGTTAAATCATGATATGAAGGTTGTGGCAGTTTTTCCTCAGAACCTTTCAATTGTCTGAAGGAAAAAATCAACAACTGCATAAACTCACATGCATGCATATGGTCAGAAAGCTTGTATGACCAAATCAGTAGCTTTTTAGGAAATGGGGAAAATAAGAACACGTTCCAATGTAGTATTATTTGCTCAAAAGCTCTTAAGTTAAAACTTTCCGTTGGCTCAATACCCACGGACACATATAGGCCTAGATTTTCGTCACTGCTAAACCCCTTATCCCTTAACTTCTTTGCCCTTTAAAACCATTAAAAAAAAACATTTTTTTAATCGTTCAAATGGCCAGTCTACAAGCTCACAATGTGTCAACAGTTTGGCACATTGAACTATTCCCAAAAGTTTTAAAAAATAGTGAAAAAGGGGGTTTGGGATAAAGGGTTTAGCATGTTTTTTTTTTTTTTCCAAGTTAGCAGATTTACAAGCTCACAACACGTTCTGCAACACTGGAGGTTATGGGAATTAGTTAATAAAAGAGGTGACAAAAGGAGCAAAGTGAAGGCTGAGGAGGCTGCTGTTGTATACTGTAATCCATCCTCTTCCACTAGGCTCCAGCTGACTGTGGTTGCCAGTTCCTCATGGTTGCCAGTTCAATGTAGCAGAAGGTCAGACTTCATGTTGTTCCTCCGGTCATAGACGGATTAAGAAATGATGGGCCCCTGGGCCACCACCAACCAACCAAAGGGCCAGGGGCGGATGTAACATTTCCCAATTGGGGGGCAAGAGAAAAATGGTATGGGGACGACTTCATCGCCCGTGTTGCTTCGCGCCACGGGCGATGAAGTCGCACCCATACCATTTTCGGTTAAAAGACTTTTATTGGGCAAGTAAAGCATCAATAATAACATCAGTTGTTGTTGACGTTGCAACAGACACACAGCATGCATAAAGTTAAAGGTCTGACTCAGAGAGTTTTCTGTTTTCAATGATGAAATGCTGTTGGTTTAGTGGTGCCACAGCTGTAGTTAGTTAGCAGCAGTAGTGGTGTTTCAAATCATTTTAAATATAGGCACTTCTATCTAATATCTTGGGTTGTTTTGTAGGTCATCGTGTTTGGTGGGGCAGACTGGGCATTTAGGGGGGCATTGCCCCCCCATGCCTAGATCCGCCCCTGCAAAGGGCCCCCCTACACGGGAGCATGATTCTTCCTGGCGCGGCACACCTGCATTTCAGCAGGATTTACAGCAAGGGACTGCTTGAAAATAATCAAATAACCAAAAATAACGAAGACAAATAAATGCAAAATGCTTTAACACCTGCAGTAATGTACCATATCATGAAGGTTTAGGACAAGGGTTTTCAACCAGTGGTCCGGGGACCACCAGTGGTCCTTGAGAGGGTTGCAGGTGGTTGCTAGGTTGGTTGACCAGATGTAACTCTTGAGAACGTAAAAATGAAACCAAATGGTTTAATTTTTACACTCTCAAGAGTTAAAATATTCATCATGTCAATTACCCCAGGTCTACACAACTAGAGAATGTAGAAGGTTAATGGTCACTTTGGTCTGTATGTTTTGCCTGTTTTGTTTCGCAAATCCACCCTGGAATTGTGGACAAAAGCAAAAGAAATGTTTAGTTTCGGGGTATGTGGTGCTAAAATGTCCTCAAATCATGGTGGTCCGTGGCTCAAATGCTGAATAATTGCTGGGCCCTGGTATCAAAAAGGTTGAAAACCCCTGGTTTAGGACAATGACAAGCGCTGTGTGCACCCACTGTTATCCCTTTTTTGAGGGGACCCTGAGCTTGAGCCTCTTAGTGATCACAAGGACACTCAAGCTCAGCCCCCAAATGGACCCTAGCGGGTCCATTTGGTTCCATTTGTACACTCTCAGAAAAAAGGAAACTCATTAACATGGTGAAACACATCTTGATGATGTCATCAAGATGTGTTTCACCATGATAATGATTTTTTTCAGACTTCCATTTCTAGGAACCGCATCCCCTCTCCACTACACCCCTGGTCTCTGGCCTGGCTGTGATCTGGCAACCCGTCGGAGAGAGGCTCCATTTTGAAACTTTAGTGTGAAGGGAAGGAAAAAAGATAGCCCCAAACTCAGAACTCATCATTGTTTCTCCATGTGAACTTATAGGGATATTTGACATGAAATTCCTAAAGAATATAAAGTAAGTGTCCTCAAATCAAAGCTCCACAAAACTAAAGTAGCATGTGTCTGATATTAATTAAGAGTTTTAATCAAATTTGGAATCCACCAGTCAAAATTCTTGGTTGTGAAAACATATTGATAACATAATCATGGAACTATAATCCAGAAACCTTCGTCTTCTTAACATTCCTGGTAAATATAAGACAAACGTTCTTGATTAACAGACGTTGCGTTAAGATGCATTCCATCATAATGTAATCCATAACAGGCAGTTTGCTCCAGTTCTAATCAGAGTTTAAATGAATACAGTTCATCCAATCAATACAATTAAGTGACTAATACTGAATTCTGTCACAAGCCAAGAGTAGCGATACTGAGTAAAAGCAGTAGCTTTTCCATCTCTGCACTTTCACAGGTCTGTGGTTTCTCTGGGAGATGCAGGGTGTATTGAAGTGGAAAGGGAAGCTTTTGGCTGTCCTCTGCTCTGAGACTTTGCTAGAGCAACGTGCTGCCGCCAGCCAACACTCCTGATTGTCCTCTCCAGTCACTGATAACTGAAGCACACATGTGCTTCACATTAGACTAGTGGGTTTTCAACCTTTTTTTTTGATACCAGGGCCCACTACTGTACGTATTCAGCATTTGAGGCACAGACCACATTTTAGCCTCACCCAGACCCCAAATAAAGTAAAGATTTATTTTGCTTTTGTCCATAATCTCATCCTGGATTTCGGAAACAAAACAGTCAAACATACAGATAAAAGTGGCCATTAACCTTCTAGCTGTGTAGACTTGGGCTGTAGACTTGGGCTAATTCAGCTGATGAATATTTTAACTCTTGAGAGCGTAAACATGAACCCAAATGGACTTGCAAGGGTCCATTTGGATTCATGCTTACGCTCTCAAGAGTTAAGGGCTTTCCAGACGGCAACGATAAACGCCCGCAATCACGCTGCGATTCTCGATTCTCTCTGCAGTGCCGACATAAAGAAAATCGCCCGTCGATTAATGGCAGGCGTTTTAAAAAGCTCACTGGATTGAGCTTTCAAAAACATTGTGCGTGTGTGCACGAAACGAGCAAGCGTGCAACACAAATCACTGGACGCCACGTGATAAACGACCGGGGTTACACACTCTCTTTATCGCAGGTCATTTTCTGAGCACAAAATGCCGGTCCCATTGAAAATGAATTAGAATGGGTGATTTATTACTCGCCGTCTGTAAGCCCCTTTACACCTGGTTAAGCAACTTTTCATCTGGTCAACCAACTTAGCTGGGGAACACCTGGAACCTTCTCAAAGACTACTGGTGGTGCCCGAACCACCGGATTAGATCTAATATTACAGAAGACCCGACATTCATTCAAGGCCATGACAGCACGATGATGACACCCGTTATTGCCAATCCATGATGTGTACGGTGGAATTACCCATTCGAGCCCCCAGTTTATAATCCATAGTATGGTGGTGGTGGTGGTGCTGTGGGGATGTGGGGGGAATCGACGATAGACCAGTTCATGGCACATGCGTGGCGATGAGTTGTGAGCTTGTACAGTTAATTGGCGTTTTAATTTCTATTTTTTACGGCTCTCTGCATGCAGTCTGCAGTCGTGTCAGTCGTGGGTTTGTTCTGTATCTGGAGTTAATCTAATGCACCGATCAGCAGCAGAAAACCTTTTTTATGCACACTGCGAGTACTGTATGTTTTCAGCTGCGACAGAGCGGCACCAGCTCTGTGTGTGTGTGTGTGCGCGCGTGTGTGTGTGTGTGTGTGTGCATGTGCGGAGCAAGTAGACAGACAGTAGAGACAGAGAGGGAAGGAGAAATGTTTTACATTTTTTCCTTAACTGTGTGTGTGTGTGTGTGTGTGTGTGTGTGTGTGTGTGTGTGTGTGTGTGTGTGTGTGTGTGTGTGTGTGTGTGTGTGTGTGAGTGTGTGTGTGTGTGTGTGTGTGTTGCCTTGCAATAGCGCATAGCAGTGGCGGCCATTTTCTGGTTGTCATTCCAGACCTCATACGAAAGGGTTAACACCCGACAAACCTGTGGATCACCCATTCGAAGGGAGTTGTCCCACTTATTACATGGCTTAATAGATTAGTAAATAACTATTTGTAATTGACAGAACTAGTACACAACAAGGCTGCTGTTATTCTATCTGCAGTTGAGCGGAGTGGTCTGTTGTTGTGACACATGTGACCGCTCACGTGACCAGAACGCTGGCTTCTGATTGGAGCATTCATTCAAGCCATACTGGTAATAAACCCTAGCCTGGCTCAGCCCTTGAATCAGCACCTTAAAAAAAATACTAGCTTATTTTTTCCCTGTGATTCAATGACTGGCTTCCCTGCCTTTGGGGCTGTTTGTGCTGGTTGGAAATCAAATCCCAGCACCTGATTGGCCAACAGCCCTGTCACTCACTTCGTTCAGAACATTGTCTGCTTTCCCAATATTCTTATGGGTTCATATGAACCAATCCGTTAAGACTGCTGCTTTGATAACGCCCGTCCTAGAAACTGCTGTGGTGGAGAGGGACTTCAGTCTGAATAATGAAGTGAAACGAAATGACAATTCAGACTGAGGTCAGGCTAAATAAACCCTCTTATATCTTGAATAATTTTGCCAGCACCATTCTTGCGGGAGAGCAACAAAGTGTTGTGTAGTTGTCTGTTGGTTTGTATAACCGATATTGTTCTGTAAAAGTGGCGGTATTAGTAGGGCTTATTTGTTTTCTGGTTGTGGTGACAGCCGGTCTGGGATGAATTTGTGTGAAAATTACCAGATCGCTTTTCTCTCTAATGAATTTGAATAACTAGGACCTTACCCGTTCACCCATTGTGAATATATGAACACCAAGTGATGTACCATGTGGGTAATGTGATTTCAGTATTTGGATGAAGGAGTGCTTTAATGCACAGACAGCACAATGGCCAGGCATAACGTGTGTGTGTGTGTGTGTGTGTGTGTGTGTGTGTGTGTGTGTGTGTGTGTGTGTGTGTGTGTGTGTGTGTGTGTGTGTGTGTGTGTGTGTGTGTGTGGGGTGTGTGTGTGTGTGTGTGTGGGGGTGTGCGTGTGTGTGTGTGCCTGCGGCCACGTGCATTGTTTTGCTATTTGCATTGCCCCCTGTGGCTCAAAAGGGTATTGCCAATGTTAAGCGGATGGGGAAATAACAAATTATTAAGCAACAATTTGTTAAATTGTAAAAGGGCTTTGCCAGTCTCTCTCTAATATCATGCTCAGTGACAGTGTGAAAAGTCAGACTGATTGGTGCAGTCAGTGAGGAGTTATCAAAGAAAGAAAGAAAGAAAGAAAAGAAAGAAAAAGAAAAAGTAAGAAAGAAAGAAAGAAAGAGAAAAAAGAAAAGAAAGAAAGAAAGAAAGAAGAAAGAAGAAAAGAAAGAAAGAAAGAAAGAAAGAAAGAAAAGGGTAAAGTGATCGGCTGATGTAAAAAATGTGCAGCAAAGACAGAAAGCTTCTGAATTACCCCATCTGTTCCCAATGTAATCTGGTGAAATGCCTGCCTGTCAAATTCTGTGCAGGTTCCTTCCTGCATGCGTTTCTGAACGGTGTGTGTGTGTGTGTGTGTGTGTGTGTGTGTGTGTGTGTGTGTGTGTGTGTGTGTGTGTGTGTGGGTGTGTGTGTGTGTGTGTGTGCGTTCCATTGGCCCCGGTTAGATGAGAAGCTTGATTGATTTCACTTGTGTAACACAAAGCCCCAAAATACCTAATAACGTGCCTCCCATTCCAAGACATGTGCTTTCTATGAAACCACTAAACCTAGTTTGACACCTATGATGCAATATAACGCTGTATCCACAGAAAACCATAGGCTGTGTCACGCATCAACACGCCACTAAAGGACCGATTTATATCTGTGTGTTGTGTGTCGGTGTCACGCCATGTGAAGTGGCTGATCCGCAAGCTCACAGCGACGGTTGTGAGCGTGTTAAACTGTAGATCAGTTATTGTTGAAGCATGACATGATGCATGCAACCGTCAATGAGGCATAAATCACTACTTGTGCATCTGTGAGAAGAAACCACCAAGTTTAACACTATCCAAATGTTTTGCCAGAGGCACACAGAACTCTCCCAACAAGTCATAACACAACATCCAGTCAAAACAGATCTGCGTTACGTTATCTGGGCCTGACGTGATAAAGGTTTATGGGAATATTGATATTTGCTGCCCTGGGGCCCATCACAACAGCTGTGCATAGGTTAGAGCTAAGTCCTAGATCTAAGTGCTGAAGATGAACCGTTCTGTAAACCAGTGTTGTTTTTCCCAGTCCAATATATTGGCTATACATCATAGATAGGATCACAGACCTGACATTGTTACACACATGGAACCAATGTACACTAGTGCAGGTTTCCACATTCATACACAGCCATGGCCGGGGCCCTGAGCTTTAAAGGGATAGTTTGGACTTTTGAAGTTACGCCGTATGAAATACTTGCCATCAACAGAAACTATAATTTAGTGTCAATAACTAGAATCTAGTGTGGGAAGCTAGTGTAGAATCTAGCGTCAAAAGCTAAAATGTTAATGCAGCTATAATCTGGTGTCAGGAACAACTACTCTATAATCTGGTGTCAGGAACTACTGTATAATTGGTGTCAGAAAATAAAATCGAGGGTCAGGACAAATGAGATTGATTTCCAGAGTATGGTGGTGGGAGTTCCAGTCATTTTTGGGGGTTACAGTATAAGTAAATGAATCCAAAAAAGTAACTTGCTTCATGTTGTTGACCCATTTCTAAAATATTAGCACATCCTTCATTCATTTTGACCCCTCTATCACAGGGAACTATGAATTTAGTGTCCATATCACTAGGCCCAAAAAGTAGTTCCATGTGATGAGGCGGTCAAAAATGAATGAAGGAGGTCCTAATATTTTAGAAATAATTCAACAATACAAATTATGTTAGTTTTGTGGATTAATTTACCTTTACTGTGTGGCCCCAGGGACCCCTGCAACATGACCAGAACTACTCAAAACCAGAGTAGAACTCCCACCACGGAACTCTGGCAATCAATTAATACAGTTGAAACCACAATATTAATGGCATGTGTATCATACAGCTTAACTGTATGAAACACTCCTGCCGGTGCCCAGAACCCACTTTGAGAATCACTCCTCTAAACAGGCTTCTACGTTAAAATTACAACTAAATACAACTAAATACAGTGTTACTGCACATTCAAATGTAGGCCATGGGTAAACTGTGGCACATTATTCAAGCAAGCCCTTGACCAGGCGGCAGGCGCTTCAGTTAGAATGGAGTGACAGGCTGATTTGATTAACATATTTAACTACAATGAACTGCAACAATCTCTATTAATAATCAATAATAGCATCAGTTGTTGGGGCATTGCCCCCCCATGCCCATGCCTAGATACGGCCCTGCCCAGAAAACTACAAACTAAAGGTGATCAAGGCTTTGCTAGTTTGGCCCCGGGCTATGGAACGGCCTCACCATCCATCCCATGATCCCACCTGTAATCTGTGGCCTCTGTGGACCTTTTACAAAAACCCTTTCAGACAGGTCTTTGAACATATCTCTGTAGTGATTTGTTGATTCTCACCAGCACCAAATGTTCTGTTTTATGTCTCCCTGCTTTATTATTGTATTATTGTGGGCATGTTTTGCTTTTCTTGTTGCAGAGCACTTGTTACTCTGATCATGTCTGACTGAACGACATCATAGTGTAAGGCAGTGGTTTTCAACCTTTTTGACACCAGGGCCCACTATTTATTTAGCATTTGAGCCAGGGACCACTATTTGATGACATTTTTAGCCCCACAGACCCCAAAACTAAAGATTTCTTTTGCTTTTGTCCATAATATCAGGCTAGATTTGGGGAATCAAAACAGTCAAACATGCAGATCAAAATGGCCATTAATCTTCTACATTCTCTAGTTGTGTAGACTTGGGGCTAATTCACATGATGAATATTTTAACTCTTGATAGTGTAAACCTACAGCTAATTAGCAGTGGTCCTTCTCTGTATGTGTTCTCATTATGAACACAGTTCCAAGGCCAAGTCCACAGCAGAGACAGGCAGTGTTGCCAACTGACAGAATACAAAATACTAGTGGCACTTCCAAAATGCACTATGATAAGCTAGAGCAGTGGGTTTTCAACCATTTTCATACCAGGGCCCACTATTTATTCTGCATTTTAGCCACGGATGACCACCATTTGATGTTGAGTGAGTCTCGCAATTCTTCTACATTTTCTAAATTGTGTAGATTCTTGAAAATTAGGTAATTCAGATGTTTAAATATAAATATAACTCCTCTAATAACCATTTGGTTACCAATGGTCATTTCTAGGAAGGAAAGAGGACTCTATCAGGAGGAAAAAATAGTCAACATTTCGCCCCAACTCACCAGCAAAAAAAGCACTAGATTATCTGCCAGGAGTTTTTCACTAATTTTAGCACTAAGGGGGGTTTGGAAAAAAAAGCTAAATCTAGCAACAAATGTGTCAAGTTGGCAACCCTGGAGCCAGAGAAAATAGCAGCGGCATGTCAATGAGATGTGTTTCCGCTCTAGCTGTGGCTGTGCCCTGTGGAGGCCATAGAGGATCAATGGGAACACAGGCAAACAGCAGTCAATTAACTCAATACCACAGCACACAGCTCAGCCTCACGTGGACACGCACCGCTCAGGCTACAACCGCTGTTAATTAAGAGATCGGTTGTGTTGCAGGATCAATGGAAATGAGTAAACTGCCAGTTGATCGATTGACAAGGTTATTATTTTACACTGTGGTTGTAGTTCGCTGGACCGTGGTAAAGCAGGGGTTTTCAACAGGTGGTCCGGGGACCACCAGTGGTCCTTGAGAGGGTTCCAGGTGGTCCCCAGGCTAAATGATGGAAAGTTGGTTAACCGGATGTAACTCTTTGAGAATGTAAAAAATGAAACCAAATGGACCCGTGTTTCATTTTTTACAAGAGTTAAAATATTCATCGTCTGAATTAGCACCACTTAAATTAAGAAGCTTACACTGTTTTGTTGGCAAAATCCAGCCTGGAATTGTGGACAAAAACAAGATAATTCTTTAATTTTAGGTCTTTGGGGTGAAAATGTAATCAAATGGTGGTCCGTGGCTCAAATGCTGAATAAATGGTGGTCCCTGGAGTCACCACTGTGTTAAAGGACAGCTTGGTTGTTTCTTTTTTTCCCAACCAACGTTCATGTTTTAGGTTGTTATTAGAGAAAAGTAAAAAAGAAAAGAAAAATAAAATAAGAAAAAAAGGCAAATGGCTGAAATTCAACACTTCCTTTGAGTTGCATAGTGCAGTGGTTTTCAAACAGTGGTCCGGGGACCACCAGTGGACCTTGAGAGGGTTCCAGGTGGTCCCCAGGCTAAGTTGGTTAACCGGATGAAAAGTTGGTTAGCCAGATGTAGCCAAACATACAGACATGCAGCGTAAACAACAACATGAAACCAAACCCTTGCGGGTCCCTTGGATATTGCACTCTCCTACAGTAAGAAGGCAAAAAATGTTAGACTTTAGAATTATAAAGTGTAGAATTAATTTTACACTTATGAAACTCAGTACTGGGGTGGATCCAAAAGCACCAACCTGGTCCACATGGTCATTTCCTTGACCATGTGGATCTGTTTTGAAAAGTTTTGAAATGGTACCAGGGCAGGGCAGGGCAGGGCTGCCACTCTGTATGCTGTAACACCAGCTTCCATTTCCCTATTGCACACTGTAGCTGCTGCTTAAACAACAAAGTCAAGAAAAGTACCAGGACTCGTGCTTATGTGCCTGGCACACACCTGTGACCAGGGGCGGATTGGCACATATTTTCCCACCGGGACAATTTTGCCTTTGCCAGGCCACCCTGGGGGGGGGGGGGGAGCTGGTTAACCAGATGTAACTCTTTGAGAGCGTAAAAATGAAACCAAATGGACCCTTGCGGGTCCATTTGGTTTCATTTTTACACCCTCAAGAGTTAAAATATTCATCATGTGAATTAGCCCAACTTAGTCTACACAACTAGAGAATGTAGAAGATTAATGGTCATTTTGATCTGTATGTTCCAGGCGAGCATCTAGCGCATTCTAGTGCATTTTGGAAGTGCCACTAGTGCATTTTGGATCTTGGCAGTTGGCAACACACAGGAGTGAACGGGAATATGGCAACTCTCCTACTGGAAGGCTCTGGTGTAGGACACCTTTTCTTTTTTTGAAGGATAGAAACACTAGTTTGCCTGGCTTGGACTTTAAAAAAAGAAAAACCCTGTCCAGGCCACTAGGTGGTGCAGGCCACCAGGAAAACTCCCTGTGCTCCAGATGGCCAATCCGCCCCTGCCTGTGACTGCCACACACCTGCCAGTCACATCACTGCTAGTTCATTTTTTCATCTTTCATTTGTGTAACCCACGCCGTTAAGCAGTGTTACTTATTCGGAGAATGCCTGATGCCGACATGCCATACCTTGTTGTTAAGGGTACTACTAATCAACAAGTAAAATGATATAGATGATATAAAGTTTCCACACACATGCGGACACACACACACCCACACCCACACCCACCCACCACACACACACACCTTTGCGCATGTGTGCAATCAGTATACAAACATACACAATACTTCGTATTTGTGTACTAAATGTTCTTGGGTTGTCTGACAGTTTTACTTAGAGGAAAGCAGTCCAGCCACTGTGTTGTGTCATCATCTGGATACTGCGTGACAGCAGCAATGCTAGTGTCAAGAGTTTGACACTATGTTTACATGCGAGCCTGCTGAGCTGGTAGAAAGGCTGCACTGATAAAAGCAACTCCAAATGGGACATGTTATTCATCATCTGTGCCATGTCCACACTCATGTTTGCCGTGTTTATGAATTGGCCTGACATGATATGTTTTGTTTCAGCTATTGTGTGTTCTCTTTGCTTTCTGCTGGAGGCCTTTACCCGCGGTGGAAACAAAAGCTGATCATAACTGAAGGAACAGATACAATGTTGGGAATATAATCAGAAGCACAAGACGAGAAAATCGAAAACAACAGGAATTCCCACCCTTTTCAAACGAATCCACACTCCCACCACGCCGACAGCGTTTCGCCACATTTCAGCCAATGCCATTTCCCTGTGGGTTTCAGTAGGAGAGCGTAACTTTTAACCCATGTTATCCTGACTAGATTCTAGTTTCCAATGCTATAGTCTAGTTCCTGACCCGACATTCTAGTTTTTGGCGCTACATTCTAGTTCCTGACTGTAAAATTGTAGTTTCCGATGCTAGATTCTAGTTCCTGATCGCTAGATTCTAGTTCCAGACGCTAGATTCTAGTTAGCTTCTAGTTTCTGATTCTAGTTTTTCTGGTTCTGTGTTAGTGGTGTTCAACATATTTCATGCCAAGGACCCCCAGAATGATCTATATTTGACTGCGGACCCCCACCTGAAAACATGTTACCGGTATCCCCCAGAAGCAAATTTGATTTGAGTTTTAAATGTTTGCTTCTGAAATAATATATTCAACAATTTGCGTCACATTCTAAAAAAAAAATGCGTACTGTAGAACAGAAAGGGTTTTAAGCTTCCCCCAGATGGCATCCTCCCAGCAGCATCAGGAAGTGGCTAGCGGTCACGGGGGGGGCAGAGCCATACTCACATTCGGCCTCCTGCTGCTGCTGTTCCGGTTCCAGCTGGGTGTGGATCGACTCCAGCAGGTCGTAGTCGTCGAAGTCCAGGGCGAACTCCGTGAAGTCCCCGAATCCGTCCAGCATGGAGCCCTTGTGGGAGAGGGTGTGCTGCCTGGGCGGCAGGCCTTTCTGCACGCTGGGCTGACGCTCCACCACCGCCACCGCCGCCGCCGCCGCTGCCCGGTCAGTGCCACTGCCATGCTGCTTGTCAGAGGCCCCAGTGGGTCCCAGGTCCCTCTGCTTGGTGTCCTCGTGTCCCCCTGAGTCTGTCATCTCTGCAGCCTGTGCCTCCTCTTCGTCCCCGCCCTTCTCCGGGTGCACACGCTGCTCATCCAGGGCTGCTCCTCGCTTCTGGGCGCCGTCACTCTCCCTTCCTGGGTCTCCTGCACTCCTGGGGTTTCTAGCGGAGATCCTCGGCCCTATAATATAACTCGATCGGACGTTTGCTCGATGGCACACCGATGCTCCCGCCCCGCTCCAAGGCCTCCGAGATAATACGGCGGAGGGGTGACTTTTTCGTGGCCCCCTCCTCCTCCTCCCTCAACAATACGAAGCAACTCACTAGTCAAGCGAAATTTCCACAGAGAAGACAGAGAAGAATTACGATGCGACAATACCAACCCCAAAAAGACACCGGGGTCTTTCAAGGTAAATTATTAAGTCCAGAAATGATCCTTTATGACATCCGGCAAAAAGTCACAAATATGACGTAGAGTATAAGATATCGGGTTGCAGACGAGTTGAGTTGAGCGGCAGAATAGCGGATCCACGGCCAGAGAAACAAGAATAATAAGAAAAAAAACAAACCAGTGCCAAAGTAAAAAAAAAAAAACAGTCATGCTGAATGAGCAGACACCGCCCATCACCCTCCAGGGCTCCACCCTTTTCCATGATGTCCACCAGCCCCATTCATTGATCACGCGGCAAACAGGGCGGATCTGAGCGAGCGGAGAAGGGGCAGAAAGAGGCTGGCGCTGCCCTTTAGTCACCGTTTTCCATCAGAACGATAAGCGACTGCTGCAGCGCAGCGTCGGGGGAAAGGTCAAAGTCACAACATGCATCCAATCATACGACTTCATCTTCATTGATGACACACCATGACACACACACAGGCCCACACACGCACGCGCACACGCACACGCACGCTCAGCCACCCTCAGAAGCCATAAAACAGAAGCAATTTGAATGTAATGAAGCAGCACATATTCCAGCACTGCTCTGTGACAGACACTGCTCTCTGCTCAGTCAGATGTGATGCTGAATTACTGAGGGAGTCCCACACCCAGGGCCGGATCTAGAGTGGGGGGCAGGGATGGGCAGTGCCCACTCAAAATGTGCATCCTAGTGCCCCACCCAATGAAAGGTAATATCAGTGTTTTTTTTTAATCAGTGGTCATCCGAAGACCACCAGTGGTTCTTGAGAGAGGTCCAGGTGGTCCCCAGGCTAAATGGTGGATGTAACTCATTGAGAGCGTAAAAATGAAACCAAATGGACCCTTGCGGGTCCATTTGGTTTCATGTTTACACTCTCAACAGTTAAAATATTCATCATCTGAATTAGCCCCAAATCTAGAGAAGGTAGAAGATTAATGGTCATTTTTGATATGTATGTTTGACTGTTTTGTTTCCTAAATTCCAGCCTGGATTTGTGGACAAATAAAGCAAAATAAATCTTTAGTTTTGGGGTCCTTGGGGATAAAAATGTCCTCAAATGGTGGTCCTCGTGGCTCAAATGATGAATAAATAGTGGGCCCTGCCTGGTGTCAAAAAGATTAAAAACCACTGCTTCATATGAAAAACTTGCCGGAGTTGCCGGCCCACCCTACATCCTTCCAGCCCACCCTAGTAGGGCTGGCTGAATCCGTCCCTGGCCCCAGCGTCTCCATGGTAACCATGTCTCTCTCCCCTGTTGGCATGGTGGCCTTCCATGCCCACAGCAGGAGATAAACCAAACAGGACCCTCCCTGAAAACCCACCGGGGACATTTTCACACCTGTGTGTTTAGTGTGTGCATCACCAGTGTTGCCAACTGCCAAAATCCAAAATGCACTACTAGTGGCACTTCCAAAATGCACTAGAATGTGCTAGACAGGTTTTCAACCAGTGGTCCGGGGACCACTGCAGCGGTCCTTGAGAGGGTTCCAGGTGGTCCCCTAAGCTAAGTTGGTTAATCAGATGTAACTCTTGAGAACGTCATTTTTACACTCTCAAGAGTTAAAATATTCATCATCTGTATATGTTTTGGCTGTTTTGTTTCCTAAATCCAGCCTGGTATTGTGGACAAAAAGCAATGGAAATCTTTAGTTTTGGGGTCTGTGGGGCTAAAATGTCCTCAAACAATGGTCCGTGGCTCAAATGCTGAATAAATGGTGGGCCCTGGTATGAAAAAGGTTGAAAACCACAGCGCTAGATGCTTGCCTGGAAGGGAATACAACTTGGGCTAATTCATAAGATGAATATGTTAACTCTTGAGAGTGTAAACATGAAACCAAATGGACCCACAAGGATCCATTTTGGTTTCATGTTTACATTCTCAAAGAGCTACACCTGGTCAACCAACTGTCCATCATTTAGCCTGGTCCACTGATGCTGGTTGAAATCCACTGTCATAGGAGGAAAATGGTGAAAAATGAAGGTTTTACAGTATCTCTGGCGCCTGCCAATCAATTTCACCCCAACTCACCAGCCAAAAAAGCACTAGATTTTCCGCCAGGAGTTTTTCACTAATTTTGGCGCTAGAAGGTTTGGAAAAAAGCTATTTATCAGCTATTTCTAAATTAATTTAATCTTGATTAATCACCATTCGAACTATGTCCAAAACATGCCTGTTTTCCTTTACAAGATTTGAACATTTAAAGAAGGAAAATATTTTTTTTCTGTGAGAAAAAAAGAAATATTTATCAGAATAGGTGATCTACAAGCCCACAATCCTTGTAGATCCTCCAGCTATACGTACTCTATGGCTCTGGTTAGAGGGAGACACACATCTATGTCTCCGTAAAACCACATTCTACCCATTTTTTTTTTCAATGATAGAATGCTCAGTGGGTTGAGTCAGTGTGCACAAGAGTTAATTTCGTAAAAACAAATAATAATAATCTGATTAATCAACAAAATTGATCTAACTAATTAACTGGTTATTTTCAACAGCCTCAGTATAGATATGATGTATGATAATGAACGCCCCTCACTTCACACTAATGCGATGTTTGACTTCAGTCATATAAATGTTTATATATGTAGCAAATTATGCATATTGCATATAGCTTTTTTGTCTTTTAGTCTTGACCCTGCCTTGCAAGTATATATTTATCTTTTTTTATCAAAAGATAGGCGTCTTCTCCTCAGACATGGTCCTGGGCTCACATGTAGCCTCGACAAATTGCTAATTTGTTCTGATTGTCATATCAGACGCCCAGAGCAGAACGATACCAGCAAGATAACAGGCTCTAATGGAGTAAAACAAATTCACAATTAGCCAAATTAACCTTTACCAACAGGGACAGAACTCTAGTCAGGGACGGTTTTGCCATTAGGCAGACAAGGCGGTATATACATAGGGCTCCATTTTCGTTACATGCTAAACCCTTATGCCATATCCCTTATTTCATTTTCACTATTTTGAAAAACTTTTTTGGACTATTTCAACATGTCAATCTATTAACACGTTGTGAGCTAGTAGACTGGCCATTTGAACTACTGAGAAATGGTTTTTTTTAATAGTTTAAAAAGGCAAAGAAGTTAAGGGATAAGGGGTATAGCGGTAACGAAAATATTATACATAATGTCCGCAAAACTCTAAGGTATATTAATGACATAGTAAAATGTTGTAAATGGGTAGAATTCCCTGTTAAAGTACCAAAATGGTGTAGACATTACTCCTTTTTGCAGAATATGGACACAAGCAAAAGAAATATCTAGTTTTGGGGTCTGTGGGGCTAAAATGCCATCAAATGGTGGTCCACATGGCTCAAGTTCTGAATAAATAGTAGTCCCTGGTATGAAAAAAAAGTTTGAAAACCACTGCAGTCCAGTACTGGAGTAGATGTATTGAGTTACTTTCCAACAGTGGTTGTGTTTCTGTGTTTCCAGATGGTCTGTGAACAGTCAATGCTGATTGTCCTGCTGCTCAGTAAAAGCAGGAAAGGCCTGAGGCTCTAGAGTCACTGAATGATGAAGGACAATCGACTGTGGACTCCATGTTAATTAATGCCCCCGGATGCTGCTGGGGTGGTGGACTGGTTCTACCCCCACCCACCCTCCTCCTCCTCCATGCCACCTCTCTGTCGGTCTCTGTCAGAGTGTTGGTGTCATATCAGGGACATATAGGCCCAGGACTTAAGGCCCTGAATACACCTAGTAATGTTTTGATCAATGTCAACAAGCAACGTTAGTTATCAACTTTGACTTTTCTACTTTTACAAAATGATCAACTCCTGGTTGTTCAGAAAGGTGAGATCATTAGCGCCCTCTACTGGTCAACATTTCGGAATCCTCCAATCACAGCCCTCCTTGGCGTCATGTGATCCTTTCTCCCAGACTCCCACAGATAAACTTTTCTGAAAACAACATGGCACTGAAGAGCAATAAACCCCCAGGATCAGATTCCATCCCAGCTGGATCAGATGGCTTGACACTAACACTTGCCCGCTTGCCCGGGCAAGTAAAAAAAAAATGGTTGGGCATGTGAAGACTGCTACCTGGTTGCCCGATCGGCCAAGTGTGCAACTTAGTGCACTATAAGACAACACAAGTTAAATTTGTCTTGAAGGCAGTCATTGCGCTCTACCTCTGTGTCTTTCCCTGCTTTCTGTGTCTTTCCCTGCTTTTTCCCTGCTATCCGTAATTCCAGGCTGGATTTGGGAAACAAAACAGGCAAATTAACATACGCATCAAAATGACCTAATCTTCTACATTCTCTAGTTGTGTAGACCTGGGCTAATTAAGATGGTGCATTTTAACTCTTGAGAGTGTGAAAATGAAACCAAATGGACCCGCAAGGGTCCATTTGGTTTCATTTTTACGTTCTCAAGAGTTACATCTGCAAAATTTACAATATATTTTTGGGGGGCAAGTGACCATGATGACCTGAGGGCAAGTAGAACCTGACTTGCACTTGCCCGATGGGCAAGTGCCTCTGAGACCTTAGTGTCAACCCCTGCCCAGAATCAGATTCCATCCCAGCTGCCATCCTGAAGAACGAGGACAACCTCTGCATCAGAGCAATACTACTTCATCTCCCTTTTATGGTGCGAAGACTGCATTTCTCAAACAATGGAAGATACAAATATTACGTCACCATCTATAAAACCAAGGTGCATCGTTTTGTCTGTGGAAACAGCACGGGTTACAGAATTACTATCTGTTGCCAGTGAGGCCATGGCCCAAATGGTAAAATGGTAAATAAATGGTGTATTTATATAGCGCCTTTATCCAAGGTGCTTTACATAGATTGTGCATCACATCCACCCATCCACCCATTCACACACACACATTCACACACTGATGGCAGTAGAAACCATGCAAGGTGCAACCAGCACATCAGGAGCAATTAGGGTTCAGTGTCTTGATCAAGGACACTTTGACAGTTTGACACTAACTCTGGGGGTACCGGGGTTCCCCCAGGAGCCCCGGTACCCCCAGAGGAAACAGGTATTGGGTTTGAGTCCCTTCATTGGCCACTGATTGTGTTAAATTTAGGAAAAAAAATGATGATGATAAAAAAAAAAAGTGAAAAGCTTGCGCGCCCGCAAAAATGTGCGTAGCTTGCGTGCCCGCAGGCTACGGGGACCCCTCCCCATGAAGCACTTTCTGGCCCCGGAGCGCCTGTGGGGATTAATCCATCCCTGGGATAGGCTTCTGGTAAACATCCTATAGCAAAGGGAAATTGAGGACAAGTTTAACAACCCAACATTACATAGAAAAAAAACTCTAAAGGGTGTATTTAAGTTTTATATGGAGATGTAAACTCAGTGCAGCTGAGCCTGAGGTCTTCAGCCAGACGCGCACCAGCTCATCTCAGATCTCACCCTGACTCACACGTCTCTATGAAGACATCCTCATTCACAGCAACATCCAGGGCAGGGGTTGACACTAAGGTCTCGGAGGCACTTGCCCATCGGGCAAGTGCAAGTCAGGTTCTACTTGCCCTCAGCTCATGGTCACTTGCCCCCCAAAAATATATTGTAAATTTTGCAGATGTAACTCTTGAGAACGTAAAAATGAAACCAAATGGACCCTTGCGGGTCCATTTGGTTTCATTTTTACACTCTCAAGAGTTAAAATTCATTATCTTAATTATCCCAGGTCTACACAACTAGAGAATGTTGAAGATTAGGTCATTTTGATGTGTTAATTTGCCTGTTTTGTTTCCCAAATCCAGCCTGGAATTGTGGATAGCTAGAAAGCAGGGAAAGACACAGAGGCAGAATGCAATGGCTGACTTCAAGACAAATTTATCTTGTGTTGTGTTATAGTGCACTAAGTTGCACACTTGCCCGATCGGGCAACCAGGTAGCAGTCTTCACTTGCCCCACCATTTTTTTTACTTGCCCCGGGCAAGCGGGCAAGTGTTAGTGTCAACCCCTGCAGGGACTGGGAGGAGCTCTGTCCTCACAGGTAACTACACTCTACACAACATCCAGGGACTGGGAGGAGCTCTGTTCTCCAGGTAACTACACTCTACACAACACCCAGGGACTGGGAGGAGCTCTGTCTCACAGGTAACTACACTCTACACAACACCCAGGGACTGGGAGGAGCTCTGTTCTCCAGGTAACTACACTCTACACAACACCCAGGGACTGGGAGGAGCTCTGTTCTCCAGGTAACTACACTCTACACAACATCCAGGGACTGGGAGGAGCTCTGTTCTCCAGGTAACTACACTCTACACAACATCCAGGGACTGGGAGGAGCTCTGTTCTCCAGGTAACTACACTCTACACAACATCTGGGAGGAGCTCTGTTCTCCAGGTAACTACACTCTACACAACATCTGGGAGGAGCTCTGTTCTCCAGGTAACTACACTCTACACAACACCCAGGGACTGGGAGGAGCTCTGTTCTCCAGGTAACTACACTCTACACAACATCTGGGAGGAGCTCTGTTCTCCAGGTAACTACACTCTACACAACATCTGGGAGGAGCTCTGTTCTCCAGGTAACTACACTCTACACAACATCTGGGAGGAGCTCTGTCCTCACAGGTAACTAAACTCTACAGAAGTTGTACATAGGTACGTATTAGGACTGTATTGGTATCTGTCAGCCAATGGCTGGAGTCCAGCTTTGCACATGTCAATCCGTGTTGCTATTTTTACTCACACCACTGCCAAGTGCAATGTGCTTTGTAAAATCACGCACGCACACACGCGCACACGCACACACTTTCTACAGCTAAAGCCAGCAATTAAGCCAGTTGTACAGCAGTACCAACACTACAGTGCCACAAACACGTTGAGTTAATTTTTAATACCAATAATATGCCTGGCATGACATGAGATCCTACAGTAGGATACTGTACTGTATCACTCTCATCCACCAGAGCTGTTGTGGTCATTGCTGTTTTGATTCCAAACACTACATGCATCACACAGCAATGACCTGCAGAGGGAGACAAACAACAGCTAAATGCAGGTAATATTTTACTGCCCCTAGAGGGTGCTGAATGAACACCGTTCACACACATTGGAAATGCATTGGCAGATTTGTACAGTGGTCTTTGTACCATCAATAAAGGGTGCTAGAGTCTGCTATGCAAATTAACAGTTGTGGAAAGTAGATAAGTACTTTGTACTATTTTACTATTACTCCACTAGCAATGTGTTGTGATACCAATTTACTCAGTTCATGTCTATAGGCCTTTTCAATTAGCACAAGTCACTAAACCAAGGGTATAAGCACATCTGGAGCCTCTACTACCGTTACTATACAAATCCATTGTTACTTCAAAAATCAATTGAAATAATTATAATGTAAAACAAAATGTAGTAAACAAAACAAAAATAAAAGGGACCCATGAAATTGTAATAAAAGGGACCCATGAAATTGTAATAAAAGGGACCCATGAAATTGTAATAAAAGGGACCCATGAAATTGTAATAAAAGGGACCCATGAAATTGTGTGCGACCAACAAATGCGTCCCCAGAAACCAGGGTTTTGAAAACAGTGTCCTATTTTAGGCCAGTGATCTGGTTTTACCGACCAAAAGAATAAAGGGAATAAATGTCAACAAAATGAATGAGGAAAGGAACTTTCTGCCAGCCAGTGTGTGTAAAGGTCAGTTCAGAACTTGGGTGGTTGGAGCAGTGCAATTATATAGAAAAACAGTAATCCGGAGTATTCCAGGTGGTCCCCAGGCTAAATGATGAAATTTGGTTAACCAGATGTAACTCTTTGAGAGCCAAATGGACCAAATGGACAAGGGTCCATTTGGTTTCATGTTTGCACTCTGAAGAGTTTAAAATATTCATCATCTGAATTACACAACTAGAGAATGTAGAAGATTAATGGTCATTTTGATCTGTATGTTTGACTGTTTTGTTTCCCAAATCTAGCCTGGCGCTCCGCTTGCTGCTTGTTTACTTGTGCTGTTACCTCTTCGGACTGGTGAACGGCTTGGACGGTTTGGGATAACGTCAGGTTAGCTTCCAGCTGTAGTTTGCGTGACAGTTCCTTGTCTAGGATGCCCACAATAATGCGATCCCGAATATTTCCATCCCTGGCGTCTTTAAAGTCACAGTGCTCTGATAAATCATAAAGGGCTCTGATAAACATCTCAACTTTCTCACCGGGCCGCTGTACTCTCTGGTGGAAACAGGCGCGCTCGTGGACAACATTCCGTTTCGGACAGAAGTAATCGTCGTACTTTTTCAACACCTCGTCGTACTTCTTCTGATCCTCCGCCGACAACGCGAATGACTTGAAGATGTTTTCAGCCTCCGGGCCCATAGCATATATCAGGGAGCTGACCTGAACTTCGCCGTCCTCTTTGTGTAGTTTCGAAGCGAAGCGATACCGTCCAAAGCGTTCTTTCCAGCCCTCCCATTCATTTGGGCGATCGAATGCAAAACTGTCAGGAAATCTTGCCATTTTCTGCAGCGATGAGTCCGTCAAGTGCTTCTGACACTAGGGCTGACCCTAAAAAATCGATTATTCGAAGTTCAATCGCTGGGCACGGCCGTCGATCTTGAAATTAAAGATCGAAGAATCGAAAAAAAAAAAAAAAAAAAAAACGGCCGCTTTTGGTCCGCGCGCCGGCCCATTTTGGGCCGCGGACCATAGGTTGCGCACCGCGCATTGGAGCCATCAACGACTCACTGATATTGAGCGACCGACCGTCATGCGGCTGCTTCAACGAGCAGGCCTACTGTACTGTCCAGTAGAAGGAAGGAGGCGCGTGGATAACAGTAACCAGAGAGTTGATAGGCTAGCTAGATAGAGCCTTTCATTAGCCTTTCAGGGACAAACATTTAAGTGTTGATTTATTAAACGTAAAGTCGACGGCACGCCACGGTCCTCTACAAAACACAGCCCCGTTGCGTTCGATGAAATGTTGTTGAACTGTAGCTGTATTCAGTATTATTAGCAAAGATGAGGGAACGCAAAGAGGCAACACAGCACTGATAAACCTGACTAGCTCTGTAAAAGAAATGACACGATTACGACGGGACTTTATATTCCAGTCGTCACAAACGTTTTCATGCCGAGGACCCCCACATTGACAAACACTAAACGCGGCGGTGGTCCAGTTCTCACTCCTAAACTTTTTCATGTCAAGGAATACAAGGACCACGTAATCAACTTTCCCAAATCTGGAAGATGTATGGACAACGGCCACAACAACAACGTGAGAAGCATTTCATTTACACGGACAAGCAGAGTTTTAGAGGGGGGATGGGTGACCATGGCCATACCCAGTCTTATAAACGGAGTAAATGGGCACTAGGCAGGGAGTAAATGGGCACTGGGCAGGGACTGAAGACTCCTTTATCTGTGTGTGTGCGCGTCTCTGCCTTTTGGTCATCAGAGCCTTTAGTGTCAGAGTTGCGACATTGAGGGTGTCACAAACTGAGCGCTCGAGCTGATCATGCAGCCTGAACAGAGACAAGCTGGAGTTGGAAATGCAGCACTTTCAACTAGGGAGACGCAAATAAGAGATATTTTAGGCATTGGTGCAACATGTTAAATGTTTTAAGTATTGTACAGTAAATAAACGATCTAAAATGAAGGGGTTTAAGATCATTCAAAACGGGTTGTTGCCAATGCATTTTTATGTAGAAGAGCCGCCATTGGACTGGTCCCATTAAGTGAACGGAGTTTGCATATACTCTAAGGCTTTGTGCAGGATGTCGCTGCACGCTGCTTCATTAGTACTGTCATAATAACAAAGGCTCGATTGAAAATTATGCTTTATTTCACTACATTTCACGACAGAACAAGCATTTAATGCTTCCTGTTCTAGTTGGACATTATGACTACCGTTTCCTCCTACCATTTCTAATTAGGGCCCGAGCACTGCAACGCATGTGCGAAGCCCTATTGAAACCGTAAGGATTATTATTGTTTCTTCTTTCTTAACCGAAATAAATCGCGTTTTTCGGCCGCATAACGTACACGAAAAGTTGCGAAAATTGGCACGCACGTTCCTAGTGGCGAAAAATTTTGTATTTTAAAATTGTTAAAAGTGGGCGTGGCCTA
The DNA here is from genome assembly GCA_039105355.1 of Benthosema pterotum. Lineage (NCBI taxonomy): Eukaryota > Metazoa > Chordata > Actinopteri > Myctophiformes > Myctophidae > Benthosema > Benthosema pterotum. The sequence continues at coordinate 40,400,631 of CM076978.1, read as the reverse complement.
ATTGTGCAACAGCGCCCCCTAGAAAACTTCGTGCCTCAAGCCCCACCATACGGTTTGACGTACATCCACGAAAATCGGCACGCACCTGCATCATGTCGCAACTTAAAAAAAAGTCTCTTGGTGCCGCGTCCGAAACCGAACAGGAAGTCGGTTATTTCAAAATAAAGGCTGCGTTTTGGTGCAATTTAGGCCATTTCCACATGTCGCATTTTAGCGAACTCGTCGGAGCAGGGGGGTCCGTCCGGAAAAAAAATCGCTCGGCAAGCAGAAAAGACGTTGACGATGAAAAGTTATTAAAATCCTGAGTTTTCGTAAAACGGCGCTACCGTGGCGGAGCGCCAAACTTCGCCGCCAAACAGGAAGTGGTACTTGCACCTGATTGGTCGATACTATTTCCTGCCATAACTCCTCAATGCTATGTCATAGAGACATATGGGTGGTAGCTTTAGACTTGGTATGCCGTCCCTGACGCGTCCCTGATGTTGATTGCTGTAACTTAGCCCCGCCCCCTCCTCTGATTGGTCGATACTATTTTCTGCCATAACTCCTCAATGCTATGTCATAGAGACATATGGGTTGTAGCAATGGACTCGGTATGGCGTCCCTGACCCGTCCCTGACGTTGATTGGTGTAACTTAGCCCCGCCCCCTCTTCTGATTGGTCGATACTATTTCCTGCCATAACTCCTCAATGCTATGTCATAGAGACATAATGGTGGTATCATTGGACTATGTTTTGGCTCCTTGTGACTCAGCCGCGTCCCCTTTTCTGATTGGCCGATATTTGCCCGACACTTGCACGATCGAGGGCCCGTTAATCGCTGCTTGCAGCTTTAATTATTATTAGGGCCCGAGCACTGCAAAGCAAGTGCGAAGCCCTATTGATTCCGCAATGTTTATTCTTTCTTAACCGAAGTAAATCGCGTTTTTCGGCCGCATAACATACACGAAAAGTTGCGAAAGTTGGCACGCACGTTCCTAGTGGCGTAAATTTACGTATGGTGAAATTGTTAAAAGTGGGCGTGGCCTAATTGTGCAACAGCGCCCCCTAGAAAACTTTGTGCCTCAAGCCCCACCATACGGTTTGACGTACATCCACGAAAATCGGCACGCACCTGTATCATGTCGCAACTTAAAAAAAAGTCTCTTGGTGCCGCGTCCGAAACCGAACAGGAAGTCGGTTATTTCAAAATAAAGGCTGCATTTTGGTGCAATTTAGGCCATTTCCACTTGTCGCATTTTGGCGAACTCGTCAGAGCAGGGACGTCCGTTCGGAAAAAAAAAATCGCTCGGCAAGCAGAAAAGACGTTGACGATGAAAAGTTATTAAAATTGTGAGTTTTCGTAAAACGGCGCCACCGTGGCGGAGCGTCAAACTTCGCCACCAAACAGGAAGTGGTACTTGCACCTGATTGGTCGATACTATTTTCTGCCATAACTCCTCAATGCTATGTCATAGAGACATATGGGTGACATCATTGAACTCGCATTTGAGTCCCTGGCGCGTCCCTGATGTTGATTGGTGTAACTTAGCCCCGCCCCCTCTTCTGATTGGTCGATACTATTTCCTGCCATAACTCCTCAATGCTATGTCATAGAGACATATGGGTGGCAGCATTAGACTCGGTATGGCGTCCCTGACGCGTCCCTGACGTTGATTGGTGTAACTTAGCCCCGCCCCCTCTTCTGATTGGTCGATACTATTTCCTGCCATAACTCCTCAATGCTATGTCATAGAGACATAATGGTGGTATCATTGGACTATGTTTTGGGTCCTTGAGTCCCTGACGCGTCCCTGACGTTGATTGGTGTAACTTAGCCCCGCCCCCTCCTCTGATTGGTCGATACTATTTTCTGCCATAACTCCACAATGCTATGTCATAGAGACATATGGGTGGCAGCATTGGACTGGGTAATGAGTCTCTGACGCGTCCCTGACGTTGATTGGTGTAACTTAGCCCCGCCCCCTCCTCTGATTGGTCGATACTATTTTCTGCCATAACTCCTCAATGCTATGTCATAGAGACATATGGGTGGTAGCAATGGACTGGGTAATGAGTCCCTGACGCGTCCCTGACGCTGATTGGTGTAACTTAGCCCCGCCCCCTCCTCTGATTGGTCGATACTATTTCCTGCCATAACTCCTCAATGCTATGTCATAGAGACATAATGGTGGTATCATTGGACTGTGTTTTGGCTCCTTGTGACTTAGCCGCGTCCCCTTTTCTGATTGGCCGATATTTGGCCGAAACTTGCACGATCGAGGGCCCGTTAATCGCTGCTTGCAGCTTTAATTCTTTCTTCTTATTCCCCGAAATAAATCGCGTTTTTCGGCCGCATAACGTACACGAAAAGTTGCGAAAATTGGCACGCACGTTCCTAGTGGCGAAAAATTACGTATTTTAAAATTGTTAAAAGTGGGCGTGGCCTAATTGTGCAACAGCGCCCCCTAGAAAACTTCGTGCCTCAAGCCCCACCATACGGTTTGACGTACATCCACGAAAATCGGCACGCACCTGTATCATGTCGCAACTTAAAAAAAAGTCTCTTGGTGCCGCGTCCGAAACCGAACAGGAAGTCGGTTATTTCAAAATAAAGGCTGCGTTTTGGTGCAATTTAGGCCATTTCCACATGTCGCATTTTGGCGAACTCGTCGGAGCAGGGGGGTCCGTTCGGAAAAAAAATCACTTGGCAAGCAGAAAAGACGTTGACGATGAAAAGTTATTAAAATCGTGAGTTTTCGTAAAACGGCGCCACCGTGGCGGAGCGCGAAACTTCGACGCCAAACAGGAAGTGATACTTGCACCTGATTGGTCGATACTATTTTCTGCCATAACTCCTCAATGCTATGTCATAGAGACATATGGGTGGTAGCATTAGACTCGGTATGGCGTCCCTGACCCGTCCCTGACGTGATTGGTGTAACTTAGCCCCGCCCCCTCCTCTGATTGGCCGATACTATTTTCTGCCATAACTCCTCAATGCTATGTCATAGAGACATATGGGTGGTAGCAATGGACTGGATGATGAGTCCCTGACGCGTCCCTGACGTTCATTGGTGTAACTTAGCCCCGCCCCCTCTTCTGATTGGTCGATACTATTTTCTGTCATAACTCCTCAATGCTATGTCATAGAGACATATGGCTGGCATCATGGGACCCGGTAATGAGTCCCTGACATCCTGATGGTATCGACCAATCAGAAGAGGGGCCCCGCCCCCTGTACTTTCACCTGATTGGTCGATACTATTTTCTGCCATAACTCCTTAATGCTATGTCATAGAGACATATGGCTGGCATCATGGGACCCGGTAATGAGTCCCTGACGTCCTGATTGGTATCAACCAATCAGAAGAGGGGCCCCGCCCCCTGTACTTGCACCTGATTGGTCGATACTATTTTCTGCCATAACTCCTCAATGCTATGTCATAGAGACATATGGGTGGTAGCAATGGACTCGGCAATGAGTCCCTGACGCGTCCCTGACGTTGATTGGTGTAACTTAGCCCCGCCCCCTCCTCTGATTGGTCGATACTATTTCCTGCCATAACTCCTCAATGCTATGTCATAGAGACATATGGCTGGCATCATGGGACCCAGTAATGAGTCCCTGACGTCCTGATTGGTATTGACCAATCAGAAGAGGGGCCCCGCCCCCTGTACTTGCACTGATTGGTCGATACTATTTTCTGCCATAACTCCTCAATGCTAAGTCATAGAGACATATGGGTGTTAGCAATGGACTGGATAATGAGTCCCTGACGCGTCCCTGACGTTGATTGGTGTAACTTAGCCCCGCCCCCTCACCTGATTGGTCAATACTATTTCCTGCCATAACTCCTCAATGTTATGTCATGGAGACATATGGGTGGTATCATTGGACTATGTTTTGGCTCCTTGTGACTTAGCCGCGTCCCCTTTTCTGATTGGCCGATATTTGCCCGAAACTTGCACGATCGAGGGCCCGTAAATCGCTGCTTGCAGCTTTAATTATTATTATTCTTTCTTTCTTAACCGAAGTAAATCGCATTTTTCGGCCGCATAACTTACTCGAAAAGTTGCGAAAATTGGCACGCACGTTACTAGTGGCGTAAATTTACGTATGGTAAAATTGTTAAAAGTGGGCGTGGCCTAATTGTGCAACAGCGCCCCCTAGAAAACTTCGTGCCTCAAGCCCCACCATACGGTTTGACGTACATCCACGAAAATCGGCACGCACGTGTATCATGTCGCAACTTAAAAAAAAGTCTCTTGGTGCCGCGTCCGAAACCGAACAGGAAGTCGGTTATTTCAAAATAAAGGCTGCGTTTTGGTGCAATTTAGGCCATTTCCACATGTCGCATTTTGGCAAACACGTCGGAGCAGGGGGGTCCGTTCGGAAAAAAAAATCGCTCGGCAAGCAGAAAAGACGTTGACGATGAAAAGTTACGGAAATCGTGAGTTTTCGTTAAAACGGCGCCACCGTGGCGGGGCGCAAAACTTCGCCGCCAAACAGGAAGTGGTACTTGCACCTGATTGGTCGATACTATTTTCTGCCATAACTCCTCAATGCTATGTCATAGAGACATATGGCTGGCATCATGGGACCCGGTAATGAGTCCCTGACGCGTCCCAGACGTTGATTGGTGTAACTTAGCCCCGCCCCCTCCTCTGATTGGTCGATACTATTTCCTGCCATAACTCCTCAATGCTATGTCATAGAGACATATGGCTGGCATCATAGGACCCGGTAATGAGTCCCTGACGTTCTGATTGGTATCGACCAATCAGAAGAGGGGCCCGCCCCCTGTACTTGCACCTGATTGGTCGATACTATTTTCTGCCATAACTCCTCAATGCTAAGTCATAGAGACATATGGGTGGTAGCAATGGACTGGGTAATGAGTCCCTGACGCGTCCCTGACGTTGATTGGTGTAACTTAGCCCCCCCCCCCCCCCCCCCTCACCTGATTGGTCAATACTATTTCCTGCCATAACTCCTCAATGCTATGTCCTAGAGACATATGGGTGGTATCATTGGACTATGTATTGGCTCCTTGTGACTTAGCCGCGTCCCCTTTTCTGATTGGCCGATATTTGCCCGAAACTTGCACGATCGAGGGCCCGTAAATCGCTGCTTGCAGCTTTAATTATTATTATTATTCTTTCTTAACCGAAGTAAATCGCATTTTTCGGCCGCATAACGTACACGAAAAGTTGCGAAAGTTGGCACGCACGTTCCTAGTGGCGTAAATTTACATATGGTGAAATTGTTAAAAGTGGGCGTGGCCTAATTGTGCAACAGCGCCCCCTAGAAAAGTTCGTGCCTCAAGCCCCACCAAACGGTTTGACGTACATCCACGAAAATCGGCACGCACCTGTATCATGTCGCAACTTAAAAAAAAGTCTCTTGGTGCCGCGTCCGAAACCGAACAGGAAGTCGGTTATTTCAAAATAAAGGCTGAGTTTTGGTGCAATTTAGGCAATTTCCACATGTCGCATTTTGGCGAACTCGTCGGAGCAGGGGGGTCGGTTCGGAAAAAAAAATCGCTCGGCAAGCAGAAAAGACGTTGACAATGAAAAGTTACTAAAATCGTGAGTTTTCGTTAAAACGGCGCCGCCGTGGCGGAGCGCCAAACTTCGCCGCCAAACAGGAAGTGGTACTTGCACCTGATTGGTCGATACTATTTTCTGTCATAACTCCTCAATGCTATGTCATAGAGACATATGGCTGGCATCATGGGACCCGGTAATGAGTCCCTGACGTCCTGATTGGTATCGACCAATCAGAAGAGGGGCCCCGCCCCCTGTACTTGCACCTGATTGGTCGATACTATTTTCTGCCATAACTCCTCAATGCTATGTCATAGAGACATATGGGTGGTAGCACTGGACTGGCTAATGAGTCCCTGACGCGTCCCTGACGTTGATTGGTGTAACTTAGCCCCGCCCCCTCCTCTGATTGGTCGATACTATTTTCTGCCATAACTCCTCAATGCTATGTCATAGAGACATATGGGTGGTAGCACTGGACTGGCTAATGAGTCCCTGACGCGTCCCTGATGTTGATTAATGTAACTTAGCCCCGCCCCCTCCTCTGATTGGTCGATACTATTTTCTGTCATAACTCCTCAATGCTATGTCATAGAGACATATGGCTGGCATCATGGGACCCAGTAATGAGTCCCTGACATTCGTATTGGTATCGACCAATCAGAAGAGGGGCCCCGCCCCCTGTACTTGCACCTGATTGGTCGATACTATTTTCTGCCATAACTCCTCAATGCTATGTCATAGAGACATATGGCTGGCATCATGGGACCCGGTAATGAGTCCCTGACGTCCTGATTGGTATCGACCAATCAGAAGAGGGGCCCCGCCCCCTGTACTTGCACCTGATTGGTCAATACTATTTCCTGCCATAACTCCTCAATGCTATGTCATAGAGACATATGGGTGGCATCATGGGACCCGGTATTGAGTCCCTGACGTCCTGATTGGTATCGACCAATCAGAAGAGGGGCCCCGCCCCCTGTACTTGCACCTGATTGGTCAATACTATTTTCTGCCATAACTCCTCAATGCTATGTCATAGAGACATATGGCTGGCATCATGGGACCCGGTAATGAGTCCCCGACGCGTCCCTGACGTTGATTGGTGTAACTTAGCCCCGCCCCCTCCTCTGATTGGTCGATACTATTTCCTGCCATAACTCCACAATGCTATGTCATAGAGACATAATGGTGGTGTCATTGGACTATGTTTTGGCTCCTTGTGACTTAGCCGCATCCTCTTTTCTGATTGGCCGATATTTGCCCGAAACTTGCACGATCGAGGGCCCGTAAATCGCTGCTTGCAGCTTTAATTCTATTTTGCATCTGCGACGTGTGGGTCAAACTAACCCCCGTTTTTTTTTTTTTTTTTTTTTTTTTTTGGGGGGGGGGGGGGGGGGGGTGTCGAAGCGTTTTTTTCCCGCAATGCTTCGATCACGGAAATCATGATCGAAGGTCAGGCCTATCTGACACCATGTAATAGTATTGTTATTGACTGAATGTCCACACAATGTTATATTCCTCAGTAGTTCTTTAGTGAAGGTAAGCAGAGTAACAGTGAACAGCAGCAGGCAGCGTAGACTGGTTTACTACTATTATAATGCACGTTGGTTCTGGCGGCGGTAGCACACACAGCAAACTGCTTTACGGCAATAACAGTAGTGCTTTACGGCAAGTGTCGTGCAGTAGCTATACTGTCAGATAAAGGTACATGATACATATATCACATATATGACATGGACAAAAGATCTTTAGTTTTGGGTCCAGTCCAGTCTGGTATTGTGGACAAAAGCAAAATAAATCTTAGGGTCTGTGGCTCAAATGCAGAATGGGCCCTGGTATAAAAATGGCAGAAAACAACTGAAATAGGTGATCTATTGATATTTATATATTGTTATTATCATTAAGTCTCAACAGTCTGTGTGTGTGCGTGTGTGCGTGTGTGTGTGTGTGTGTGTGTGTGTGTGTGTGTGTGTGTGTGTGTGTGTGTGTGTGTGTGTGTGCAGGGGCGGATTGGCACATATTTTCCCACCGGGACAATTTTACCCTTGCCAGGCCACCCTGGGGGGGGGGGGGGGGGGGGGGGTTAACCAGATGTAACTCTTTGAGAGTTACAGCTGGTTAACAGATGTAACTCTTTGAGAGCGTAAAAATGAAACCAAATGGACCCGCAAGGGTCCATTTGGTTTCATTTTTACGCTCATTTTTACACCCTCAAGAGTTAAAATATTCATCATGTGAATTAGCCCAACTTAGTCTACACAACTAGAGAATGTAGAAGATTAATGGTCATGTTGATCTGTATATTCCAGGCGAGCATCTAGCACATTCTAGTGCATTTTGGAAGTGCCACTAGTGCATTTTGGATCTTGTCCAGGCCACTAGGTGGCGCAGGCCACCGGGAAAACTCCTGTACTCCAGATGGCCAATCCGCCCTGTGTGTGCGTGTGTGTGTGTGCGTGCGTGCATGCGTCCTTACTCTTCATGTCATCCAGGTCCACACTAGCCAGCATCTGAGCCTCAGCCTCGTCAGTAGGAACCTGCTGGTAGAAGGCTGTCTCCAGAGCCGTCATGCTGCCGATGCAGATCCTCTCCCGCAGGTCGTAGCTGTTCCTCTGAGCCCCCGCCAGGCGGTGATGGACACTGGGCTTCCTCCGGAACCAGCCGCGACCCGCCACTGCTGCCGCCGGCCCACCGACGCTGCCAGTGGTGGAGCTGGTGATGCCAGAGGGGTCACCAGACGACACTCGCTGAAGGGCACTGATGGCACTAGTGATGGGGAGAAAAGTACTCAATTGTTTTACTTAGGTAGAAGTATCATTGTTACTACAATCTAGAACAGGGGTTTTCAACCTTTTTGATACCAGGGCCCACTTTACAGTTTGCACTTTACTGGTCTGCTGCACTATTGTTTGTCTCGTTTATATATTGTCTCAACTTTGTCTTATTACACTGTCTATTGTCTTGACTATGGTCTTATTGCACTGTCTATTGTCTTATTGCACTGTGGAAAATGGAAACGCTATTTCATCCCTGTATTGTCCTGACATACACTGGAGTGACAAATAAAAAAACCTTGAACCTTTATTCAGCATTTGAGCCACAGACCACCATTTGAGGACATTGTAGCCCCACAGACCCCAAAACTAAATATTTATTTTGCGTTTGTCCACAATTCCAGGCTGGATTTGGGAAACAAAACAGGCAAAACATACAGACCAAAATGAACATTAATCTTCTAGTTGTGTAGACTTGGGGCTAATTAAGATGATGGATATTTTAACTCTTGAGAGTGTAAAAATGAAACCAAATGGACCCTTGCGGGTCCATTTGGTTTCATTTTTACGTTCTCAAGAGTTACATTTGGTTAACCAACTTAGCTGGGGACCACCTGGAACCCTCTCAAGGACCACTGGAAAACCCCTGATCTAGAACTGTTAGGCTTTAGAAGTACATGGCTGGAATGCAGCATGAGTAAAATAGCTACCATAATGTGTCAGACTGCAACACATTGTGACAATATTTCAAAATCTACATGGTAACTAGTACCTTTTCAGTTACTAGTAAAGTTTTCAATTAAATGCAGCAGAGTAAAAGCAAGATATTTGGATCTCCGAAGTAGTACAAGCAACCCATTGTCAACATTTCACTGCCATTAATATACATTAGAGATGTTGTGTCACAATAATAAAAAGGTTTCAAGCATTGTGTTTCCTAGAAATGAAGATCTACAGACAACTTGATGATGTCATGAAGTTGTGTTTCCCCGTGTTAATGATTTTCTTCAGACCGCAGTCCCACCCCATTTTATTATTTCCACACAACATCTCTAAGGTATATTAATGACATTGTAAAACTTTGAAAATGGGTGGAATTCCCATTTAAGTAAATGCACTTAAGTTACTTCCCAGCACTGTGAAGAGATGAGAACCGATTGGAGCAGTTTGCAAACCAACCCTCTAAATACGTCACACAGGATGTGAAAAGAAATTCACACACTTGTGAAGTGATGTTTGATTTGTTTTGCTTTTGTACGTCAGTGGTGGGATCCAGACATGTCTGCTAGTACTTTATCCATCCTGGCCGGTTTCCTGCATGAACATGGTTATGTGAAGTATTTACTGTATATCTGCCACATGACGTCTTACGTCGACATTTACTGACCTTAACAAACAAATATTATAGACCATAGACTCGTCTGGCAAACCATTTATGTCATACGTGTTCTAAACAAACAGACGTTGCTGTCCTATGACGTAATCCTCTAAAGCTATATCCTGGAGGAGCTAGCACCCATAAAAAATATATAGCTGGAATTACATGCTCACCTCCTCAAAGCTGAAACACTCCTACGGAAATAAAAAAAAGTATAAACTCCCATTTAAGGTTACTTCTTTCAACACGTTACACCTTAAAGCTATAACAGTGGTTTTGAACTGGTGGTGGTGGTGGTCCGGGGGACCACCAGTGGTCCTTGAGAGGGTTCCAGGTGGTCCCCAGGCTAAATGATGGAAAGTTGGCGAGCCAGATGTAACTCTTTGAGAGCGTAAACATTTGGTTTCATGTTTACACTCTCAAGAGTTAAAATATTCATCATGTGAATTAGCCCAAGTCTCCACAACTAGATTAATGGTCATTTTTAGTGGACAACAACAAAAGAAAATATTTAGTTTTTGGGGTCTGTGGGTTCTAAAATGTCAGATATCAAATGGTGTTCCGTGGCTCAGATGCTGGATAAATATTGGGCCCTGGGTATCAAAAAGGTTGAAAACCGCTGCCATACTGTATGAGTCAGATGCTGTTATTTTGACAGGATGGTTGCATTATTATGTGTTCACCTCCAGAGGGCAGCAGAGCTACAGTAACAGCAGCCTGACACCAGGGCAGGTCTCTGGAGCCAGACTACAGAGCTATAGGCCTTTTCTTTTTTTTTCCAATAAATTTTATCCCATGATTTTGTAACCATTTTTCACCCAGGGCCAATTCCTAATGTGATCCTGGGCTCTACACACCCTCCACCAACCTGGGGAGGCAGCGGACTGGCCTCATGCTTCCGTCAATGCATGAGGAGTCCAAGCTGCCTTCTTTTCACCTGACAGGGGGGAGTTTCCCTGGTTGGACGTAGTGTGTGGAAGGAACACGTTATTCCAACCAGTTCCTGTCCCCTCCATCAGGCGCCCCGGCTGGCCAGGGGCGCTACTACATGTTTTTGTGAGGGTATCTACCCTAGGGGACATGGGGAGAACATGCAAACTCCACACAGAAAGGCCCTTTTACCAACCCCACCTCGGATATGGGCACTGATGACACGGAGGAGACACTCTGCCAGCACCCCTAGCAGGAATCAAACCCAGGACCTTCTAGCTGTGAGGCGACAGCACTAACCACTGTGCTACTGCGCCCCCGGCTATAGGCCTTTTCAACAAGTTATCCCTGAGCAATGAAGGTCAGTGAATACTACTAAATAAGTACATCTACTTGAGTACTGTTGTTGTTGTCGTTGAGAGCCCCTCCAGTGTCCCGGTTTCATCTGTCAGCGCAGTCACACTGCAGCTTCATGTGTGGCATGAAGAAGCTGGATGCTGCTGCTTGCTTCTCTTCGGGGTTTTTAAATGGATATTCCACTTTGAAAAAAACTTTGGTCATTTTATGGTCTACTACATTCTAGTTTCTGACACTACATTATATTTTCCGACACTACATTCTAGTTTCTGATGCTAGAATCTAGTTTATGGCGCTAAATTCTAGTTTCTGGCACTAGATTCTATTTTTTTTTCCTGAAAAATCTATGTCCCTGTGTCAGTGATGCTCAACATATTTCATGCCAAAGACCACCAGAATTATCTATATTTGGCTGTGGACCCCCCATCTGAAAACACGTTCTAGGGATCCAGAAGAATAGCGTTTGAAAGAATATAAGATGTGCGCCACATTTTTATTTTATGTTCTAAATTTCCTGACAGCACTGATTTTAATTTGTACTCATGCATAGTGGAGCATTATTCAGTTGATCATAAACAAACAGGCCTAGTTGTGGATCCCATCGCAGCGCAGGGTAACCTTCCATGACACTGTGGGTCTGAAAGCCATGCCAACGGTGTCAGAGCTGTTTAGATTGAATCACTGACTGCCAGCCACTACCTGGACCACCACACAGCCCCTGCCCTCCAGGCGACAAGCAGACATTTATTATTCAAAGCGTTACCAAATTATTCATATTCCAACGCTTTACGAGCCGGTTGGCTCATAATATCATAGAACATCAGCAGATGAGAGCATGTCCAGACATGCAGTACATAGTACACATGTATGTGTGGCTTAAGTTTATTTTTGTGTTGTATTATTATAAATAATAAAAAAAAAAAATCAAGCCTGCACTGTAGGCCAACCTCCATTAACCCAACAATAACTTACATGATAGCTTAATTTCTTCTTTGTTCCTCTCTATGTTGTGATTTTTTTTTGCTGGGTTCCAAAAACATCTACTAGAAAAATACAAAAAGTAATTTGAAAATAAATAAATCAAATAATAATTTCTACTGCAGTCCTTTGAGTGCAGGTGTGTGCAGTTCCTGACGCTAGATTCTAGTTCCTGACACTAGATTCTATTTTCTGACGCTAGATTCTAGTTCCTGACACTAGATTCTAGATCCTGACGCTATATTCTAGTTTCTGGCACTAGATTCTAGTTCCTGACACTAGATTCTAGATCCTGACGCTATATTCTAGTTTCTGGCACTAGATTCTAGTTCCCAAAGGCAGATTCTAGCTCATGACACTAGATAGTGTCATGTGACTGATAGTGTCAAGTGACTGCTAGATTATAGTTTCTGTCACTATAGATTCTAGTTAGACATGCTATGAGCTTATTATATAGATCTGATATTTTTCAATAGCCAAAGTACAATGTAATGCTTAGAACACTACAATGTGTTACAGTATTAAAAAAGGGTTAAATTACTTTTCTCTCTACAATATTTCACCCATCACCTTCAGAAACATTTCCATCTAAATGTGTGTAAAAGTTTGTTTTCTCCGCTCTTTTAAATACCTTGAGGACCCACCTGCTGCATGGCTCCGCCTCTCCCTCTGCTGCCTCCACATCCAGCAGCAAGTGGACCGCGTTTCCCACAATGCCTGGCGCCTCTCCCCCCCTGGGCCCTGAGGGCAGGGCTCTGAGCTCCTCGTTCTCCAGGTGGACGGTGGACAGAGGAGGAAGGGGGTCCCTCAAGGACTCTTGGCTCCCCAAACTAAACTGAGAGGAAGAGGGGGTCCAGGAGCAGGAGGAGAAGAAGGTGGTAACATTGGTTACACCAACGGTACAGAGCAAACCATTACAATACCAGATAAACCCTTTCTGTTGCTTTGTTTGTTTTTATGAAACCAGAATGCACAACTGCTACGAATAAAACACTATGCCTAGATTTTTGTCACCGCCAAACCCCTTATCCCTTAACTTCTTTGCCTTTTAAACCATTTTGAAAAAAAAAAAAAAAAAAAGTTAAAATGTCTACAAGCTCATATATATTGGCATATATTGGAACGTTGAACTATTCCAAAAAGTTTATCAAAATAGTAAAAAAAGGGATAAGGGGTTTGGGATAAGGGGATCCATTTTCGTTACATGCTAAACCTGTTATCCCAAATCCCTTATTTCGTTTTTACTATTTTGAAAAACTTTTTGGAATATTTCAATGTCAATCTATTAACATGTTGTGAGCTTGTAGATTTGAACTACTGAAAAAATAGTTTAAAAAAGCAAAGAAGTTAAGGGAAAAGGGCTTTAGCGGTAACGAAAGTGGAGCCCTATGCATATCAATTTGTATAGAGTAGTGGCTTTCCACTTTTTTAATCCCAGGGCCCACTATTTATTCAGCATTTGAGTTTTCAACCAGCGGTCCAGGGACCACCAGTGGACCTTGAACCTGAATAAAATAAGTGCCCTGGTATCAAAAAGGATGAAATCCACTGATCTAGTCTACTAGTCTACTCTCCAAACAATACAAGTCACACCAGTCTTGTACCGGTATGAATGCTGAACGTGTAAACGCTTTGATTCCACTTGTCCTTGGCTCATTTCTTATTTTACAGGGCCCACTATTTATTCTGCATTTTAGCCACAGTTTAGCCAAGTTTGTGTCCACAATTTAGGAGATAACTGGCAAAACGTTGGTCAAAATAACAATCCTTCTTCATTTTTCTAATTGTGTAGATTCAGATGTCTGGAGTAATTCAGATGTTTTCATATATTTTAACTCTTGAGAGCGTAAAATGATGCCAAATGGATTCGGTTTCAATTTACGATCTCAAGAGTTACAGATCTATAAGGGTCCATTTGATTACCAACTGTCCATCATTTAGCTGGAGACCACCTGGAATCCTCTCAGTGACCACTGGTGGTCCCCGGACCACTGGTTGAAAACCACTGGCATATACAATAGCCTATGTATAAATAGCGACTATAGTCTATATTCATAGTACTAATACTAAACGGAATTATCAATTAAATCAATTAGTCATCACTTAGAATGCATTTTGAATAATCCTTTAAGATACAGGTACAGACCGTAATATTGGAGTTCGCCTCCATGATGGTCACTATTCTCACATGGATCTAGTCTACTAGTACAGTGGTCCCTCCAGACAATACATGGCACTCCTCAAGTCATGTATGAATGATGTAATGTGTCAACGGATCGATTCCACAGGGAACTAACCGTTCAATATGTAGCCTGGTCTGCCTTATTCCATTTAGCTTTCCCTGCTTCCCGGTCACTCTTATGACATGCCACAGAAACAGAAGTGTGCACACGCGCACGCACACACCAGGGGCGGATGTAGCATTTCCCATTTGGGGGGGGGGGGGGGGGGGGGGGGGGGGGGGGTGCAGAAGAAAATGGTACCATTTTCTGTTAAAAATATTTTTATTAGTCAACTAAAGCATCAATAATAACATCAGTTGTTGTTGAAGTTGCAACAGACACGCAGCATGCATAAAGCTAAAGGTCTGACTCAGAGAGTTTTCTGTTTTCAACGATGAAATGCTAACCCTATCATTTTAAATACTCTATGAGCACTTTAATTTGAAATACCATGGGTTGTTTTGCATGCCATCACGATTGATGGGGGAGTGGGGCAGTCTTGACATTTAGGGGGGCATTGCCCCCCCATACCCATGCCTAGATCCGCCCCTGACACACACACGCCCGTGTTAACCTAGTGCTAAGCAGATCTTCATCACTGTCAGCTTTTTTTTTTCGTCGTCTACTTTTTATCAATGGTGTCACCTTTCATACGGTATAGGTCATCCAAAGCAGTTCTAAGGACACAGCCCACCCACAGACTCCCCGCCACACACACACACACACACAACACACACACACACACACACACACACACACACACACACACACACACACACACACACACACACACACACACACACACACACACACACACACACACACACACACACACACACACACACACACACACACACACAGTAAACACCAGAGCCTGCTATAGTGCTGACAGCACCATGGTTAGCAACACTGTGTGCGGTGCAACCCAATCACCTGCAGTGTCTGCGGAATAAAACCTACTCACAGGGGCGGATCTAGGCATGGGCAAGGGGTGTGTGTGTGTGTGTGTGTGTGGGGGGGGGCTCCTGACTGGCCCACCAAACACGATGGCATGGAAAACAAACCAAGATATTTCAAATTGCTTATATTTAAAATGATTTGAAACACTACTACTGCTACTAACTACAGCTGTGTCACCACTAAACCAACAGCATTTCATCATTGAAAACAGAAAACTCTCTGAGTCAGACCTTTAGCTTTATGCATGCTGTGTGTCTGTTGCAACTTCAACAACAGCTGATGTTATTATTGATGCTTTACTTGACTAATAAAAGTCATGTAACTGAAAATGGTATGGGTGTGACTTCATCACCCGTGTCGCTTCGCGTAACAGGTGATGAAGTCGCACCCATACTATTTTCTCCTGCCCCCCCAATGGGAAATGTTACATCCGCCCCTGCCTACTCGCATTACTCATGTACTATAATTATGATGCTACAACTGAATGGAGAGTCCAGGCATGCAAAAAATAAATAATTAAATAAGCAAGTCTGGGAGTAAGTGGGTAAATGGGTTAAGGAAATAAACATAGAAAAACTGGAACATGAACAAAAGAAAAGTGCCCAGTTAAACACTTGCTGTTCTACTTTTCAACCAGTGGTCCAGGGACCACCAGTGGTCCTTGAGAGGGTTCCCAAGTGTTCCTCTCAAAAGAGTTACATCTGGTTAACCAACTTTCATCAATTAGCCTGGGGACCACCTGGAATCCTCTCAGGGACCACTGTTGGGCCCCAGAGCACCTCTTGAAAACCACTGGATTATTCAACTGAATGGACGTTAGCTAAGCCCCTCCCAAACTGCTATTGTCCAATAGACCTTTAGATAAGCCCCTCCCCAAATTACTGTGATCCAATCACAGCTAAGCATAACATGTGATAGACAAACTTCTCCACCAATAGCTTTCCTGTATGATTAAACATCCTATATGATAAAACATTGTTTTAAACAAATAAATGTCACACACACATTACACTGCATAGGCATGCCTTGTTGATGGATTTGGAAGAGATTTTGAAGGTCTGGTTCCAAAAAGGAACCAGTATTATCCAGTCCATGATATTTGCATTGGAATGAATGAGCCTGGCTGGAAAGTGTCCTAGAGTGGGCGAGATGGGGGGGGCTTAGCTAAACAGGGGTTGACACTAAGGTCTCGGAGGCACTTGCCCATCGGGCAAGTGCAAGTCAGGATCTACTTGGCCTCAGCTCATGGTCACTTGCCCCCCAAGAATATATTGTACATTTTGCAGATGTAACTCTGTCTTGAGAACGTAAAAAATGAAACCAAATGGACCCTTGGGGGTCCATTTGGTTTCAAGAATTAAAATTCATATTAACTCATTCAGCGCGATCGGATTTTCTTTGTTTTCTTTCCACTGCCGCGGCTCAAACCAGTTCGATCGGTAAAAAAGCCCTTATTTTGAAGCTCAGATCTCCTAAACAGGATGTGCTGTTTCTGTTATGCTGTGTCTGTTGTCTTGCCTAATCGATCATCTGGCGATGTACCCAAAAACATCCGGGTCACAAGTCAGGAAGAGCTGTGTAGCCTGGCTGCTTAACCCATGCGCCAGCGACATTGAGGGGGCAAACCGGAGGAGAGCCGTTTGAATGCATTGGGCTGAATGCATGTCAATGGGAAGGGAAAAAAAAAAGTTGTCCCCAATTCTGTCCCAAATGAAAGTCAGCAACGGGATGATCATCAGACGATGCGCACGGACTAATAGTTGGATTAAAGAATGAAATCTACATCTCGTCGTGATACGAGCCGTCCGCGTGACCGGCGGGGGGGTCTCCACGGGATGTCCACGAGCAGCTCGAGAACGGCGCTTTAAGAATTAATTAGCCCAGGTCTACACAACTAGAGAATGTAGAAGATTAATGGTCATTTTGATGTGTTAATTTGCCTGTTTTGTTTCCCAAATCCAGCCTGGAATTGTGGATAGAGTGCAATGACTGCCTTCAAGACAAATTTATCTTGTGTTGTGTTATAGTGCACTAAGTTGCACACTTGCCCGATCGGGCAACCAGGTAGCAGTCTTCACTTGCCCCACCATTTTTTTTTACTTGCCCGGGCAAGCGGGCAAGTGTTAGTGTCAAGCCCTGCCAAAGGTCCATTACACTCCCCAACAGAATACAGAAACATCTGGGCCTCATGTTACCTGTGGCACACGGCAGCCAGGTGGCTCAGTGGGCGTGGCCCCGCCCATCAGGCCCCGCCCATCGCTCTCTGACTCCGCCTCCTCGCCCCCCTCCTCCTCGTCTACCTCGTGGATGGTGGGCGTGACGTCGGAGGGAGGCACCGACGTTTTCTTTTTCTTGCGCTTCTTCTTGTGCCGCCGGTCGGAGCCGTGCAGCCGCTTGCGTAGACGCTGCGGCGCGGGCAGGTGGGTGGACAGGGGGTGGTGGGTGTGGTGGGAGGTGTGTCTGTGGTCTGGAGGAGGGATAGAGCGGGTGCTAGTGAATGTTGATTGATTACTGTAATATTAGACACGAATGCAAACGGCAACAAAACAGAAGGATAGCACAAAAAAAGTCTTGTTTCTATTAGTGATGTTCCGATACCAAAGTATCAGATCGGCTCTTTTTGTTCCTTTTTCGTCATATCGGTATCGGCAGATACTGAATGTAGGTATCGGAAAAGTATCAGCATTGGTTATTTGTCTTTACCGGGTCACATATTGGCAAATATGCCTAACCAGTGATCAGACACAGGGGTAAAGGGTTGACACCATGGCAGTTAAGTAAAATGTTGGGTCATGTGGAGTTTGCTTTGGAGTTTCCCAGGTGACTTCATACAAAAGGTATTTTTTCTTTTGTATGGTATTATATATATTCTTCTCTGGTAGCTGTATTTGGTGTCCGTAACGGCTAGCACAAAAATTGTGGTATCGGGATCGGATCGGAAATGAAAAAGTGGCATCGGGACATCCCTAGTTTCTATGTATGTATGTCTATGTATTCAAATCATAAAACATGCCATCAAAAATTAAAAGAAGAAAATCATGACAAAAAAAAAATACTATGATTGGATTGGAACCCCTGAACAGTGTCAGTGCCAGATTTGGTGCAATGGACCTTTAGCTAAGCTCCTCCCAAACTGCTATTTTCCAATAGACCTTTAGATAAACCCCTCCCCAAACTGCTATGGTCCAATCACATCTAAGCATAACATGTGACAGACAAACCTCTCCACCAATAGCCTTGTTGACGGATTTGGAAGAGATTTTGAAGGTCTGGTTCCAAAAATTAACCAGTATTTATTGTGTTAAGTCCATGATATTTACCTTGGAATGAATGAGCCTGGCTGGAAAGTGTCCTATGGTGGACAAGAGGGCGGGGCTTAGCTAAAGGTCTATGATGCACCAAATCTGCCACTCATGGTGAATGCAACTGTTCCACACATTCTCATCATCAAAAGTCTTCATTGCACCTGGATGGTTGCACTCTAAGCTTAAAATATTTGATAGAAATATGTCTGTAAATCTCTATGGGAAAAATAAATATGCTTTAGTTTTTCTTGTTGTTGAGTGCGTCACTAAGCCCTATAGGCATGTTATATTTAGGTGAGAGCTGGGGCATTTACAGCCAGGGGAAAAAAATCTTCACTGGACTTGTCGCCTTGGAAAAGTGCTAAATGAGTGCAAAGTGAGTGTAAAAATGGTCTATAATAATGAAGCTGTCCACCAGTTGATGCTATCAAACCATGCAGTACATGGGCTGAACAACAGACACCCCAAATGGAAGATGATGACGATGATGATGATGATGAGCACCCCAGGACTCAACTATGCACAACTAGATTGCCTTGTTTAGTAAAGTGAAACTTGCATGGTGGGCCCCAGACCCTCTACACACCCTCCGCCAACCTGGGGAGGCAGCAGACTGGGCTCATGCTTTCTTCAAAGCATGAGGAGTCCAAGCTGCCTTCTTTTCACCTGACAGGGGGGAGTTTCCCTGGTTGGACGTTGGAACATTTTATTCCAACCAGTTCCTGTCCCCTCCATCAGGCGCCCCGGCTGGCCAGGGGGAGGCAGTCTAGAGCTCTGGATCAGGTTTTCATCGTCATCACCAGACATGTCTTACTGATTTTGTTCATATCCTAGTAACGCTCTTTGGCTGTGTTTGTTTGGTTAGCAACCGGGCTTGCACATTAGCCACATGACTAACAAACATCGTCGTCTGCTTTCCCAATATTCTGATTGGTTGGTATAAAATCACAGAATCACTGACGCCCATGCCATAATCTGCTGTCGTGGGGAGGGTTTCCACACTGAATAATTAAGTGAAATGAATAATAATTCAGAGTCAGATTCATAGGGCACAGCATTATCATGATCAACAGAATGGAGCCTGCGTGTCTTACACTCGAAGTCCCTCTCGCTGTAGTGGCGTCCCATCCTCTCTGCGCTGGGTGAGGCCGACTCACTGATGATGTCTGTGAAACGCTCCACAGACAGAGCCTTCTCCCAGCTCTCCTCGTCCTCTTCATCGTCTTCTTCTGGTTCTGCTCCCACTGGCGCCTCCTGGTGGTCCTCCTCCACATTACCCTGCTTACAGACAGACAAAACCTACTAATCAATACTAATACTGCACTCTAGAAATATGCTGTTACAAGCGAACGTCCTATATCTTAATTCCAGAACACCCAATGATGTACTTGACATGTATATAGTAGTTCCCTACCAGTGGTTTTCGCATTTATTAATTATTGAATTTATTTATCAAATTCAAATATTTTTGAATTTATCAAATTCCCATTCAAATAGCATTTGCATTCTCATATTGCTGCTTATATGCTGTCTATGATGCACTACATGACTATCAGTAGTCATGTAGTAGGTCGCCATCCACCGGATCTCTTGGATTCTTTGACTCAAAGAGGATATACCCCATATACTTCCATGTCATTTTTTTTTCGGCAGATTTTGCCTGATCCATAACAAGTTAGTTGAGTTTGATCGCCAGGATGACAATCATTATCATAAATAACTCAAATCAGGCGGTAATGTCGCAGCGATTTCTGGATTACGATCAACGATGGGCATACAGACCGTGCACGTGCACGTAGGAGCGTGCACCAGGCGATTTTGATCATTTCTGAGTGAGTACAGCCTGCCGTTAGCCGATCGTGCAAAAAAAAGGTGATCGGCTAAAACTGTGTTTTATTGTAGACAAATCAATTTACACGTTTTAAGTGTCAACGGCCACATCACTGGTAGGCTCGCCAAGAAAACAATAAATCAATTAGTAGTGAAACGGTTAAAAGGACAAGAGTATGATTAACAAAATGTACTTAAAGCACCAAATTTGGAAAACATAAACACGCAGAATGTCTCATTAGCAAGGCTGCATAAGCTCACAACATGTCGCATCGTGCCACATGTCGTGAGATGGTGCATCAGCTATCTTTAAACAGCCAAAATGACGTGGTTAGGTTACTCTATTATTGTCATAATCTACCGAAACTAACTTTTCTAGTTTTCAAATACATATAGTGGAGTAAAAGTATGGTGTACAATATGTGAATGAGGCTGGCAGAAAGTGTCTCAAGTCAGGGAATACTATTTTCCCTGAGGATGGTTCATTTTTCCCCCCACATTAATACAGTTCGAATGTTGAAGTAGGTGTTGAAGTACCGTAATTTCCGGACTATAAGCCGCTACTTTTTTCACATGCTTTTGACCCTGCAGCTTATACAATGGACCCTAGCGGGTCCATTTGGTTTCATGTTTACACTCTCAAGAGTTACGATATTCACCATCTGAATTAGTGCCACTTAATTAATAAGTCACGGTCATTTTGATCTCTATGTTTTGCCTGTTTTGTTTGCGAAAATCCATCTGGAATTGTGGACAAAACCAAAAGGAATCTTTAGTTTTGGGTTCTGTGGGGTGAATTTTGGTGGTCTGTAGCTCAAATTCTGAATAAATAATGGGCCCTGTGATTAAAACGTTTGAAAACCACTGCTCTAACATGCTTGTTGTCTGGTGCGGCTTATAGTCAGGTGCGGCTTATACATGGAAAAAAATCAGTATTTTGACCCAAATTTAGCTGGTGCGGCTTATATTCAGGTGCAGCTTATAGTCCGGAAATTACGGTAGGTGCCGCTCAGTTGAAGCTAGAAAGAAGTAAAAATACTAGAAATTGGAAATGCTTAAAAATAGAGAGGGGAGACAGGAGGATCCTTTACAGACATCGCTCGTATGAAAGACTAGGAGACGTTGGCAGGGAACAGTTCAGCGTAGGGCTAGGAAATATATCCATGTACATTCTATATCTGTATTGTGATATGAGACTAGATATCATAGTCGGAGTCGGATTAGGGATATCATAATACTGTGATATGGCAAGTGTTGCAAGCAGACTTTTTTTTATAGAGATACAGTATGTCATCAAAATTATTATTCCGTGAGCCTGTTGTGCAATGACAAAATAAAGAAGAAGAACTAAACTACTAGAACTAAAATGGGTAACTGGCCTTATAACACATAATAAAATATAACAGAGAAAGATGTAAATGTAGAGCTAAGAGGGATAACCAAACATTCTGGATGGCAAACTATGGCAATAGACACTGCACATACTGTATGGAAGCAAAGAAAAGCAAGAAAACCATACTGTATAGCAGTGGTTTTCAACCCCAAAACTAAAGATTTCTTTTGCTTTTGTCCACAATACCAGGCTGGATCTGGGAAACAAAACAGGCAAACGTTTATCAAAATGACTATTAACCTTCTACATTCTCTAGTTGTGTAGACTTGGGCTAATTCCAGATGGTGATGGTGATTCTTGAGTGTAAACATGAAATTTTTATAATTGTTTTACGCTCTCAAAGGGTTACATCTGGTTAACCAACTTTCCATCATTTAGGCTGAGGACCACCTGGAACCCTCTCAAGGACCACTGGTGGTCCACGGACCACTGGTTGAAAACCACTGCTGTGCGGCATATTGTATGCCTAGGGTTCTATTACATACAATGTATCCTGCTGACAGTGTCCTTATACTGTACTCTGAGCGCGTGTGTGTGTGTGTGTGTGTGTGTGTGTGGAGGGGGGAGCTGTCATTTAGTAGGCCATCCTACAGCAACAAATCAATACTACAAAGTGCTAAGCAGAGGTAAAGCACGAGACAGCCTCTAGAGACAAAGGAGGGGGGGGGGTGGACTAGAATACTATAAAGCAGAGTACTGACACACTTTGATCTGGTGTCTCACGCTGGCTGGAGCTCTGCACGTTCCAAACATACAGCAGGCCTACATAGTTAACCACTGCATCACAGCACAGCCTATTTTCTATATTAGAAAATAGGATGTGCTGTAATTTGTTATATAACTCTCTTTAGTTAATGTACAGTATATTATACATTAACTAAAGCGAGTTCCATAACAATTTATTTACTAGAGTGACAAGAGGTCTGTTAATGCGTTAAAATGTCCTAAAATTCCGTAATTTTGCCAATCTAACTGCCAACGTGCGATCTACTGTCAATGGAGCTGTATGGACAGAGTGGTTTGTTTGGAAGCAGAATCTCTCCTTACTAGACGGTTGGGTCGAAGGGGCGACCATCAGACATGCTTTAAAAGGATCCCAGCCTAATAAGCCTCATATGGATGAATACATTTTACCTGTCCTCTAAAACTAGAATTGACGGTTTAACACTTAGCATGCCAACCAATAAAATCCAATGAGCACCCCTCATTGAAAATTTTCAATGAAAATTTTCAATGGGGGGAGCTCCAGGGAAAATCTTGCCTGGGGCTCCAAATTGCTTAGAAACACCACTGACTCTGTGGCTAAATTACATTGCTGTTTTTTTTTTTTGTTGTTGTTGTTGTTTTGTTTTCTCGTTCTTGTTCTTTATGCCTCCATTACCCCATAATTACCAGTGGGACAGAGGGACAGGATGTCATTAATGGACTGAGATACCACCTGTGAACAACGGACTGGGCACAACATGACAGTGGTTTTTAACCTTTCTGATACCAGGGCCCACTATTTATTCAGAATTTGAGCCACGGAAGACCACTATTTGAGGACATTTTAGCCCCACAGACTCCAAAACTAAAGATTTCTTTAGCTTTTGTCCACAATTCCGGGCTGGATTTGGGAAAATAACACAGGCAAACTTACAGATGAAAATGACCATTAATCTTCTACATTCTCTAGTTGTGTAGACTTGGGCTAATTCAGATGGTGAATATTTTAACTGTTGAGAGTGTAAACATGAAGCCAAATGGACCCGCAAGGGGTCCATTTGGTTTCATGTTTACGCTCTAAAAGAGTTACATCTGGTTAACCTACTTTCCATCCTTCATCTGGGGACCACCTGGAACCCTCTCAAGGACCACTGGTGGTCCCCGGACCACCTGTTGAAAACCCCTACAACACGGGGTGCGACAGAATAGAAAAGGCTGATTTCTACATGTACAGTATTTGCGGTATAAAAGCCGTGTTCCACGCAGCGGCCCTGCAGCTAAATCCTGCTCATACTGTAAGTCATGCAGTTCCATTTCCCTAGATAAAATAATTATAAAAACATTCTCTTCAAGGGATGTGTCTCTTAGTTCAGCACCAGCAGCATCACTGGAACTGTGTTGACGTCTTGCAAGCAGAATGACTATAGGCATTACCGTTATAATAAAAAGATTAAAGTATTCCTCAGAGAGCAGGCGGATCTTTCCATCGTTAACCTGACCTGACCCAGCCTCCCTCCAGGGACCAGATCAGTCTAGTCTGATCAGATCTAGCCTCGTTTCCCAGACTTTTATCATCTCCGAGGAGAAAAGGGTAATACGCAGAGAACGTGGGACCATCCGTCACGACTACTGTATGTAGGACTTCTACTGGAGACTGTACATTTCCGCCAAAACAAAACACTTGTTTCATGTAAGGTTGGACGGTTTTCAAAATTTCAAAATCATTTTAAAAAATGATCAAAACACCACGGTTTCCGGTTTTATCGTCTAATTAACATTAACATGGCCCTGCATTGACTTATTGCATTTTGTCGATCAAGGACAGCTGCTGCACTCTATCACCATAAGAGGCACCTTTCCCTAATGTAATGTATTGGTAGTCATATTTAGATTTTGCCTAACTTGTCCCTCTGTGCTTACCGTAGTGTTGTCACAGCAGACCAACCATTGTACTGTATGCGCTGCAGTCTAATCTATCCTACACTCTACTAGTGTATCGTCAGCAGCTTTTCAAATTATTAGCGTGATGATCCACTGAGGTTAGTTTACCGTCAACAGACACAAGACGGATGGATAAATCAGACAGATGGATCATGGAAACTAGCATTTTTTGAAGCTGTCATTCTCTACTGCTTCCATAAACAATAATCACAGTCACCTGAAACAGTGTAGCCGTTGTAGAGGATGACACCCTGGTGATATAATTACTGTATACCATATCAAACGGTATAAACAGTATACCGCCCCACCGTAGTTTCATGTGTGTAGCATGTAAACATATCTGTAAATCCCCAACATAATTTCCTTGAACAGTACTTCAGCCAAAATCTAGTACCATTTAGACCAGTAGTTTTCAACCTTTTTGATACCAGGACCCACTATTTATACAGCATTTGAGCCACAGAGCACCATTTGATGACATTTTAGGCCCACAGAACCAACCAAAAATAAAGATTTATTTTGCTTTTGTGCACAATACCAGGCTGGATTTGAGAAACAAAACAGGCAAACATACAGATCAAAATGACCATTAATCTTCTACATTCTCTAGTTGTGTAGACACATGATGAATATTTTAACTCTTGAGAGTGTAAACATGAAACCGAATGGTTTCAATTTTTGGTTTCATTTTTACGCTCTCAAAGAGTTACACCTGGTTAACCAACTTTCCATCATTTAGCTGGGGACCACCTGGAACTCTCTGAAGGACCATTGGTGGTCTACGGACCACCTGTTTTAGACGAACCCCTGATTTAGACACACAATCACATTAAACCTCAACCGTAACTTAAGCCATTGAACCATTTTAGCATTTTCTTCCAAGCCAGCTAATGGCTGGAGTCATTAATGCAACGGACCTGCAGATATCTAGTTCTACTAATAATCTGCTTGCGTTCCGCAGGGCATGACAATGTCCCCATCATCACGTACATGATGATGATGATGATGATGACTCATTCACTTCACACTATGAGAGCGCAGTCGTCCCCAAGACAACCAAAAACACCATGCTCCTTCCCTGACAGCTGCCTGCGTACAGGCTGATGGCATGCACCGCAGCATTACAGGAGGAGAGATATTTACACCCAGCCTGCGCGTGACTCATCCCTATGCTGAAGCATTTAAGGGAGTCGTGCAGACGTTTCAACATGTACTACATGCTGTACAATTTGAGAGAATTATTATTATTATTATCATTTGAGAGAGAATTACCTTGGAGGAATGTAAGGACTAATAGTAGAAGCTCATTTTAATCATGCTCTCTGTATTTCTCCCTGGGGGACTTTGTAAAATGCAATGTTCACGGTGTACCATTAGTGTTGCATTAGAGCAGTGGTTTTCAACCTTTTTGATACCAGGGCTTTTGTCCACAATTCCTGGCTGGATTTGAAAAAAAAAAAATACAGATCAAAATAACCAGATGTAACTCTTGAGAGCGTAAAGATGAATACACTCTCAAGAGTTAAAATATTCATCATGTGAATTAGTCCAAGTCTACACAACTAGAGAATGTAGAAGATTAATGGTCATTTTGATCTGTATGTTTGACTGTTTTGTTTCCCCCAAATCCAGCATAGAGTTGTGGACAAAAGCAAAAGAAATATAGTTTTGTGGTCTGTGGGGCTAAAAATGTCCTCAAATGCTGTTCCACGGCTCAAATTCTGAATACATAGTGGGCTCTGGTATGAAAAAGGTTGAAAACCACTGGTATAGACCAATATTACAGAAGCAAAAATCTAACCCTAAAGGTCAACAGTGGCCTGGGAAAAGGCTTTGACTGGAATGCTTCTTAGAACACACTTAGAATCAATCCATCCGTCATTTCAGTCAATCAATCAATCACTCAGTACACTAAGGATTAAAAGTAGTACTGAAGGAGTAGTGCTAGTAGTAATACTAGCAGCTGGACAGCTGGTCCAGGTTTGAATACAACCAAGCCTCCTTGCTGCCTGCCAGCCCCTCTCCTCCCCACATTTATCTACTTTAAAGGTAGGGGAAGTGATTTCACTTTTGTCAGATATCACCGCCCCAAATTTTTTTTCTGTTAAAATGCTCTATTATAAGGTGTGCAGACCATATATGGAGTTTCCCCCTCCCCCACGTTAGCAGAGGAGCTAATAAAAGTTCCCTAGGTGGAGGGTGAATTCTCCTCCAATCAGGATCGAGCAGCAGCTTTACATAGTGTAGCTACTCAATTTACAATTTAGAATTTAGGCATTTAGCAGACGCTCTTAATCCAGAGCGATTTACAATGGTGAAAAGTTTACAATTTAATCTGGATTTACAATACAGTTTACAACATACTCTTGGGGACCCCTAGTGCACCAGGCTGGTACTACACAATGAATTTCAAATCACTTACCCTACCTTTAAGCACAGAAAGGAATCAACGATTCCTTACTAAAGTAAGGCAAAGTAAGTATTTATAACAGGGACGGATCTAGGCATGGGCATGGGGTGCAAGTGGTTTAAGTACAGTAAACGAAAAAAAAATAGAGAGAAAAGGTGAGGATGCAAATTCTGACTGGCCGTAATGAGATGAGGTATGATGACGAGGACCCTCAACTCACGCAGGTGTGTTTTTGAGGGGCGCTAGCTTTAATGTTTGATTTAGAACGATCTTTGTTTTAAAAGCGGCATTGATAATGAAGAGAAATTATTAAAATGTTTGTTTAAACCATTCGCCTATACAAACATTGCGCTCAATGGTGAATAAAAAAATCCAAAATCATCACAAGCTAATGATCCATTAACTACGACTTACGTCTGAACGAAAACTAATTGCATATAACTTCTTAGCTCCCTATATATGTTTGTGCACCATTTAGATACTGCAGAGGAACTATTTTGAAACAGGGACCACCATTTATTCAGCATTTGAGCTAAAGACCACCATTTGATTTCAACCTAGATTTCGCAAAACAAAACAGTGCAGACTTCTTAATTAAGTGGTGCTAATACAGGTGAATATTCTAACTCTTGAGAGTGTAAACATGAAACCAAATGGACCCGCAAGGGTCCATATGGTTTCATTTTTACAGTCTCAAGACTTACATCCAACTTTTGCATCATTTACCTGGGGACCACCTGGAACCCTCACAAGGACCACAGATGGTCCCTGGAACCACTGGTTGAAAATCAATGAGATACTGTATGGCTGGGGTACAAAGATTCTCCCTTTCCCAACACTACTGGCATCCTGCCAATAGAACCAACCAAGTCAGGGGCGGATCTAGGCATAGGCATGGGGGGCAATGCCTCCCTAAATGCCAGTCTGCCCCACCAAACATGATGGCATGCAAAAAAACACCCAAGATATTTCAGTGCTTATATTTAAAAGTATTTGAAACACTACTGAAAATGGTATGGGCGCGGCTTCATTGCCCGTGGCGCAAACGACACGGGCGATGAAGGCGCCCCCTTACCATTCCCCCCCCCCCCCCTCCCCATTGGGAAATGTTACATCCGCCCCTGAACCAAGTCAAACCCATTATCAAAGAAGGAACCAACGCTAGTCAGGAGAAATTCTTACCTGATGCAGGTTGATGAAAACATCTATGTCATGGACATGGCCTCCTGTAGCCATGGGGGCCGGGGTGCAGCCAGGGAGTTGAGGAGGGGGATTGAGTTGACACTGGAAGAAGGGGGTCTACTGGGGACTTTAGAGACTAAGGATGAGTCTGTGGACAGGATGCAGAGTGTGCGTAGTTGCGGGAGGTGTTGGAGGAGGACCTCAGCTTGGTCGGGGTGGGGTAGGGTGGGGTGGGGTTTGGGGGTATTTGAAGGAGGTACAGATAGAACCCTGACTGCCTCGGGGCGTGGCCTATAGCAGCTGTGTAGAGGATGGAGGGTGAGATCCTGAGGGGAGGTTTGGTTGATAAGAGGTTTTTGTGGCTAAGGGAAACCTGATGAAACTGGTGGTTGAGGAGAACTATGGGGTATAGAAACTAGAATGTAGTGTCAGAAAGTAGAATCTAGCTGAAGAAACTAGAATGTAGCTTCAGAAATTAAAATCTAGCGTGAGAAACTAGATTCTAGTGTCAGAATCTAGAATCTGTTGTCAGAAACTAGAATCTAGTGTCAGAAACTAGAATCAAGTGTCAGAAACTAGAATCAAGCGTCAGAAACCAGATATAGTGTCAGAAACTAGAATCTCGTGTCAGAATCTAGAATCTAGCGTCAGAAACTAGAATCAAGCATCAGAAACTAGAATGTAGTGTCAGAAACTAGAATGTAGCGTCAGAAACTAGAATGTAGTGTCCGAAACTAGAATCAGGCGTCAGAAACTAGAATATAGTGTCAGAAACTAGAATGTAGCGTCAGAAACTAGAATCAAGCGTCAAAAACTAGAATGTAGTGTCAGAAACTAGAATGTAGTGTCAGAAACTAGATTGTAGTGTCAGAAACTAGAATCTAGTGTCAGAAACTAGATTCTAGTGTCAGAAACTAGAATCTAGCGTCAGAAACTAGAACGTAGTATCAGAAACTAGAATCTCATGTCAGAAACTAGAGACTGGTGGAGAAGGAGAACTATGGGGTATAAAACTAGGTGCTGTAGCAGGGGCTGAAGTATATGAGGTTAGGATATGGAGTAGGGGGATGGAGAGGGGAGGGAAGGGGGTCTAGTGGCAGGGGGGAGAGAAGAGGAGAGGGGAGGGAAGGGGGTCTAGTGGCAGCCTGGGGGAAAGGGCCGCCGATGGGGGCGAGACGAGTCGGGGGAGCGAAGCAGCGGGGAAGTGGCAGGCCAGGGGGATCAGCCCTTCTCTTTCACAGCGGGGGATCCAGGAAGCCTTCGGGGTGGCATAACCTGCAGGGAAGAGTGTATATCAGTCAGCCGTGGATGGCAGGTGGAGTGGAGGCCCGCATCGCCCCGTCGTCGTTTATGCCTAATTTATGTTCATCCCAAAGTGCCGCAGATTTGAAAAGCAAACAGAAGATGTCTATAAATATCTGTCATAGAAGCCTTAAATTGCTGTGGATCAAAGGAGCTAAGGAACACTCTAGTCACGGTACAGCCACACGACACACGTTCAAATCCATGTCCTGTGGTGCTTCTAGGAACCACAGTGCCCACTGGCATGGTCCATTACAGCCCCTCACTCACTACCCAATACAACTGCCCCCGACTTAGACCCGCTGGATCACATTTCAAGGACAGTACGTGATTCTAAAACATCTTCATGCCAACCCAGGACCTGCAAAGTGTATACAGTATATTATAAATTTAAGTTCGGCCATCTGAAAGGATTTGTGCTCGCTGGGGGTGCCCCAAAATACAAGGTTTGTGATGGTAAAATCTGTCGAAGATTATAAACAAACCTCTTCAAAAATAGCCTAATATTCTAGGAAAGCATAAAAGCTATCATAGTGATTTATACAGACATAATAAATACCTTTGTCTCAAGGCCCACACACTGACCCAAGCACCATGCCAAGACCCACCACATGTCACCAAGTCCAAACAGGTGCTGTGGTTGATCAGCTGTACAAGTTGTTTAAGGACAATGCTGTGACCCTGGACTCTTCTTAAATCACTTAAAACCCAAGTACTTACTGTATATTGTACAGTGTATATAGCTGGTATATGTATTAGTAATTTAAGCACAGTTCATTTTTGTTCATGCTTAATGTAAGTTGCTCTGAATTAAGAGCTAATTGGCTGAATTGTAAATTAAATGGGCAATATAGAAGCTCACATCACACTGTGATGTATGGTGTTTTTGTTTTTGCAGTATTTGCAAACCAGGCAATTCTTTTGTAATTAAAAAGGAGGACAGGAACATGGCCAAAATAGGGATGTAATGCCAGATTGAAAGTTAAAATATGGCGATAAGGAACTATTTTGGGGGAAAGATGATTATTGTTGTGAGGGATGAAGCAAACAAGTGAACTGACAGCTTCTGAAAGTGAAGTGGTGTTTAGCATTTTGGAGACCTGCCCAGCACTGGTGAGGTAGTCGGAGGTAGGTGGAATTATTAGCTCTTCACTAAGTCCCTCCACAATCTGTCTTTGTCCAATAGGCACATTAATAGTGGAAATCTTGACCAGGAAAGCAACAGCTGCTAAACTATTTGGATTGACATTGGACAGTGATTAAACACGGCCCCGGAGTCATCCATTACTACAGTATTTTGTCACACAAAAAACATCACACACGTTTGTCACCACAAGCACATGATTAATAATCTCTCTCCATCTCAATTTTTATTCACGTGTTGACAGTGGTTTAATCAACAAGGAGCCTAAAGCTTTGGTATATTCACAACAGGTAAGGACTAGTAGTGATAATTTGACTGGCCAGGTTTCAATGTTTTAATGTGACGAGTCACCAGATGTACCAACAGACCTTCACCACTACCATCTTGTCATTAGTTTAATGAACTGGCAACTTGCTTTTTCATTGCTAAGGCTGACAGCCCCCTTTTCTTTTTTTTTCCTATAATATTTTTTTAGCCCACGATTTTGCAACCCATTTTTTTCACCCAGTGCCAATTCCTAATGTGATCCTGGGCTCTACACACCCTCCACCTGGGGAGGCAGCGGACTGGCCTCATGCTTCCTTCAATGCATGAGGAGTCCAAGCTGCCTTCTTTTCACCTGACAGGGGGGAGTTTCCTGGTTGGACGTAGCGCGTGGAAGGAACACGTTATTCCAACCAGTTCCTGTCCCCTCCATCAGGCACCCCGGCTGGCCAGGGGGAGGCAGTTTAGAGTCCAGGATCACAGCATGTTTTTGTGCCTGACAGCCCTGAACTAACTACTAACACACACACACACACACACACACACGCGCGCACACGCACACACACACAGAAAATAGATTGGCACATTAAACTATCCCCAAGTGAAAGTGAAAAAAGGGGCAAAGAAGTTAAGAAGTTAGGGATAAGAGACTTAGGGCGCGATTTTCCCTCCGGCCTTATCCCTAACGTTACCCGATCCCCGCAGCGAATTCCCTTATTGCTATTATGGTCACCTTTTCTCTTCCTTAGCCACTAATCTTTATGCCGACACCGTTATTTGTGGCTGGAGGTGTGGTCATGGGCGTGTTTGTTGCGCAGTCCCTTAAATTGCTAATTTCGTCAAATAGATTAGGGAACTAGATAAGGCCACCTTAGACCACCGTTAACCGATATGTGAAGGCAGAGCCACGTGCGCGCAGTGCGGCGTCTGTGCGCCTTTGGAGATGTCCACGACTCACGTGGAAAGGCGCCAGTTCAATTCATCTCCTTATTTATGGATTGTCCTATAAACAGCTGTAGATTGCCTGCTGTCGGTCACTTCCTTGTGTTTAGGTAATGTACAGTATTAATATAATTAAATACATTCATTAACTTGTGACGCAATGCTGTAAATTGCAAAAAAGTCGGCAATTTCGCGGCTAAAAAGAGTTTTTTTGATCATTCATTTCTCGGTCAATTCTGGACCATTTTTTACATTTCAAAATGCAGCATGATGGGAAAAAGCTCCTCTCTCAGATGCTGTATAGAATATGTGGGTAGGTCTTCTCTACGATGCGGGATCGGGCAAACTATAACTGTCGGGGATTAGGCGGACCGTTTCCTCCTAATCCCCGACAGTTGCAGTTTGCTCGGTCCCGCATCGTAGAGAAGACCTACCCACATATTCTATACAGCCTCTGAAAGAGGAGCTTTTTCCATCATGCTGCATTTTGAAATGTAAAAAATGGTCCAGAATTGGACCGAGAAATGAATGATCAAAAAAACGTCTTTTTAGCCGCGAAATTGCCGACTTTTTTTGAAATTTACTTTATAACATTTTGCAGACTTGGGATAAATGCACGCCACATACAGCAAAAAAAACATGGAACATGTTTTTTCAACATAACATGTTGAATGGTAAGAAATGATTGAGAATTGACCGATCTATAATTGTTTCAAAATGAGAGCATAATCTTTGAGAATAGGCTACTCATGCATGTGTGCGTCCTAAGCCCGCAGCCAGGCTGCGTGCTTCGGAGGGTCAGACATAGCAGTAGGGATAAGGGAACTAGATAAGGGATGAATTAAAGGGAATGGCAAGACCAACACGGATTGGATGAAAGCTAAAAACGCCCAAACCACACCTATGCATAATTTAACGGGTAAAGGAGGTATTTAAGGGAGATGGCATGGTACGAAATTAGCGACCTTTAGTGGGGGAACGCCTCTTCTCCAATGCTATGTGCGTTAATTTCGCATAAGGGCTAATGTAACCAAAATCGGGCCCTTAGCATGTACAGGTATGTGATGAAAATGGAGCCCTACATTATGTGTGCAAAGTTTGGCATGGATTGCACCAAAGGTGTCGGAGTGTAGCTGGTACAGCTGGTATAACTGACAGACAGCCGGATGAATAGAGCGCAAAACATACTCTCTCCCATGCCTTGGGCCTGGTGGAGACAATAATCCTGAGAATGCAAGAATAGACCTATATAGGCTGGATGAGATGATGATCTCAGCTGGGGAGGAGAGGTGTGTGTGTGAAGGCATAACAGGTGGTACAAATCCATGTAAACATAACATTCACACTTATGATAGCAACAGGAGGGAGCAAGTTAACCATCTCCATTCATACCCTGTCAGAGAGCATGAAATACAGGTTCATCCCTCATGTTCACAAGTTAACTGCTTCCATACTTTAGTGCAGAGGTCATGGAGGACCGTTTGATGTTGAGTTAAGTCTCTCTGACCCAAAACTAAGGATTTTCAAGTTTTGGTCCGCGGTGTGAACCAAATGTACAAATGTGTACGCTCATTTGTACGCTCTCAGGAAAAAGAGTCCTAAAAAAATCACTAACATGGTGAAACACAACTTGATGACGTCTTCCAGTTGTGTTTCACCATGGTAATGTTTTTTTACAGACCGCCATTTCTAGGAAAACACAGAATGGGGGGAACTTTTGATCTTGTCCACACAGCATCTCTGAGATATATTAATGACATAGTAAAATTATTGAAAAATGGGTGGAATTCCCTTTAAGCAATTTTCAAAACTGTGGAAAATCTATCACTGTTACTGTATCTACAGTGCATACATCAGCAGCTTCACTGTAAGTGACCCAACTCCTTCCAATCCCCAGATGTCCTTGTGTGTCAGAAATGTGACACACACACACACACACACACACACACACACACACACACAACACACAACACACAACACACACACCACACACACACACACACACACACACACACACACAAACAGAGGCGGATCTACTAGGCATGGGCATGGGGGGGGGGGGGGGGGGGCAATGCCCCCCTAAATGCCCAGTCTGCCCCACCAAACACGATGGCATGCAAAACAACATGCCATCGTGTTGTTTTGCATGCCAAATTAACTCCACCTCACCTACACTCTATTGGCTTATTACAAATCTGCTGGAGACTGCTGTGCTGTGATTGGCTGAGACGCTGCCTCACCCCCCACAAATTAGCATCACCTTTCCTGAGCCCGACAACCCGACTTTGTTTTCATGATTTGTTGACAACAACAAAGTTCTGCAGGAGGAAGCAAGTGTCTGTCTGCAGGGAAACAGGTGCAGCATCAGAGTAGAAGCAATGTAGAGGGGAGAAAAGGCAGAAAATATAGCTATTAGGGCTGGGACTTTAATTGATTAATTGAGATTAATTAATTACAGAAAAATAAAAAATTAACTCATTTTAATCGCACATAGATTTTGCACCACAGAACCTTTTTCACTGGACGGATATCATAGGTACCGGTCATACCAGTGCACGCAATGGAAAAAGAAGCCAATCAGGGTAACCAATAAGGACTGCCATTGATCCGAACGCCTACTGTTCTGAGTCCCGTTGTGAAATTACTAACGCTATCTCTAACCCTCACCCTCAACATAACACATCAGTGTGGAGACAGTTTTGATTTAGAAAAACTCACTCACACACTACCAACCTGCTTTAATTGACACAAAAAATGCCTCTCGGGTCAAATATTGAAGTTTGATTAATTGAGATTAATTAATCAATTACAAGGCTTCAAATTAAAGGTAGGGGAAGTGATTTCACTTTTGTCAGATATCACACAAAAAAAAAACATTTTTTCTGTTAAAATGCTCTATTATAAGGCGTGGAAACCATATGGAGTTTCCCCTCCCCCACGTTAGCAGAGGAGCTAATAAAAGTTCCCCAGGTCACCACAATTCTCCTCCAATCTATGGAGAGAATTATGTGCCTTAAATAAATTCACACGTGACGAGGTCCACACACGTGTTTTCAATATTTACTAATCTCTCACGATGATTGACAAAAGTCTTTTCGGGTTTTGCAAATGTTTTTTGTATTTTTACAAAAAATATTAGATTTGTGTGTGTAAATCCTGAAAAAACATTCGTAAATCCTCAATTCTGCTCGTGAATTTTAATAAAGTATTTGTCATTCTCTTTTCTTGTTGAATCATTTTGACACAAATTTCATGCTCGTTTATGATAATTTTCACAAATGTATGGTAATTATTCTGCGATTTAGTAGTTTGTATCCAAGATGTCTTCAAGATTTCTCTCTGATTCACAAACTAAATTCCATGATTGACATATATTTCTTTGCGATTCGCAATTGTTTTTTGTATCTTTACAAAAAATATACGATTTGTGTGTGTGTTAATCCTTAAAAAACATTTGCGAATTTTCAAAAAACATTTGTCATTCCCTTCTCTTGTTGAAGAATTTTGGCACAGATGTCATGCTTTTTCATGGTGATTTTCACAAATGTAATGTTGTATCCACAAAAGAAATCTTGTAACTTGTAAGTTGGATTTTTACAAATATATGAGTTTTTGTAGGTATATCATTTTTGCTTAGTAAAAAAAAACGTGGATTTACAGGCACATTCATCACCAATATGTGTAAAGCATCAACTCTGTGTGTTGCACTAGATGGCCACCATGCATTTGTAAGAAAATCCATTCTTTTGTGGATTTTGTGGATTCTTTTGTGGATTTTTGGTACAGACACGCTGGGATGTCTGTACCAAAAAGATTGATTGGCTGCCTCGTTTCTAGGCTACCTCTAGGCCAATGGGAGACTTGACTTGCCATAAAAACCCATAGTCTGAAAGACGCTAGGGCCATTATTGAGAATGGGGACAGAAGTAGGACAAGTGGACTCCGAGTCAGGCAACAGTCCAGTTGTAATGATCTCAAATCCTTTTATTAGAGATAGTTTTGTAGTAAACTGCATAAAGACAACACTTTAGAAGCCGAAAATAGCTCTTATTTGCGCCGCCCTTGTTGAAATCAACGCATTTCCAACTCCAGTTTGCCCCTATTCTGGCCGAACAAGGCACAATGTGCCACGGTTGTCAGCCAGACAGTGTTGCCAACTTGGCGCATTTGTCACTATATTTTGTTTTCTTTCCAGACCCTCTATCGCCAAAATGAGTGAAAGCTCCTGGCGGAAAATCTAGTGCTTTTTTGGCTGCTGAGTTGGGGTGAAATTGATTGACAGGCGCCGTAAATAAAACCCTCATTTTCACCATTTTCCTCCTATGACAGTGGTTTTCATCCAGTGGTCCCAGGCTAAGATGGACAGTTGCTTAACCACATGTAAATCTTTGAGAGCGTGAAACCAAATGGACCCTTGCAGGTCCATTTGGTTCCATTTGCAGTCAAGCGGACAGCAGCAGGCAGAGCGCAATACGAAGCTGTTGTGTTGCCTTGTTTTACTGATTGTTTTTAATTATCGAAATAGGGATCTTAATAATGCCACTTGCACGCATAACAGAGCTATGACCTATATTGAATGCCATTGCCTATATAAGGGTCCATTTGGTTACCATCGCGATTTGATTCCCCTGTACAGCCTACTGTATATTTACCGGTAGCACAACATGATAAAGAGAATATAGCCTACACGTATTTTCTAATACACCACCACCTAACCCCCTATAGCTCTGCTTAGAACCGTGGTATTCAACCGGTGGTCCGCGGACCACCAGAAGTCCTTGAGAGGGTCGTCTGTGCAATAATGTCTCTCTCTCTCTCTCTCTCTCTCTCTCTCTCTCTCTCTTCTCTCTCTAAAGTGTTGTCTTTATGCAGTTTACTACAAAACTATCTCTAATAAAAGGATTTGAGATCATTACAACTGGACTGTTGCCTGACTCGGAGTCCACTTGTCCCTACTTCTGTCCCCATTCTCAATATTGGCCCTATAATAATGGCCCCCTCAATAATGGGTTTTATGGCAAGTCAAGTCTCCATTGGCCTAGAGGTAGCCTAGCAACGAGGCAGCCAATCAATCTTTTTGGTACAGACATCCCAGCGTGTCTGTACCAAAAATCCACAAAAGAATCCACAAAATCCACAAAAGAATGGGATTTTCTTACAAATGCATGGTGGCCATCTAGTGGCAACACACAGAGTTGATGCTTTACACATATTGGTGATGAATGTGCCTGTAAATCTACGTTTTTTTTTACTAAGCGAAAATGATATACTACAAAAACTCATATATTTGTAAAAATCAACTTACAAGTTACAAGATTTCTTTTGTGGATACAACATTACATTTGTGAAAATCACCATGAAAAAGCATGACATCTGTGCCAAAATTATTCAACAAGAGAAGGGAATGACAAATGTTTTTTGAAAATTCACAAGCAGAATTGAGGATTTGCAAATGTTTTTTAAGGATTAACACACACAAATCGTATATTTTTTTGTAAAGATACAAAAAACAATTGCGAATCGCAAATAAATATATGTCAATCATATAATTTAGTTTGTGAATCAGAGAGAAATCTTTAAGACATCTCGGATACAAACTACTAAATCGCAGAATAATTACAATACATTTGTGAAAATTATCATAAACGAGCATGAAATTTGTGTCAAAATGATTCAACAAGAAAAGAGAATGACAAATACTTTATTAAAATTCACGAGCAGAATTGAGGATTTACGAATGTTTTTTCAGGATTTACACACACACAAATCTAATATTTTTTTGTAAAAATACAAAAAACATTTGCAAAACCCGAAAAGACTTTTGTCAATCATCGTGAGAGATTAGTAAATATTGAAAACACGTGTGTGGACTCGTCACGTGTGAATTTATTTAAGGCACATAATTCTCTCCATACCAATCAGGATCGAGCAGCAGGTTCACATAGTGTAGCTACTCTTGGGGGCCCCTAGTGCACCAGGCTGGTACTACACAATGAATTTCAAATCACTTACAAGGCTTCCAATTAATTAGATCAAAATTTATTTTTATCGAGCCCCACCCCTAATAGCTATATATCTGTTTTTCTTTTGGCTGTTTCCTCGATTACCTTTAACCTCACACTGAATCAAAGTGACTCACAGGACCAACCACTGGTAGAGCCGGACGCAATTCCTTGATGCTGCAACTCACAAACAAATAACTGGAGCCTGAGTGCCAAACGACATTAATCTGACCCTAGAATGTCACGTTTTCCATTCCACTCCAACCACATGCACCCTAAATACTCCCACGGGACACATCCTACCTTTGCTTTCTGTTTGATAGTTCCAGGGGGGGGATGGCCACCCCACCGTTAAGTGTTATCCACCTGGGCTACGGTGGCTGACCTCCAGAAAGGGACAGGAACTGTCCCTGTCCAAACAGCCAACACTAACTCTCTACATATCAGATGACCCACAGCCACCTAGCAGCCTGGTAACCAGAGAGCGCTGGAAGGCACTGACATGCGTAAGTGAGTCAGACAGTTATAGTTGTTGATGTTTGTTACGTTGTTGTGCATGTGCATGTGCATGTGCGTGTGTCCGTCTACTTTGCAAACAAGCAGAAGGTGGCCAAGGCCAACTGGAAGAAGATTGTTAACGGTAAACCGATATTATGAAAACAACCTGCACATCATCATTTGCACTTTTGAAATGTTAAGTGTTTATTTACTCAAGGACATAATGTACTGTATGTAGTAGGCTACTATGTATTGGGGAGCCCTTTGGCTGAGCCAATTAGGCCAGTGGTTTTCAAACTTTTTCATACCAGGGCCACTACTTATTCAGAATTTGAGCCATGGACCAACATTTGATGACATCTTAGCCCCACAGACCACAAAACATACAGATCAAAGTGACCATTAATCTTCTACATTCTCTAGTTGTGTAGACTTGGGCTAATTGACATGATGAATATTTTAACTCTTGAGAGTGTAACCATTTGGTTTCATTCGTACGCTCTCAAAGAGTTACACCTGGCTAACCAACTTTCCATCATTCCAGCTCTCGTCTCGCTCCTGCCCAGTCCATGTCCCTGCATTGCTACACCGAGCTCACTGATTTTGAATAAAAAAAAATGAATGCCAGTATCAAATAAGTATTGACTGACAACTGTCTCCCATGTCCAAGGTATGACGTATGGCAGCGTAGCAAAGCAAATTGTCTTTTTTCCCCCTGAAAATGTGTAGTAACGTGCGCTTAAGAATGTATGCTGCTTTGTGGGTAAACTTTAACAAACAAAGAATCAATTACCAGACGACATTCTTGTCATGTTCAATAACAGTTAGTATTCCTCACATCGGATAGCCACTAGGATTTAGGATAGGCTTTCTGCATGGATGTCAATTTCAGCCAGTTGCCTGGCTGGAACACACTTGTCCCTTCAGTTCAGCCACACATCAGCACTCCAAAAGAAACCATGAGAAGGCTACAGTATCTGCTCTGATCTATCTTTAGACATGTGGGCACTGGGCAGCGGACGTGGAAAGAAGGGGCATATGTTTACAGATACACTGCACCTGCACACCGCCAATGTGTCCAATCAGTGTTGTAGTGGGACTTTTAGAAGTGGGGGGACGCCTCTTAAAGGGGGATTCCACGCATTTTCATTTTTTTTCCTGAAAGTGTACAAATGTGAACCAAATGGACCCTAGCGGGTCCATTTGTACACTCAGAAAAAAAGGCGACTCATTAATATGGTGAAACACATCTTGATGATGTCATCAAGATGTATTTCACCAATGCTAATGTGTTTTTTTTTCAGACCTCCATTTCTAGGAAACACAGAATGGGGGAACTTTTTTATCATGTCCACACAACATCTCTCTATGACATAGTAAAATATTGAAAATGAGTGGACACGCATTTGCGTGCACCTGCACAACACACACAGACATGCTATTAAACTACAGAATATTGAGAAAGATTGTTTACAATGCCTAATTGTATCCATACAAGTAAATGACAAGACAAAAAACATTGCCCCAAAAATATCTTGGGACGCCCCCCCTCTCCAATCCATGCCTCCAATCCATAACTATTGTAGAGGTATGGTGGTGCCACTGCTGCTTATGATGGGCTTGTAAGTTGTGTAGTGAAAATAGCTGATCTACAAACATACCACAATGTGTCAACTCAACACTATACTGTAAACAGGCAGAACATGAGAAAATGCCAATCTCACCAATCGCTCCAACCATGTACTCCAGTGGTTTTCAATCTTTATGATACCAGAGCACACTATGTATTATTATTTTTGAGACACAGACCACCATTTGATGATATTTTAGCTCCAGACACCCGTTTTTTGCTTTTTGGAACAACACAGATGTAAAAATGGAGAAAAAAAAACGAGTGTAAAAATGATTGCAGGTCAATTTGGTTTCGTGTTTACACTCTCAAGAGTTAAAATATTGATCATCTGAATTAGCCAAAGTCTACACAACTAGTAGAAGTTTTTTTTTAGTATGTTTGCCTCTGTCGTTTCCCCAAATCCAGCCTGGTATTGTGGACAAAAGCAAAAGAGATCTATAGTTTTGGGGTCTTTGGGGGCTAAAATGTCCTCAAGGTGGTCCAGGGTATCGAAAAGCTTGGAAAAAAAGCACTGCAGTAAGGCACCAGCCGACCGTAGGAACAGTATACCTGGCTGGATGCAATTTACAAAAAAAGGACGTCACGTTATTATTATTATTAACGTGCCTGGTTGGTGGGCAGCAGCAGTGCAGTGGTGGCATCGGATCAGCATCTGCAGCAGTACCCACATCACCGCAGCCTTTGTTCGGCCACTCACTCATAAACACTGCGTTATATTGGTGGTAGTAAATCTCTGTGTGTATATAAGCGACTCGTCATGACAGCCATAGG
Source organism: Benthosema pterotum (assembly GCA_039105355.1). Classification (NCBI taxonomy): domain Eukaryota; kingdom Metazoa; phylum Chordata; class Actinopteri; order Myctophiformes; family Myctophidae; genus Benthosema; species Benthosema pterotum. The sequence goes on along the minus strand of CM076978.1, from coordinate 40,360,178 downwards.
CTACCAACCAAACGCATTAATACTCGTCCTACCTCTGTCCATTTGCCAGTCTATTGGCGGCTGTCTGCAGCAGGCAGCAGCATCGCTATACACGCTGGCAGAGCCATAAGTGACAGATACGGCAGTTACGACAACTCCGCCCACTTCATAGGGCCAAAGGGTCCAACGGCGACTACTTAGACTTGAATAGAGGACGGGGACAACAAATAGGGACAGGTCCAGGACCTGAAGGAGGCAGCAATGCAAAGGACTCAGGCCAGGCAACAGTCCAGCGTTTATAATGATCTTAAATCGCTTTATTTTAGATCGTTTTAGTATTAGTAGCCTAAAGCCTAACCATTGTTACTGTACGGCATCACTAACATGTTAAAACATGCATAAAACAGCATTATTTGCGCCACCCTCGTTGAAAACAATGCATTTACAACTACCAGCTTGTCCCTATTCAGGCTGCATGAACAGAAGCTCGAGCGCTCAGTTTCTGACGCCGTCAATGTCGCAACTCTTCTACTAGATGTCTCTGTACACGCTGGCTGCACGCCGCTGCAGCGATACGAGGTGATGATGGTGATAGCGAAACCATGCATGTTTTTACGTTTCGTTTTGTGTGTTTTATTTATATGCACACGTACCTGCGATTGCGGAGAGCAGTGCCAAGGGGTAGAAGAAGAAATTAGACGCAAATACAAAGCACCCAGCCGCTGCTGCTGCTGCGTTTGACGCTGTATCTGCGAGGATCCATGTGCATAAACACAGTCCAGTGGATTCACACACTGCCAACCCCAGCCTATAGGCTACCTTCACTGGACTAGTAGGGTGACCAGAGGTCCGCTTTGAGTGGGACAGACAGTAGTCCCTCGTTCCAAATAGGCTATTTTCCCAACATATCCATGGCTCTCATCTGTACTCCTCTAACCAGCCATGTTTAGGACTCACAGGTGATTCAATGTCTGATTAGGCTTTCAATTGGTCTGGTTAGCTAATCCAGAGCAACCTTTTCCACTATTTATTCAGCATTTGAGCTACAGACATTTTCATCCCTTTTATCCAATATCCCAGGCTGGATTTTCGCAAACAAAAAAGGTAAATATACAGTAAATCAAAATGACATTTGGTTTCAATTTTTACGCTCAAAGACATGCCATGACATGGTTTCAGATTGCATTTCTGCTACAGGCTATGTGCTCTATTTTAATTGGAATCCTTAACTCATTTTTTGAATATGACATCAATATATTAATAACTAAGCCCCTCTTCGTTCCCCACTTGTCCACACATGGGTGACTATCAGGGGTGGATCTAGGCAAGGGCATGGGGGGGGGGGGCAATGACCCCTAAATGCCCTGACTGCCCCACCAAACATGATGACCTTCAAAACAACCCAAACTTCAAAGATATTACAAATTAAAGTGCTTAGCCTCTAATTAAATAGCCTGGCTCAGCCCTGAATCAGCACCTTAAAAATACTACCTTATTTTTTCACCTGCCCCCCCCCCCCCCCCCATTTTCACCTACCCCCCCCCCCCCCCCCCCTAATTGGGAAATGTTACAGCCCATCACTGCATCTGGCCCTGGTGACTATACTGTAATGTCCCTCAATCAAATTCACAGTGGTATCATGGTCACCCATACTGCCTGCCTAACCTCCTGGACCCTGACTGCTGCTGCGCTTGCTTCTATTAGTCACGTGACGCAACAACACTACAAGACAACCTGCAAGTGCAGCCTCTCTGGGGAGCCAGAGGCTGGTCAACAAGTCAACCAGAATAACAGTGGAGGAAATATCATATGCTACGTTGAGTCTGCTGGATTAGCATCTGTCCCCTGTCCCCCCTGCCTGCCTGCCCTGAGTGAGGCTGAGTCACCAGCAGCAAACTGCTCTGTGTGTGTGTGTGTGTGTGTGTGTGTGTGTGTGTGTGTGTGTGTGTGTGTGTTGTGTGTGTGTGTGTGTGTGTGTGTGTGTGTGTGTGTGTGTGTGTGTGTGGTGTAAAATAACATACTTAAATAGCCTATTTCAGAGGTCTTCAACCATTTTCATACCAGGGCCCACTATTTTTTTTTTTTTGCATTTTAGCCACAGACCATCATTTGATGTTGATTTCTTCTCCTCTCTCACGCACAACTAAATCTAATTGTGTACATTCTTGAAAAATAAGTAGTTCAGATGTTTAAATATAATGTATAATTTAGCCTACTATAGCCTGTTAACCTACATTATTTTCACTAAATGAGTTAATTAATTGTAGCCATTATGCCATATAGGACCAGTGCAGTGGCCTTGCCCGTTTTACTGTGTCTGTCCTTCCTCAGTTTGGGAGGTCAGGGTTCGATTCCGGAACCTGCCTGGGGAGAGACAGCGAGATCGGTTGGTAAAATGGCCGCGGACGTTGTAAATTTTGTCCGACCGGTGAACCGTCGCGACCAATTTGGCCAACATCCATCGGTCATGGCGGTTCACCGGTTGGGACGAATTCATTTTCCCTACTACCTAACCCTAACTACTAACCCTAGACATAACCTCAGTAAGACCTATGCCTAAACCTAACCTTAAACCGTTGCAATGTATGCCGCGGTCGCAAAAAGATGTCACAGAGGTTAAAGAAAATAACTAACTAAATAACTAATATAAATTTGTCACGATCGCTTTGGCCATCGATCACAACACACGTTGCAATTGCAAATTCATTTCGCCCCTTCTGTGGCTGGGTCAAGACTTGACATCGACTTTCAAAATGTTCAGCTCAATATACCCAGTTACCCACCCAAAAATTACCATTTAAAATTGTACCAAAGGGGCCTGGATAGCGGCATTCGTTGCTGAGTCAAAACATGTTATTGGATTAAAACCCACACATGATGCCTAGTAAGGAGGGATTCAAGTTCCAAACAAACCACTCTCGCTCATCCAGCTCCATTGACAGCAGATCGCACATTTGCAGCTAAATTGGCAAAATCATGGCATTTTAGGACATTTTAACACACAGACCTCTTGCCAAGTTAGTGAATAATGACTTGTTTTTTCACTTTAGTTAATGTATATTATAAGAAAAGCATTATGTTATGTTGTGTTTGGAACTTGCAGAGCTCCAGCCTAAAGATACTCTAGTCTACATGTTCTAACGTCACACTGACGACCGTTTCCGTAACAACAGTAATTGTAAATTGTTGACATTTTCAATATGTTGGTGGCCATTTTATCACCGGAAAGATTTGCCTCCAGCATGGAACCTCAGTAGGCAATTTCATCTTTTGGTGTGATATTATCACCCACTCTAACCAAGAAGCTGCCTGACTTGCTGAGATTACCATTTGATTCAAAGAGAATGGATTCAGATTTTTTTTCCAAGATAAAAATGTATTATCAGCAAGCCATGTGAAGATTCTTGCAGGTAAGCAGGAAATGTCAATGTTCTTCAGTACACCACAAGATCATTAGACATGCATATTTCATAACCTTTCAAGAGCAGTGTGCAAAGCGTTCCTACACCGCCTTCATGGTGTTTTCCATAAAAGCATCAATCTGCCATTAGTTATTTTTCACCTTGTTCACTTAATGAATCAGTACTTTTAAAATGATTTGAAAAACTACTACTGCTACTAACTAACTACAGCTGTGGCACCACTAAACCAACTGCATTTCATCATTGAAAAATCTGAATCAGACCTTTAGCTTTATGCATGCTGCATGTCAGTTCAACAACAACTGATATTATTGATGATTTACTTGGCTTATAAAAGTCCTATAACTGAAAACGGTATGGGTGCGACTTCATTGAAGTCGCCTCAAGGGTAATGCGCTGGATTCCTGCCGCTGCTATCTCGCACTGAGCAAGCTGCTGTGCACCTGCCGCTACCCCTCCCACGGCACATGCACAGGCACGCACACGCTGAAAGCCAGAACAAGAACACTTGTACGCACACGCTGGACTTGTACGCCCACTTCGTACACACACGCTGGACTTAACTACCCCACACACACACACACACACACACACACACACATACACTCATACGCACAACTCACTCACAACCAGCTGTTCTTTAAAATAACTTGGGGGATATTTAGTCAACAGAGTCAAGAAGTCAAGATGATCTGCAAAGTAATGTGTTGCATGATGCCAACTTCCATACTGACAACACAATCGAAGCAACCATGTTCTCTTCCTGGTAATGACATGTAGAAACATACAGGCTGGACATAGAGGATTCCACTGTCCATCAGGACATCAAAAAGATGTCATGGTGGACTTTACTGGGGTAAAAAGCGCCCATAGAATTTGGGACAATGTCTCACATATTAGAAATAGATGTGATAGAAAAGACTCCACCCATGTCACTTGCACAGATATCAGGGGCAGATGTAACATCTGCGGGGGCAGAAGAAAATGGTATGGAGGAGGCTTCATCGCACCCATGCCATTTTTGGTTAGAGGACTTTTATCAGGCAAGTAAACATCAGTTGTTGTTGAAGTTGCAACAGACACGCAGCACAGCTCAGAGAGTTTTCTGTTTTCAATGATGAAATGCTGTTGGTTTAGTGGTGACACAGCTGTAGTTAGTTAGTAGCAGTAGTAGTGTTTCACATCATTTTTAATATAAGCACTTTAATTTGAAATATCTTGTGTTGTTTTGCATGCCATCGTGTTCGGTGGGGCAGACTGGGCATTTAGGGGGGCATTGCCCCACCATGCCTATGCCTAGATCCGGCCCTGACAGATATACTGTAGATCCCAAAGTGCACTCACTACATTTGTGGCATCCAGATTGATTCTAATCGGACTTGCATGCATTCTGTTGTCTGTTATGTCTTGATAACAGACTGCTGCTCTACAACAGACAGCTGTTTGGCGTCTGCTTACGCTGCTCTGAAAACAGAGCTTGGGAAATAATTCTGATTTCATAACGCTGATTATCCATGGAATAGTGCCAATGGCTGTGTAGAATGAGGCGGTCGTTATTGGAACATAAATCTGGACAGGGTGATGCAGCCAGGCCTCATGTGAAGTGGACAGTGGTGTGGAAAGGGACTCATACAGTTAAGTAGAAGTATGAATGAGGTACATTCAGTTATGAAAATGAGGCCGGGTATTTCATTTGCATGTACACTACTGCAGTGGTTTTCAACTTTTTGGATACCAGGGACAACTATTTATTCTGCTTTTGAGCGACAGACCACCATTTTATCCCCACATATCCAAAATTAAAGATTTTTTTTTTTTTTGCTTTTGTCTACAATTCAGGCTAGCTGGACCATTAATGTTCTATATTCTCTAGTTGTGTAGACTTGGGCTAATTCACACTACTCTTCAGAGTGTAAACATGAAACCAAATGGACCCGCAAAGGCCAATTTTTACGCTCTCAAAGAGCGTAAAAATGCCCATCATTTAGCTGGGGACCACCTGGAACTCTCTCAACTCAAGGACATCTGGTTAACCAACTTTCCATCTGCTTAACCTGCTCGGGACAACCTGGGGACCACCTGGAAGTTGGAACCCTCTCAAGGACCACTGGTGGTCCCAGGACCAGTGGTTGAAATTAAAACCACTGCACTACTGCATAAGGGCAGCAAGCCTAGCATTCTCTGAATTGAAAGTATATTCACTTCTCAGCCAAACGACCACTTAGCTGAGAGTAACAGCATGTTATTGTTATTGCAAAGACACTGTTGGAGAGCAACTTATGAAGTGTGTGTGTGTGTGTGTGTGTGTGTGTGTGTGTGTGTGTGTGTGTGTGTGTGTGTGTGTGTGTGTGTGTGTGTGTGTGTGTGTGTGTGTGTGTGTGTGGTACAAGTACAACACTATAGAAGCAAAGGTTAAATGCTTCATTCATAGTTTACAATGACATGACATGTATCTGTTGCATTCTGGGCCAACACCTCACTCTTACAATGTATACAGAGGATGTTGGACAGAACGTGACTGAAATTCATTCCACACAGCTGTGTGTATGGTGACCATTATGGATGGACTGTAGGCCAATATGATGCACCGTATGGCACAGCACAGCTGTTGATGTCATTAACAGTGGTGGTAAAAAGTACTCTCCAGCAATATCAATACTGAAATGCAGAAATACTATTGGACCGGAAGTCCAGAGAAAAACTACAAATGTTTCAGTAGTAGAAAGTTGCTAATAGTAGAAACATGGCTAAATAGCATGAGAATGGAGGATTGTGTAGTAAACCACTGAAGCAAGAGCATAATGAACAGGCATCTTACAGCCATAATAACCTCACAGAATGTTATGTTCATTGTGTTGTTTCCTCCACTAGAGGGTGCAATAATGTCAAAAATAGAAAAAAATGCAACTACTCAGAAGTGCTATCTGTACTTGGACATGATGGCATCACATAGCTGAACTGAACATATCAATAGACATTAAGATAATGAATAGCATGCAGTATAGTTTAGTTTATTTTATTGTTATTATTAAAAGTAGACCTTACTTAAGATAATTATTCACATTTGCTGATTGTGATCCAGCATCAGAACAGAATGCAAAATGTTTTGCATGAATTCTTATGAGTGATGAAAGATTCAAGTCTTGCAGATCGGCTATGTTATGTTTGTTACAGCGTATCGTCATCATGCATCATGCATGACTCATAATGTATTGTCCTTTGATACAGCATGCAGAGAATCATTTATATAAGACTATAAACTTGCCACAACATTAATAAAAATGCTGAACTCGATCCCAACATTATTAGGTCTCCACTGCAGTGTTCAACTATCCAAAGTATGGGAGACCAGGATTGGCAATTCCTCAAACATCATGTCTTACTTTTCAAGTTTGAACAAGTCCTTGAACTCCCATTGTCGACATCAAGTGTTCTCGGTAAATAGAGTAGGTACAGTACTGCTTATGAAGCTGAGGCATTGGATTTTTTAAAGGAAAAATGCTATTTAAAAAAAAAAGTAATTGTTACAACAAGATGGCATTGCTATCATACTTTACCCCACCTTTGAATGCAAAGTCAAACATAGTTTCTCAGGTGTTTCAACAGACATCTATCATTTGGCTCTCGCAGTGACAAAAGCTTGGATCTTTGCAGCCTAGGGGTGGATGAAGCTGTTTGTCATGTTACAGGTCTCCTTAAGGAAGACAGCAATTCTCGACAAAAGTTTGTAATATGTTGTGCTTCATTCATCATTGTAATAGCATAATCTACACAAGTGCCATAAACATCTGTCTTTCCTTGTGCCAGTTAAAGAGTTCACTTTTGAGCAGGGGTGGATGTAACATTTTTCAGTTGGGGGGGGGCAGAAGAAAATGGTACGGGGACGGCTTCATTGCCTGTGTCGCTTCACGCCACGGGTGATGAAGGCGCACCCATACCATTTGTATTGAGCTTAAGTATAAGCATCAATAATAATATCAGTTGTTGTTGAAGTTGCAACAGACACGCAGCATGCATAAAGCTAAAGGTCTGACTCAGTTTTCTGTTTTCAATGATGAAATGCTGTTGGTTTAGTGATGAGACGATTGTAGTTACTTAGTAGCAGTATTAATGTTTCAAATACTTTTAAACATAAGCACTGAAATATCTTGGGTTGTTTTGCATGCCATCATGTTTGGTGGGGCAGTCTGGGCATTTAGGGGGGGCATTGCATCCCCCCATGCCTAGATCCGCCCCTGCTTTTGAGCTGTTCCTGACAGAATGAATGTGATTATGGATTTTGCCAGGCTTTTCTCAAAGTTGAGCTTATCAAATCTAAAAGCATTGTGAGACACATACTGCATGTGACAATCGCAATCCAAAAGTTGCAATCTAGAGAGTTACAATTGTTTTGTAATAGATCATGATGAATGCCTGCCTGTGCCAGAGAATGGTGTACAATGGAGCCAGTAGCAGACATTTTGAAGGGTAGCTGGCACATGATGGACAGCAAATCTGTAGATGATGAAAAACATGCCCCTCGGGTTGCCTCCAGGAGTTTGAAAATTCTAAATATTCAAATAGAAGAGTTTAGGAGCAGCATGTAAGTGAACCAACCTTCAACAAGTCTTCTGCATGTTATTGTTACATGATTGGAGCTATAAAAGAGGTTTTCAACCAGTGGTCCGGGGACCACCAGTGGTCCTTGAGAGGGTTCCAGGTGGTCCCCAGCTAAATGATGGACAGTTGGTAACCAAATGGACCCTTATAAATCTGTAACACTAGAGATTGTAAAATGAAACCAAATGGACACTTACGGGTCTGTGGCAGTTCGGCCTGCCACTGCCTGATCCACTCATACGCACACACACACATTCACACTCACACGCACACACACACCCTTTACCCCACATGTTAGCCAGGTAGCTTGTTGAACTGTTTGGTGGGTGCACACACTGAGCAAACAATAACATCACTCCTGTGCTATTTTTCATGTTGTTTTCCCTTTAAGTGGAGTTTAATTAATTACTTAATTACTTAGGTTATTTGCTTATTGTTTTCTGTGATTTCTGTTGTGGTGTTTGTACCATGTTTTGACTTTTGTTTCTGTCTCACCAGAATGTTCCCTCCTGGGCAGTGGCAGGCAAACCAGAGCTGTGTTTGGGGCAGGCCTATATAGTGCCCGACCAGAAATTGGAGAACATGATTGGTCCCTGAAGTTGGGCCAATCCATCTGTGTGTGCAGTTGTGTATATAATATGAATATTTATGGTCAAACTCACCTTTTGAAACTCCTTAATAGTTAATGTCATGATGTGGTTTGTTTTATTAGATTTACAATGTCTCTGGACATTTTGGGTACAAACTGGGGGGGGAATTAAATTCCCATTCAGTTGGTAGGGTCTAGTGGGTGGGGCCTAGCCCTTTAAAAGGCAGCTGCCACTGCCCAAGAGTTCAGTTGAGTAGAGTGTTCTGAACCTGAAGGACCTCAGGCCAACCTGGCCAGTTTGGCTGTAAATACCGTCTGTCTTGCTGTCTTGCTTGCTGTTCCTGTCTGCATCATCTTCGAACACTGAGGTGAATAAACACTTTGATGGTACCACGGACTCCGCCTAGTACTTTTGATAACTTTTGGGTATTTTGAGTATTTTTCATTGACTGAGTACTTTTTGAACATTATGGTATTTTGAGTATTTTCCCTGAACTGAGTATTTTGACTATTTTTTCGTCATTTGAATATTTTTGGAGTACTTTTTGCTACTTTGGACCCTAATTGAAACTTTTACGGGAGTATTTTGAGAACTAAAACCGAGTGCCTTCGCCCGCATTACTCTCACTCAGGGCAGAGTGTGACATTCATTTTATTTCATTTCATTTTACACTCTCAGGACTTAAATCATATTTAAACATTTGAATTACTATAATTTTCAAGAATCTACACAATTAGAAAATGTAGAATTGTTATTTTGACCAACATTTTTGCCAGTTTATCTCTAATAAATTGTGGTCACATACTTGAAAATCCTTTAGTTTTGGGTACAAGAGACTATACACTCAACATCAAATGGTGGTCCGTGGCTAAAAATGCAGAAATAATAGTGGGCCCTGGTATGAAAAATGTCGAAAACCACTGATCTATAATAAATTAATCACCTACCAACCAACCGATTAATGGAAATAACCGTTCTGATTGTAGATCTGCTTCCGGATTGTACGTAGTAAGTACGTAGATTTGCCAAGAAACCAACTCAAAGAAAACTAATGGAAGAAGACAGATCACCCTGGTCGCCACTACAAAAGCCAGATTGACTGTTCAGAGCCTTAGAACAATGACAAATGGATAGCTGTGGTCAAACCACACAATGCAGGGAGCTGCACAGTAGAACAACAACACGACAAACAACATCTGTGTAGTTCCTGCTCCCACATACGATCCCCAAGGGTGGGATAAGGCTAGAAAATGTAACAAAGGAGGACTCTGTTCCATCGAAGTGTACATCATACATGATGCCGCAATGGCAATTATGTTCAAATAATTCCATACTTTGTGTTTTTGGTAAAGTTTGCACTTTGTTGACATTACAGACATGGGTTCACATTCAAAGACAGTGTTAAGAAAATGTTTTTGGTCAAGTTTGCACTTAGTTGACATTACAGACATGGGTTCACAGTCAAGGACAGTGTTAAGAAAATGAAGAGCATTTTTTTCTCCATTCTGTGTGAAGGAGAACTGAAGGTGTGAAGAAAATCTTTAACATGGTGAAACACAACTTGGTGAAATCATTTTAGATCTATATTTCTAGGAAATACAAAATGGGAATTTTTTTCCCCCACACAGCATCTTTTAAAAGGTATATAAATTGACAGTGAAATGTTGATAATGGCATTCCCCTTTAAAAGTGGGCCTATACCACAGTAACCACACCATGCCATTCCGTTTGCAAAATTCTTAACACTTAACGGTGGAGATGAGATACTGATTTTGCCTGTCATATACGTTTGTCCATCCGTTCATGAACAGCTAATTTCTCAGGCTCCACTGCACTAATCGGCGTGACACTGCATGCACACTTTCAGTACAGGCCAATGCAGGGATGTTTTTTGCCATTAGGCAGACTAGGCAAGTTCCTGGGCGCCATGAGGGGAGGGGGGAGGAGCATCGGGGCGACCAGCAGATATGCTTTAAAAGGATCCCAGGCTAATAAGCCTCATATGGATAAATGCATTATACGTGTCCTCTATAACTAGAATTGAACATTTAAAACACATAATATGTTCTTTAATTTAAGAATTGTTCATAATTTTATCCCTTGGGGGGTGCCATTTTACTGTGCCTGTCATAGGTATGACGTCACAGGAGATTCTTGCCTGGGGCTCCAAATTGCTTAGAAACGCCACTGCGCACTGTGAAACAGTGCGCATCACGTTTGTCTTTGATTGGGCAGTGAATTAGTTGATTTGAGGATGTTTGCTACTCTCAAAATGGCAATTTCAAGTTTTTATACAAACACATGCAAGCATTTGACAGCTAAATATGTACTCTGGTACTATAAAAATGTGTCATCTTGACTCATAAAGGCTCTCAAAGGCTTTATTTTCCTGTATGAAGTTACCCATAATTAAATGAATTGCATATTGTTTTTATTTAGAACTAACAAAGTCATGCAGCCCAGACTTCCACCTCGTTATCAGGGGCAGATGTAACATGTCCCACTTGGGGGGGCAAGAGAACATGTTGGAGGGGCAAGAGAAAATGGTATGGGGGCGGCTTCATCGCCCGTGTCGCTTCGCGCCACGGGGGATGAAGCCGCACCCATACCATTTTCAGTTACAGGACTTTTATTAGTCAAGTAAAGCATCAAAAATAACATCAGTTGTTGTTGAAGTTGCAACAGACACGCAGCATGCATAAAGCTAAAGGTCTGACTCAGAGAGTTTTCTGTTTTCAATGATGAAATGCTTTTGGTTTAGTGGTGCCAAAATTGTAGTTAGTTTTTAGCAGTAGTAGTGTTTCAAATCACTTAGGGGAGCATTGCCCCCCCCCCCCCCCCCCCCACATGCCTATGCCTAGTTCCGCCCCTGCTCGTCATCACAGTCGACAACATGAAACATTTGTTGACCTCAGGTTTATTTTTATGAGTGAAACCCAGAATGTCTGTTTGGGGGAAATTGTTGGGAGAACGATAAACGCTGCTTTGAAAGTAAAGGCAACCTTTAACCGTGAGTGATGAGCCAAACATAACCTCTGACAGGTCCCTGTCTTTACAGGGATGGCAGTGAAAGGTCCTCACACTGCTGCATAAACACCAACACAGACACATGTCTGCAGGGGCGGTTTTGCCATTAGGCAGACTATGCAGTTGCCTAGGGCGCCATGAGGGGTCGGGGCGACCACTGACCAGACATGCTTTAAAAGGATACCAGTCTAATAAACCTCATATGGATAAATACATTATACTTGTACTCTATAACGAGAATTGAACATTTACACATATATGTGATAGAATCTGGTGTTTTGGTCATGTCGCCCAAGGCTGTTTTCCTTTTAGAGCCATCTAAAGTATGTTTCATTTTTGTCTAAAATCGTTTTTACTCATATTAAAATGCTCCAATTTCCTTGAGTGATGCATCATATGAAAGCTAAGCTTACATTGCATACTTTAATAATCTGTAAAAAAAAAAAAAAAAAAAAAAAAAAAAAAAAAAGGAAAGAAAAGAAAAAGAAAAAAAAAGAGAAAAAAAAGATCCTGGGGCCTGGGCTACTTGAGTCTCAAAGTATCAGATTGTGACACATACAATATGTTCTTTAGTTTAAAAATAGTTCATAATTTCATCCCTTGGGGGCACCATTTTACAGGAGATTTTCCCTGGAAAATCTTGCCTAGGGAAAATCTTGCCTAGGGCTCCAAATTGCGTAGAAACGCCACTGCATGTCTGCACAGAGAGGACAAACAGAGGGCGTGCTGCCAGAAAGACCCTCGTGTAAACATCGTCAAATGAGACTCCCGCCTTCCAATCCAAGCACAAACTTGCAGATCTGACCCCTATGATGTGTGCTTCTAAACAAAGGTAAACATGAGGTTATTGTATAGTGTTCCTGTGTTCTCTCCACAGAACTTAGGAACTAGTATGGTATAGGGGTGGGACCATTGACTTACCTCACAATGTGATACAATATCAATATTTAGGGTTCTGCGACTCGATTTGATATATCGCATTTTCCCCCCACAAATGATTGTGCTTTTGTTATACTAGAACATTTTAAAACGGAATTCTCACCCATCTTCAAGGTTTTTTTCCTGAGGGCGTACAAATGGAACCAAATGCACCCGTTAGGTTCCACTACTTATTCCATTATTTAGACCTACATGAATATAAAAAAAAAATCGATTTTGAACCTGGAGATTCAATATTGAAATCATGGCAGAATAGTGATATATTGGCATATTGTTTTTTTTTTGCCCACGCCTAGTATGGTACCACTTGAAAAAACGGATGCAGAAAAAAAATGTGTTGCCAGTGATAAATCAGGGAAGGTTGATTGACCTCTCTGCTTCCTTGGCATAGTTAAATACAGACAATAGATTTCATAGTGTAGATTGGAGTCGCGGAGATAAACCACTATATTTAGGCCTGACCTATGACCTATTTCTGCAAAAAACTTCAAATATGTACAGTATATAGCAGCACCAAAACAATTGAATGTTTGAATACTGTACATACTGTACAGAATCCAAAACTGGATTCCCGGCCTGAATTGAGTTCAAGACCCAGGCCTCCATTTTAACCGCTGGTGGTCGCCAGACTCGATACTGAGCAGCAGCAATGTTGAGTCAGCGCTGATATGGCAGATGACGGTAGCATTATTTACTACATACAATATAAGAGTTAGCCTAAGTATTTTTGTATGCCCCTCCCATTTCTTCAACATTCACTGGAAAGAAAGGGAAAAAAAACGTGACTCAACATTTTTTATGCCACCCCCTGGAGCTAGACTGGATCCACCGTCACCACATCGCTGTGGAACTCCGTCTAGACCCCCCCGTCCCCTCCCCTCTCTCCCCCTACGCCTCCAGGAAGAACGGTGATTAAGTCAGCCTTTAGTTTCCAGTCCTGATGTGGCGAACAGACCTCAGACCTCAGAGCTGAGGTCATAGTCGGACACTCATCTCTGGCAAGGATTACTATCTACAGCAGTGGTTTTCAACATTTTTAATCCCAGGGAGGCCCCAAAGACCCCAAAACTACAGATTTATTTTGCTTTTGTGCACAATTCCAGGCTGTATTTGGGAAACAAAACAGTCAAACACACAGATCAAAATGGCCATTGATCTTCTACATTCTCTAGTTGTGTAGACTTGGGCTAATTCACATGACGAATATTTTAACTTTGAGAGTGTGAAATGAAACCAAATGGTTGGTTTCATTTTTATGCTCTCAAAGAGTTACATCAGGTTAACCAAATGTCCATCATTTAGCTTGGGGAACTGGATTATTAAACAAGATTAGGTAGGTAGGAATCCCAAATAAGCAACTACTGGACATGAATACATTGGGGGACAAAGTACTTAAAGTTGCAAAGTCAAACTTGTACTTGTGTACTGTAGTTTGCGAGCTCAATGGCTTGTAGTTTTTTTTTTCTTTTACTCAAAAACAGCAATAGACTACTTTCTCTATGATTGAAGTACTGGATCTCCATTCTCCACCTCAACTCAACATTGAAGCACTGACCTACAGTATAATGTAGAATAGAGTTTCTAATGAAAGTCACTATACAAAAACAAAAGGCTCAAAAACAGTGCCAAGTAAAGCCAGAATCCGGCTGGAAAAAAAACTCCTCTCCAATCTAAAAGATGTTATTGCTGGCAATGCACAGTACAAAGATTGTACTGTTTAACATTACCACACTCAAGTTTGAGAGGGCGCGAACTTGAAAACAATCTAAATGTACATTTACATAATACAATGGAACTGCAGTGGAAACTGATATACTGGAGAAAATCTCAACACATTCCTGAGGGAATCTGCAACACTGGCAAAATCCACAGTCAGGGGCGGATGTAACATTTCCCAATTGGGGGGGGGGGCAGGAGAAAATGGTTTGGTTGCGGCTTCATCGCCCGTGTCGCTTCGCGTCATGGGCGATGAAGCCGCACCCATACCATTTTGGGTTACAGGACTTATATTAGGCAAGTAAAACATGAATAATAACATCAGTTGTTGTTGAAGTTGGTCTGACTCAGAGAGTTTTCTGTTGTCAATGATGAAATGCTGTCTTAGTGGTGACACAGCTGTAGTTAATCAGTAGCAGTAGTAGTGTTCCAAATCATTTTTTAAATATAGGCACTTTAATTTGAAATATCTTGGGTTGTTTTGCATACCATCATGTTTGGTGCATGGGGCAGACTGAGCATTTAGGGGGCATTTAGGGAGGCATTGCGCCCCCCCCACCCCCCCATGACCATGCCTAGATCCGCCCCTGTTCGCAGTGCTCGTCTACTTTGAGTAGAGAAGCAGTAAGTAACTCTGAACATCCAATATTAATCTGCTTTTATCAACTGCCCACACCTGTAACTGTAGAAGCGAAGAATCCATTGGGCCAAAGTAAAGGTTGGGCCAAAATAAAATTCTTGTTTCAGCTGAAATTCAGAACAACTGTTTTTCAAACATTCAGAATGGAGGAGGTCATATGGTCACCCAATGGCGAATAAGGTGTTGGTCTCATGAAGTAAAGATCACGGGTTCAACCCCCATCCATGGCTATAAAACTATACTTCTTCACAGTCTGGACACTGTTATTGATTGAGAGAAAGACTGTATGAGAAGTTTATTAGGAGCAAGTTTAAGACACAGCTTTGTACCCCCAAACGACTGCACAAGCAAAGTGTTACGATATTTGTGTGTGGTCTTTTCTTGGACAGAATAGAACGTACATCATTGTGAGACACAGGCATGTTTGTCTCATAAACTCTCAGTCCCCATGCAGTGATACAAGTGAAACCTCTGAGTCTCACTACAAAACAAATAGAGCTCGTATAACGTAGACCTTTTGGTCTCTTCACACCTTCAGATGGAGGTTGAGAGTTGGAAATTACATGAAAAAGAAAATATTATACCTTTGCCTTTGAGAATTTCAGGGCATTTGTAACATATACAACTCACAAATACCCGAGACAAAATGACCCTTATAAAAAGTGAAAGTACCACAATGACTATATGTGTACTTATGCACTGTACAGTAAACTTAGCACTTAAAAGTATTAAAAGCCCTCATATAACATGCTCAAAGAGTAGGTAGTCCAAAGTCCAAATTGTCCATGACATGACTGCCTACTTTTTCAGCATGATTCATGATTATTTTAAAGTAATATAGGTGGTGTCCATGTAAGTTACAGGGATATTGTCTTTGAAGTTTGGCAAAGTTATGCATGTCTCCTGAAAATAGTCAATCACATAGTCATGAAACAGAACACACTCTGGCCATGAACGAAGGCGGCATTAACATCCAGGAAATACCAACGTGAAACATGAAAAATGTGTGTGAACTGTGAAGGTTGGCCCACAGCAGTGGCGTTTCTAAGCAATTTGGAGCCCCAGGCAAGATTTTCCCTAGGGCTCCAGGGAAAATCTCCTGTGACATAATACCTATGACAGGCACAGTAAAATGGCGCCCCCCAAGGGATAAAATTATGAACTTTTTTTTTTTAAATGAAGAACATAGGCCCAGATTTTCGTCACCCTATACACCTTATCCCTTAACTTCTTTGCCTTTTGAAACTATTTAAAAACAAACATTTTTTTAATAATTCAAATAGCCAGTCTACAAGCTCGCAACGCGCCGATAGATTGGCACATTGAACTATTCCCCAAAAAATAGTAAAAAGCAATAAGGGGTTTGGGATAAGCGGTTTAGAATGTAACGAAAATGGAGCCCTATGTGTTTTCAATGTATTTATCCATATATGAGACTTATTAGCCTGGGATCCCTTTAAAGCATGTCTGGTGGTCGCCTGCCCAACCCCCCCCCCCCCCCCCCCCTCCTTCCCCCCTCTCATGGCGCCCCAAGCAACTGCCCAGTCTGCCTAATGGTAAAAACACCCCCTGGCCCATGGGATAATAAATCTCCCTGGGTATTATCCCTAGTATTTCCACTTTTTGTATTATTACATCAACGTAACGTGGGTAACTACCAGAGATTAGTCATGCTGCTGCTTTAAACAGTTTTGCGGTGGTGAAGGGTGATGAGCTAATGCCACTTTACTTTGACCAAGAAAAGTGTGATAAACAGCAACCTATTATTATTAGTCAGACGTATACTGTAAATCCATCTAGTGTCAGAGTTGCGACATTGAAACATGAAGATAGATCATGTGTGTGTCCACCTTATATTAGGTGTATACATAATTGTAAAGTGAGTGAGTGACTCTTCTGACTAAACAAATTTTGTTGTTGTAGGTTATCTTTTTTGTAGGTGAGGTGGTGCAAAAGTAATATAAAAGTAATGTTACATATTACTCTTGAGACTTAGCAATATGTAATGTAACAGTATTACTTCTCTAAAGGGGTAATAAGCAATAAGTCCATCCACACTGTTTTGCACCCAATATCCCAAAATGCAAACTTCCTGCATTTCTTCTGCACTCCAGAAGTTTCCGTTTTGTACTACTCTACGGCTGCTTGATTATGGTGTCATTGCAGCAGGCCAGGGCCCAGTTGGGACAGTTAGGTCAGGTCTGTGGGTCTTTATTACTCCACCTGGCCCTCTGGTGGTCCACCAGACTCGCAACATTGAGAAATGGGGGCCTTGCACTGCAAACATGGCAGTGCAAAGCGCCTGTTCTGTTACCCTAACAACCGTGACGTCATCAGAAAACGCTGTGACACGTCAAACATGTGGCTATTTAAACCACACGCCCCACGCAAAATGATCTTGGCCGAATTATACGTGTGCTAGAGTTACAGAGAGTAAAGATCCGAGAGTAAAGAGTTGAGTAAAGATCTGAGAAGGACCGATTCATCCATTCCATAATACCTATACCATGGCAAGCCTGAAGGTCCTCACGGCAGCACTTCTGACCAGCGGGAGTGTCCTTGGAGGATGTGCTTGTTATTACCTGATGAATTGGGAGCAGCTAGTGGAAGAGGTCGCCGAGGAGCCGGCTGCAGCCGTCCAACAGCAAGTGGCAGGCGCGGCAAACTCCGAGCAGCCGGCGGAAGTCCAGCAGCCGGCGGAAAACGCCCAGCAGTCGGAGGAAGTTCAGCAGCCGGCGGAAAACGCCCAGCAGTCGGAGGAAGTTCAGCAGCCGGCGGAAAACGCCCAGCAGTCGGAGGAAGTTCAGCAGCCGGCGGAAAACGCCCAGCAGTCGGAGGAAGTCCAGCAGCCGGCGGAAGGAGCAGAAAACGTTCAGCAGCCAGCGGAAGTCCTGCAGCCGGCGGAAGGAGCGGAAAACGCCCAGCAGTCAGCGGAAGGGGCGTCAAACGTCCAGCAGCCGGCAGAGAACAGCGACGAGGCAGGGGCCAGCAGGAAGCCATGGTACAGCTGCTTCACCTCCAGGCCCGTGGCCTCCTCCGTGATCGCGTTGGCCACCATCGTACCGGCCGCCATTTTAATCTACCGCCTCATGAAATAACTCAACCTAATAAACTCATAAGTTAGGTTTTGTGGAAGAGTGACGCCAAGGCCTCTATAGACCCTTGAGGATTTCAATGTAAATCGGAAGTTATCATGACGGGGAAACGGATAAAAAAATATATAATATAGCTGCAAGCAGTTATAAAACCATGCAGAGGAGATGAAGGATATGGATGAGGAGAAGAAGGTTTTCTCCCTCCAATAACAAAAATGAATTCCCGCCGACGAGGGTAAAGAACAAAAAATGTTAGCCATGAGGAGAAGACGATTTTCTCCAACAGAGAAAATTAGGTCATATGACTGCCCTGTTATGACGTGGATTCTGAATTTGTGGCAGCAGGCAAGAATACATTCTGATGTCTAAGATGATACACAATTATTCTTTTTTTCTTCCCTATATTTAAAAATATCTCCTCCATTGTGTTAAACCCATTAAGACCGGACCTGAGACCTACACAAAAAAGGTGCCGCCACTATGATCTGCTTTTTTCCCCAACATTCCAAGACTATGCCCATATTGTGGTGTATCTGTCCCAAAGAGTGAGAAGCAACCCTCACCCTTTGTATTGTGATGATGTCAGATCAAAACAAGTCAGCTCTGTTTATGGAGATCAGGAAAATATCACTTTTTTCACTTTGTTGGATGTTATGATAATCATCTGGCCATATAAGGAATTCCTCCCTTCCAAATAACATTAGATATTATAAATACTATAATAAAATATTGGCCATTCTACCAAATTGGTTCAAATTACCTTGAAAAATATTTTTTTTTAAACAAAGAAATCAGACAATAAACCGAACACCACATTTGTGTGACACACTGTAGTTTATGACAGGGCCGGATCTAGAGGGGCAAAAGTGCATCCTGCCCACTCAATGAAAGATAATCTATATCAGTGGTTTTCATTTTCAAACAGTGGTCCGGGGACTACTAGTGGTCCTTGAGAGAGTTCCAGGTGGTCCCCAGGCTAAATGGTGGAAAGTTGGTTATCCAGATGTAACTCTTTGAGAGCGTAAAAATGAAATCAAATGGACCCTTGTGGGTCCATTTGGTTTCATTTTTACACTCTCAAGAGTTAAGATATTCATCATGTGATATTCATCATATTCATCTCGAGAATGTAGAAGATTAATGGTCATTTTGATCTGTATGTTTGTCTGTTTTGTTTCCCCAAATCCAGCCTGGAATTGTGGACAAAAGCAAAAGAAACCTTTAGTTTTGGGGTCTGTGGGGGCTAAAATGTCATCTGTGACTCAAAAGCGGAATAAGTAGTGGGCGATGGTGTCAAAAAAGGTTGAAAACCACTGCTTCATAGAGGGCTGCCCACCCTGCCATTCCTCCAGCCCACCCTAGTAGGGCTGGCTAAATCCGGCCCTGGTTTATGAACTGCGCGCAACACGCACACGCACACGCACGCACACACCACACAAACACGCACAACACACACACACACACAACACACACACACACACACACACACACACACACACACACACACACACACACACACACACACACACACACACACACACACACACACACACACACACACACACACACACACACACACACACACACACACACGGGTTTGGGCGCGACCACAAGGGTTCTAATTATACTTGACACCATTTGCTACTTGTCACGACTCCCCTATTCTCTCCCCATTTGTCCTGTCTCTCACCACACTGTACCTGTCAAAGAATGGCTCAGAGAGACCCCCCCAAAGTTTGAACAGGGAGACCATTGACTGCTAGATTTAACCCTTTGGCGTTTTGGTGTTCTACGCATTATGTTATACTTTACTATTGAAAAATAGCAGATCTACAAGCTCATAGCGCGTACCGAGTGGCGCAGTAGAGCTTGTAGTCTGCAAATCGGAAAATGTGACCACAAACCTTTGATATTTAACAAAACATTTTTAACAACTCAAATCGTTGCTTCTGGGGATCCCAGAACAACATGTTTTCCAGATGGGGATCACAGCGAAATACAGATAATTCTGGTTGTCCTTGGCATGAAATATGTTGAGCATCACTGATCATCACTAGATTCTAGCTTCAGAAACTAGAATACTACTGTCAGAAACTACATTCTACTTCAGAACTAGATCTACTGTCAGAAACACATTCTAGCTTCAGAAACTAGAATCTTGGCCTGGCTGTGCACAGCTCCAGGCAACCCTGGCTGTAATCCAGCACCAGTGTCAGGTTCAGACTGATCCCGACGGCATTTGATCACCACTGACCCTGTAAGCCTACTGTCTATCCCCAATAAAATGAATAAAGGCAAAGCCACAAAAAATACATAAAAAAGAAACTAGAACTACTGTCAGAAAACAGATTCTAGCTTCAGAAACTAGCATCTACTGCCAGAAACTAAATCTAGCTTCAGAAACTAGCATCTACTGCCAGAAACTAGAATGTAGTGTCAGAAACTAGATTCTAGCATCAGAAACTATAATCGAGTCAGGACAGAATGGGTTATGAACACAAATCAAATATCCACTTGTGAAAGCTAAAGCTGATATAAATCAAAAGGAGCCATGTTTCTCCACAATGACACAACCAGTGATGAAATGCCTTCAAGCAAAACAATACACTGTGAAGAAAGGAAAGTCAATGAGAAACAGATTTCTACAATGCATTTCTTAAGACTTCTGGGAGACTAAAAAACAACAACTTATTTTGTGAAAATCTCAGGGCCAAGCCTGTGTAATTCCATCCACACAACGATGAGTCAACATGGCTTAGCTCCTCTCAAAGGGGCTGAATAGAAGATCATTGCACCCCTGCCTTTTAATATAATATAATATAATAATAATAAATAATAATATAATATAATATAATATAATATAATATAATATAATATAATATAATATAATATAATATAATATGATACACACATGTCATGAATTACAAGCTGAAAGCTCAGCCCATCATCAACCAGTCCAACCTTCACTGCCTGTAATCGAACAAATTACTAAAGAGAGTCATATTATGTTTCAGGTAAGGCAGTGGTTTTCAACCATTATGATACCAGGGACCACTCTTTATTCAACATTTGACCCACGGAGCACCACTTGATGACATTTTCACCCCACAGACCCCAAATACTAAAAATGTCTTTTTGTCCACAATTCCAGGCTGGATTTTGCAAAACAAAATAGTGAATACATCTGAATTAAGTGGGATTAATTCAGATGAGGAATATTTATGAAACCAAATGGACCCGCAACCAAGGGTCCATTTGGTTTCATGTTTACGCTCTCAAAGAGTTAACCTGGTTAACCAACTGTCCGTCATTTAGCCTGACCCCCCTAGCAGTCCCCAGACCACCTGTTGAAAACCCCTGCTGTAAATATTTTTACGCTAAGAGTTACACGTGCTTATAACCAACTCTCCATAATTTACCTGGGGACCAACTGGTGGTCCCCAGACAGACCACTGGTTGATAAGGTACAGCGAACATGTCTACCTGCACCCGAACCACAACCCCTGCATGGCTGTATAAACACACACCTGTCATTACTCAGCTATCAGCTATTTGTAACATTAGCCGCAGCCTGCGGCATGCTCTGCTCTGCCTCCCCATCAGTCAGTCAGTCAGCTCCACAGCAAAGACAATTGTGTTTCTGCTTTAAGACGTTTTACATACATTAAAAGGGCTGTTCTTGTAGAGGCATGCAACCAGGCATTCAGCAGGGGATACAGAGAGAGACGCAGTGTTGTCTTAGGAGTCAAGGGAGGTTGAGGTGATGATATGAGTGGAGATATCATTGACTGTTTTGTTTCTTGGTTATCAACTTTAAATAACTGTGAGCTGAGGCTAATGCAAGCATTAGCTTAAGAGTTAATGTTTTTGACAGATACCCCCTTTAATAACCGATACATCCAAGATTTCTGTTCTTACATGACACATTGTGTGCTGGATCAAACCTTCCTCTTGTAACGTCCGCACAATGGAACACTTTAAAAAAATACGTCGTATTTTTCCAAAGGAAATAGTAGCTCTCCTTTTTCTTTTGAGTCATGGACTTCTTGAGGCAGATAAACCACAGTACTGCTGCTACATTCCAAAACGGCTTGTATGAGAGCAGGGTGGATGTAACATTTCCCAATTGGGGGGGGCAGGAGAAAATGGTATGGGGCGGCTTCATCACCCGTGTCGCTTCGTACCACAGGCGATGAAGCTGCCCCCATACCATTTTCGATTACAGGACTTTTATTAGTCAAGTAAAGCATCAATAACAACATCAGTTGTTGTTGAAGTTGCAACAGACACACAGCATGCATAAAGCTAAAGGTCTGACTCAGAGAGTTTTGTTTTCAATGATGAAATGCTGTTGGTTTAGTGGTGACACAGCTGTAGTTAGTTAGTAGCAGTAGTAGTAGTGTTTCAAATCATTTTAATTTGAAATACCTTGGGTTGTTTTGCATGCCATTGTGTTTGGTGGGGCAGACTGGGCATTTAGGGGGGCATTGCCCCCCCATGCCCATGCCTAGATCCACCCCTGTATGAGAGACCCCACTCCAGCAGCAGACATATGGGGTGGGCCAAACCATCTGTGGAAGCATGTGGAATAAAGGACGGATGTGTGGAGATTTTTTTCTCCCCCTTTTCCTTCGGCTGTGGAAAATGGGAGCTCACGGACCGCCCCAATAAAAGAATGACATCATCAGCATACATGGATTTGTTTTATACCTAGTGATTACCCCTGGTGTCAGAGAGTGTATGTACATTTCTAGCAAAGAAATTAGACTCCAGCACTCTAGATTTTACAGTGGTTTTCAACCTTTTTCATACCAGGGCCCACTATTTATTCAGAAGTTGAGTCATGGACCATCATTTGATGACATTTAGCCCCACATACCTACAGAAACTAAAGATTTATTTTGCAGTCAAACATAGAAATCAAAATGATCATTAATCTTCTACATTCTCTAGTTGTGTAGACTTGGGCTAATGCAGATGATGGATATTTGAACTCTTGAGAGTGTAAACATGAAACCAAATGGACCCTCAAGGGTCCATTTGGTTTCATTTTACCCTCTCTAAGAGTTACACCTGGTTAATCAACTTTTCATCATTTGCCTGGGGTCCACCTGGAATCCTCTCAGGGATCACTGGTGGTCCCCAGACCACCTGTTGAAAACCCCTGCTCTAGCACTCTTGTGATCTGTTTATTCCAGATCCAACTATAACCACTTGAACCCTTAACTCGAGGCACTTTAAATGCGTATTGAGCTTTGAGATTGGACCACTTTTGGCTAAGAAAGGTTGGCGTGGATCAGGGGTTTTCAACCGGTGGTCCGGGGATTGCCAGTGGTCCCTGAGAGGATTCCAGGTGGTCCCCAGGCTAAATGATGGAAAGTTGGTTAACTAAGTCTAACTCTTTGAGAGCGTAAAAGCTCCATTTGATTTCATGTTTACGCTCTCAAAAGTTAAAATATTCATCATCTGGATTAGCCCAAGTCTACACAACTAGAGAATGTAGAGGATTAATGGTCATTTGGATCTGTATGTTTGACTGCTTTGTTTTCAAAATCCAGCCTGGAATTGTGGACAAAAGCAAAAATAAATCTTTTAATTTTGGGGTCTGTGTGACTAAAATGTCATCAACTGCTGGCTGAAATTCTGAATAAATAGTGGGCCCTGATATGAAAAAGGTTGAAAACCACTGGTGTAGAGAAAACTACTAGCAATCCTCGTACAAGACCACAATGTGGACAAAATAGTGCTACATAAAAATACCGATACATAAACTGTGCATTGCAGATGGTCATATGTCCTTATCCTGTGGCAATAGAACTGATGAGGAATTCTAAGTGTGGCGTGTAGTTGAAAGTAGCAATGCACTGTAGCCTGAGGTGTCGTTTTTACGACGCTATAGGGATGCCAGAGAACATCCCATTTGGCGTTCCCAGGGACCACGGAGTTCATTTGACCTCCTCTAGCATGCTGTAAGGAGAGATGGATTCATTAGCCAAGTCCCACCAAGCCTGGGCATTATTTCTGCATCCGTATGCAGAACTGTTCCCTGGCTTGTGGTCACTGCTGGGGCTTGGATGAATGCTACTTTTTTTTTTGCTGTTACACCAAAAAGACTCCCCAATCGTTGTCACAATGTTCTGTATGTGCAGTATTGTTTGGAAGGCAAACTGCTCAATGCTGAGATGAAAGGTTTGCATTAGTTACAATGCTTTAGCATATATATATATATATATATATATAATATATATATAATATATATATAATATATATATATATATAAATATATATATATATATATATATATATATATATATATATATAATATATATATATATATATTTTTTTTTTTTTTTTTTTTTTTTTTTTTTTTTTTTTTTCCTGGTCTATGCACTGCTAAATATACTGTAATTTTAGCTGCAGAACTTTGTAAAGTACAAGAATAGGAAAACGGGAAATGTAATAAAGGGAAAGGAACACTGGTTATTTACTTTATATCACCAGTAATGTTCACTCTGTGCAGAAGTAACTGTCAGAGTGATTCAGAAAAAGACTATCAGGTCTTAAGTCTTAAGTCCAAACTTGTGAGGTGTGGCAAAGCTGTTTTAGTGGCCAAACAGCTTTGCCACACCAGCTTTTATTCTTTTTTTTCCTCCCCGCTTCTATGCATAATAACTTGTCTCGTCACCATAATTTCTGTAACATCATTTTTATTTATCTTGTGTTTTATTTTCATTGCATGTAAAGCACTTTGTGAGCTTTATCCGTGAGAAGTGCTATACAAATAAAGTTTACTTAGTTACCTCCAAGTTTTGACTTAAGACAATCAAAATAGGGCCCAATGTGTCTCTAATATTAAGTACAAGATCTTCTACTACTACTTCGAACGGTATTGAACATCAAAAAGTGGGGCTAAAGACAAAGCCAAAAACAGCTATATGGGGCATTGGCCACACATGTGTCTCATATGCGTCAGAAGAATCCCCTTCCTGTTCACTTCCATCCTATGGGAACAAAGAGGTGGAGCGTCCCAGCGTTCCAGCTTTAAATATCAGAAGTCAGATGATGCATGCAAAGCCTGGAGTTCAACAATGCTGAACTATGACCAGGCACAAACCAACTGGGAAGCAGAGTCGTTATTGAACCCATTTGGAGGCTGTTTTGCTTGCAAACGTATGTCAAATGAACCACACACCAATCAGCCTCTCCTAGCCTGTCCTCCTAACATCCGCCTGATGCAGTGGCGTTTCTAAGCAATTTGGAGCCCTAGGCAAGACTATTTTTAAATAGTAACATAACAACATATTTTAACAAATTATTTGTGTTTAAAATGTTCAATTCTAGTTCTAGAGGTATAGTATAATGCATTTATCCATATGAGGCTTATTAGCCTGGTATCCTTTTAAAGCATGTCTGGTGGTTGCCCCCCCCCCCCCCCCCCCCCCCCCCCCCCCCCCCCCCCCCCCCCCCCCCCCCCCCCCCCCCCCCCCCCCCACCCCCCCCCCCCCCCCCCCCCCCCCCCCCCCCCCCCCCCCCCCCCCCCCCCCCCCCCCCCCCCCCCCCCCCCCCCCCACACACACACACACACCCCTAATGGTCGCCCCCCTCCCCTCATGGTGCCCTAGGCAACTGCCTAGTCTGCCTAATAGCAAAAAAACGCCCCTGGCCTGATGTTAGGAGAAAAAGAGGGAAGGGGAAAGGAAGAGCTAAAAAGCACCATATTTTTGTAGTTTAGGGGCCAATGTCAGACCTGCACGGTGTGACCAACTGTGAGTGAGAATCGCTATCCATCATTGTCAAATCATTTCTCTATGGTTATGGCATCTCCGCTCCAGGGCACAGCTAGAGTGTCAGATGAAGTTGAAGAATATGAGATCCTAACATTTCTTCACTTCAAGTCAAATATGTCAGACCTGAATGTGTCTACAGCAAACTGATGAGTTGCAACCTTGTTGAGTTGCAAGCCCCAGTGACACTGTACAAAACCCTATCTTCCAAACACACAAGTTGAGTCCTGTTCCTTGCACTGGGTTTTAATGAAGTGAAAATCCTCTGCTGTAGTGAAATCCCTGGCTGATCGCATCGTGCTTGTATGAGGGCCCTCCCTCATACAAGCACGATGCGATCAGCCAGGCCTTTAAAAAGTACTGTATGTACCTGCAGTGTTGGTCAATATTACTTAGGAAAGTAACTTCTTTACTTTACTTGTTACCCCTTAGACAAAGTAATATAATTACTTTACTTATTACTGGAATTGAAGAGTAATATATTACATATTACTTATTATGTAATTATTATTACTTTCCCAAGTTCTCAACTCCCACCTTTGAAAAAATAGAGATGTACAACATAATCTGTTTAGTGAGCTCTTTTTTTAGAACTGAATCCAATTTATTGGAATAATAATAGTCTCCAATCCCACAAACTGCACCTGAAAACAAGGCCAACAAAATCCGACATTGTAAATGTCTTTCCTCGATAAAAAAAATAAAAATAAAAGGAGCAGAGAGAAGCAATGGGAACATTTTAACCTTGAATCACGTGTGTCATGCAGAAAAATGTGACAATTCACAAGAGACCATTTGTTTTAAAAGTCTGTAGCTTTGTCCCAGGGTACCAAAATGTCACAAGGCCCCCATGTCAGCTCATAGGCCTGGTGGAAGTTCTGTTTTATTATACCGTGTACGCACATACATGATGTAGTGGTTCCACATTTCTGTTCGGCTCTAGCCCCTCTTATGCGGTTAGTGATTTATCGTAGAGCTCTGGGGTAAAAAGGAGCGCTTGTTTTATCCGCCGGCTACTACTAGTAGGGCGGGGCGAAGAAAGTTTTACTGAGGTTATGGTTAGGTTTAGGTTAGGTTTAGGCATAGGTTTACTGAGGTTAAGTTTAGGGTTAGGATTAGGTATAGGCATAGCTTAGGTTTACTGGGGTTATGTTTAGGGTTAGAGTTAGGTTAGGGTGAGAGTTAGACGGTGCTTTATGCGGTAACTAACCCTAAACATAACCTCAGTAAAACTATGCTTCGCCCCGCCCTACTAGTAGTAGCCGGCGGATAAAACAAGCGCTCCTTTTTACCCCAGAGCTCTACGATAAATCACTAACCCTCTTATGCCCAACTTTGAGTGTCTGTGTAAGAACGGCCATTGGACACAAATATCGAAGACAAAAGTGAGGATGCAAATTGTGGTTGGCCAGAATGAGATGATATAGCCCCTCACACAGGGGCAGATCTAGGCATGGGCATGGGGGTGCAATGCCCCCCTAAATGCCCAGACTGCACCACCAAACACGATGGCATGCAAAACAACCCAAGATATTTCAAGATATTTCACTACTACTGCTACTAACTAACTACAGCTGTGTCACCACTAAACCAACAGCATTTCATCATTGAAAACAGAAAACTCTCTGAGTCAGACCTTTAGCTTTATGCATGCTGCGTGTCTGTTGCAACTTCAACAACAACTGATGTATTGATGCTTTACTTGCTTAATAAAAGTCCTGTAACTGAAAATGGTATGGGTGCACCCATACCATTTTCTCCTGCCCCCAATTGGGGAATGCTAGATCCGCCCCTGCCCTCACATGGACATGTGATTCTTCTTATATTCATGGAATCAAGATGAAATCAAGGATAAGTCCTACAGTTATCCCCAAGCATCAGGATATCCAGCATGATGACTTGTTAGGAATGAATTATTGTTTTGCAGGCATGGCCTATTCATTCATAAAATATCAGGGAGTTTTCTGGCAATACCTGCCCAGACATGCAGGTTGATTTGACATCAACCTGTGTTTTAGGCACTTAGCAGGAGCTCATGATCCAGAGCGACTTGCAAGAACCAAAAAGCATAGCAATATATCACATATTGTATTTTCTGCACTATAAGGCACACCGGATTATAAGGTGCACCTTCAATAAATGGCCTATTTTACAACCGTTTACATATATAAGGCGGCGGCGCATTGAATTATAAAGGCACCAACCCTGTGTCCCAGGCATAGAAGCTACTGCAGTTAACATATAATAGAAGCTACTGCAGTCAACATATAATAGAAGCTACTTCAGTCAACATAGAATCGAAGCTACTTCAGTCAACATAGAATCGAAGCTACTGCAGTCAACATAGAATAGAAGCTACTGCAGTCAACATAGAATAGAAGCTACTGCAGTCAACATAGAATCGAAGCTACTGCGGTCAACATAGAATCGAAGCTACTGCGGTCAACATAGAATAGAAGCTACTGCGGTCAACATAGAATAGAAGCTACTGCAGTCAGCATAGAATAGAAGCTACTGCAGTCAGCATAGAATAGAAGCTACTGCAGTCAGCATAGAATAGAAGCTACTGCAGTCAACATAGAAAAACTGCTGCAGTCAAATGATCCATATATAAGGCGCATAGTGGTTTTTGGAGAAAATTAAAGGCTTTTAAGCCGGAAAATACGGTAGATAAAAAGTATTATAATTACTTTAATCCAAAATTACCTCCACCACAAATTTTCTTTGAGATAAAATCACATTATATTTGCGATGGTGATGATGATGGAGTGTTAGCATTGACCCCAACGTCTGGTGGAAATTGATGATCTTGCCCTCCATTTTCCCCTCACAGGAGCCTCTCAGCTCCTCTGTCTGAAAAGTAAACAAATGTCTGAGTCCAGCGTTCAAAGACACAGGACTTCCATCCCCCTCTAAGATAGCTAGCCAGTGACTCATGCTCAGTGGTCCCAGCAGCACTCACATTTTCCACAAGGTGAAGAATCAGTTCCCCGCTATAACCATGTACAAAACCAAATGTACATGTGGTTGGCAAGCCAAGCCACGTGGTGAAGAAAGCATTCATGTCTTTGTCTGTGTTTTTTAGCTCAGGCAGTTAATGATGATTTAAAGAGATGGAGTACATTGTTTCAGTGGTGCGATGCTATTCAACCATCAGTGAAACAAATCAGACACAGGCAGTGCTGCAAACTGCCAAAATCCAAACTAGTGCCACTTCCTAAATGAACTGAAGAACAGTTGGTTTTCATACCAAGGCCCACTATTTTTTCTGCATTTTAGCCACGGACCACCATTTGGTGTTGAGTTTAGTCTCTTGGACTAAACTAAATGTTGCTCAAAATAGCAATTATTCTACATTTTCTAAATATGTACTGTAGATTCTTGAAAGGGTCCCTGCAAGGGTCCATTTGGTTAAAAATCTATAAGGGTCCATTTGGATTAGGAAAAATGGTGAAAACGAGGGTTTTATCTCTGTCGCCTGTCAACCAATTTCGCCCCAACACACCAGCAAAAAAGCACTAGATTTTCCGCCAGGAGTTTTTCCATTAATTTTGGCACTAGGGAGGTCTGGAAAGCTAAATATAGCAACAAATGCACCAAGTTGGCAACACTGGTCACAGGATGTGGTAAAAAGAGCTGAATTAACCATTGAGCACTATACTATACTACCTTGTTTGAGAGATTTTATATGTGATCTATGATTTGTGAAATCTAAAATCTTGATCTAAAATCGTCACCTATTGTATGCCCAAAATAGGGATGCCATGTTGAAAGTGATTAATGAAGGACATAAAAACCTGGAAACGACTATCAGGTGTTGACAGAGCCTGCAATACACGTTGTGTTAGCTGCTGAGCTGAGCCATTTGAAACTCCACCAGTACTTACATATCCCACACAATCTCAGTAGATTGTAGTTTTTATCTCCTTCAAGAGAACACACAAAACCAAGACTCATGTTTCACTTTGTGGTTAGAGGTCTTAAGTACCGGTAAACGCTTCCATGGTTGCTGACAGCCTGTAAAGAGCAGGGTTTTTTCTTCATCATTGCTCAATGTGGCCGGGGGACATGAATGGGAGGTTAAGATGAGCATGAATTATGATCTGAAATAGGATATACACACGGATGATGACATTCAACAGGCCAATGTACTGCAGCTCTAAGCTGCAGTTAGATTGGCCTGTTGTTTCCACAACGCTATATCCGTTCAAGAAGTTAAAGAAATGACATCAAAAGATTCAAAAATGAGTCGAAAGCTGCTTTTTCATTCACCCTATTACAGTGCCACAGTCATGATGTCAAACCAGTGGTCGTTTCTAAGCAATTTGGAGCGCCAGCCAAGATTTTCCCTGGAGCGCCCCTTGGTAAAAAATCTCCTGTGACATCATACCTATGACAGGCACAATAAAATGGCATAGGAAATATGAACTATTTTTTAAACTAAAGAACATATTATATGTGTTTTTAAATGTTCAATCCTAGTTATAGAGCACAAGTATAATGTATTTATCCTTATGAGACTTATTAGCCTGGGATCCTTTTAAAGCATGTCTGGTGGTCGCCCCTGTCGCATCTCCAAATGGACCCATATTTGGTTTCATTTTATGATCTCAAGAGTTACAGATCTATTAGGGTCCACCGTTACCAATGGTTCTTTCTAGGAAGGAAGGAAGGAAGGAAGGAGGACTGTATCATAGTAGGAAAAATAGTGAAAAACGAGGGTTATATCTCTGGCGCCTGTCCACCAATTTCACGCCAACGCACCAGCCAAAAAGCACCAGATTTTCCGCCAGGACATTTTCACAAATATTTCGATTTCAAATAATTTTCAGGAAAAAAGCTAAATACACCATACAGTATAGGACCTACAGTGGTATGTTTTGGTACTTCCATGTCTGTGATATCTTTGAGATTGAGATGAAATCCTTGACCACAGCGCCATGCCCACTCACTGGTTTTACCTGACAGGGAACTAGACAGATGTTGTACTTGGATTTCTCCTTCTCATTCGTCAGCCGACAAAACACTCTGCTAGCAGACGTTTTGTGAAGTGTTCCTGGCCGTTGGGCCGACAGACAGCCCTGTGGTGATGATCTACTGAAGACTGTTCCATCATCACCTTGGACCAGGGGTTTTCAACCAGTGGTCCGGGGACCACCAGTGGTCCCTGAGAGGGTTCCAGGTGGTCCCCAGCTAAGTTGGTTAACCAGATGTAACTCTTGAGAAGGCAAAAATGAAACCAAATGGACCCTTGCGGGTCCATTTGGTTTCATTTTTACACTCTCAAGAGTTAAATTATACTGTTCATCATCTTCTACATTCTCTAGTTGTGTAGATTTGGGCCCATTCAGATGGTGAAAATTTTAACTCTTGAGAGTGTAAATGAAACCAAATGGACCCGGAGGAAAGTGGGGCGGAACTAGGAACAAAACTGCACAGAATGGTTCGGTGTCAAGTGCAAAAAAAAAAAAAAAGGAGCACTTGACTCTAAGTGGATCACAGCCTGACAGACACAGGATTAACTGCTGTGTTTAATTGATTATTTCTTTATTAACTATTAACCCTAAATGGAACCAATTGACTTAGTAAAGATACAAATACCATATAGATTGTCTATTTTTGCTGTTAAACATCACTTACATGTGTGCTAAATTGAGCGGAAAAGTTTGGGAAGTCCCAAGTCTGGTGGACCGAGGAGAAGTTCTGGATCACATTACAGAGTAGTACATACAGTTCCTCCAGAAAACCCAGCGACGCTAATTAGGAACGCTAACGCTCGCCTCCACAAAACTCCATAATTGGCCGACTGGTTTGCTTGTACTGGGAAGCTCCTAGGTGTGTGTGTATTCCTCATTACACAGAACATCAACTTGCTGGACAGAGCAGTGCTAGAGCTCTGATTTCAATGTCTAGAACTGTAGGAGCAAATGCCATGGAAACAATGGCCTGTGGCACAAATGTTACAGCAGTATGGATTCAGCACACACTAGTCCCAAACTAGAAAAGTTTTCCCCTCACCGCAGAGGTTTCCTCCAGGATTGATATTTAGATGGCCAGTTATAACAATTTTTTTTTTTTCCCCGAGTCGCAGTCACGCGCATGCACACGACAGGTTGCAAAACATGGTTTAGGTGAGGGATGTCAAACTCAAAATACACAGCGGGCCAACTTGATACAAGTCTAGGGCCAGAGCCTCCAAACAGTGTTTCAACACACCATGCAGTTTAAGACGATGTCCCAGGCAAACAACCAAAAAGCACTTGTTTTTCCCTTCAAAAAGCAAAAGATAAATGCAAACATGAAACTGCATGCATTAAAAACTGAGCATGCATTATTAAAGCTCAGTTTCCTGCTCTATGATCATCACCTAGCACTGCTTTCATGAAATGAATGAAAATGTATTGGTATTTGGTATATTGAATATACTGTATATACCCTACCAAAAGGGCCAGTTCCAATAGCATTTAAATTTCACTCTTCACAGTTTCACAGAATTGACACTATTCACAGGTCTGATTTGAGTTTGACATTATACTGTATGGTTTAGGCTGACTGAGGGCCCTGATCAAATCAATGGATGGCTTTTATTTTGAATTAAGGACAGCCACCTGGAGGAAGGCGATATATTAAAGTAATATGGCAGACATGCATGCCTTTTTCCTTCTGTTTCTACAGTGCACTGTGTTCAAACTCTGAGATAACTTAACACTGTCACCTAAGGTAATATCACACCAGCCACAACATACACAATCATAGACTATTATAGAAAAGAATACAAGACACTATGCTGACCATACACAGCTGTGAACGTTAGGTATGATGGTATCATAGTGACAGAAATTAGTATCGTGGTGATAGGAAAAAAACAGCACAAACTCACAACAGGGAAAACAATACAGGTCGTGCCCGCTGTCTCAGCTGGTAATAATAAAACAGCTGAAAGCCTGGGCAGGCCTACAACACTAATAATCACTACTAATTCACTACTAAACATTCCCATGATAGGTCTCAATACAGTCCTGTCAGTTTGGCACATTCCTTGCTCCATATTCTTGGCCCTGTGTGTCCCATGTGAGACGCTGTGCCGGATGCCTCAGGCTCTGCACATGTCCCCGTTTCACTTTGCTCCAGGACCCGCCAGCATCATGGATGTCATCTACAATCTTTAGCCAATGTGCAGGCATTGCTAACAGTTAATCTGCCATTGCAGTTGATCTATGACGTTAATCTTTTATTAGTATCGGTATTGTTTGATACGATCCTTATGCTAGCGGCCGTGAGCAGCGCTAGCCTCCTCTGCCAGCTGAGGGACCCAAATAAGGGACGGACCGAAAGTAAAATACTGTGTGCGCCAATCTAACTTGTCCATCCGGAAACATGGATCGAAATATGAAATGTGGCTTTTACATGAAGCCATAGCTACCTAAAAAAAAATAAAAAGTGCTGGCAAAGTACCGGTAATTGACTTTTATTCCACAGTATGTAGAATGGGGGAATTTCAAGCAAACAGACACGTCAATACAAAAACTGCTAATCTGAGGAAAGAACCATGAAAAACACGGAGACATCAGGGTCCTCCATGTTCAAATCATCATAACAGTTAACAGGTCACAGTTTTGAATTCCAGCCGCAAGGTGCTATTCGAGAGCTGTTTTGAAGGAGTCAAATTGATACAAATTGCTTAACGTATGTTGGTACAGGTGTTCTACATGTTAGTGGCATAGTAGCAAAATGAGTTTAATCCCTTGTCAAATCTGGGTTGCACGTGGTCTGTTAGAACTCCCTCTGATGTTGTGATTGTACATGGGTATGTTGTGGTGTTATCGAACCTTGTGCACCATGCAGGCCCATTACAAGATCCTGTGTGCTCTGTCATCAACCACCATTAAAGCCTGACTAGTTTGACCTACATTGACCTAGCTGATAAAACACATTTTCAGTGAACGTCATCACTGGCAGGCCTATTAAATACTACCAATACCTCAGCTTCAGTGCTTAATTTGTAACTCGGGAGTTGCCGGAGCGCACCGAAAAACGTGCGCAGAAAAGTCGATTTTTGGCGGAAGATTATTGTGTGTGTGCGTGCGTGCACGCATGCGTCTCTCTCTCTCTCAGACACACACGCAGCGTGTGTGTCTGAGAGAGAGAGAGAGAGAGAGAGAGAGAGAGAGAGAGAGAGAGAGAGAGAGAGAGAGAGAGAGAGACGCACTATGGCACACACACTTTGTAAAGAGCCGATCCACAAGCTCAAATGCGTCGCGCAGTGTGCTTTTGTTTCCAGAGAATCGAGACCACAAAATGTAGGGGTCCGGCTGCTTCCTGGGTACCTTTTAATCATTATTATAGCGATCATATTCCACCGTGCCTCGCGAGGGAGGGGGAGACGGTCAGCCGGTGGGAGCAGCAGCAGCAGCCCAGCCATAGCAGCCCAGCCATAGCAGCCCAGCAGGCAACGTGCGAGAACTGTGAAGTGAACTTCATGTGAGCCTGAGCTGCGAGCGACCAAATCCCTCCCCGACTCTCGATAAACATCCCATAGCTGGGAAGGCTCGGCGGCCTCAGCCCATAGAGTGCCCACTGAGCACAACACGGTTAAAACACGTATGGTCTAAGTGTAACACGTGATTTACACCGGCTAAAATGGGTGTTGTATGGTGTTTTTTTTAGACCAATATATTTAATCCGGTTTTGCAGACATATTGATAAAATATAACAATCGTACGTTGCATACCTGATCTCTGCATGCAGCCTAAACACATTTAAGGGTTGTTAGTGGGTAAATAAGCTTGGATGTTCATCACGTGTTGACAACACCGCTATTACACGTGTATATCCTACACCAAATCTAGACCATTGCCTTTAATGTCTTAATGAAAACTCCTTAATTGAAGGAACAACTGAATGCTCCATTAATATCTCCAAATGTTGTAGGAAAAAAACGTTTTATTAGCTGTTTAATGAAGTTACAAAACGTTTAGTGTTTACACTTGTTGAAAACGTATTTTTATTAGACCTGCGCAGTGACGGCACCAGCCCTGTTCCACTAGTGGATTCCTCATTCATTTTACTCATAGACTTTTCGAAAATGGTTAATAAAAACACAATTGTGCCGCGACCAAAGCCAACTCGGGTCGACAAATCATGACAACAAACGTACAATATCGTCATATAATATATAATTAGGAAGAAGTAGAAAACGGCATGATACAAGAGTTTTTGTTTCGTTTTTCATCTTAGAAATTATTTTATTGTCCCAAAAGTTTGTGTGTGTCATCGTGATTCGTCACGACTCGAGTTGGCTGTGTCCGCAGCGTAATCGTCTTGATATGAATTATTTTCGAAAGGTCTATGAGAAAAATGAATGGGGAATCCATTTCTGGAACAGGGGCGGTGACGTCACTGCGCAGGTACGTCACCATGACCACTAGACGACTGCGCATGCGCGGAGCTGCCGCATTGTTCAAAGCACAAGGAAGTTCTTGCAGAGGAAGAACACACATCGCGTCGTGCATTTCTTGGAATATAAACCTCAATATGTCGTCCAATCCCCCTAAAAAAGAAGCGACTTGCGTGTGCAGCAAGGGTGAGTGCTAACAGAAGTGGTTATTTCATGTTTTACTATCGTTTTGGTTAATTTTACCGTGCTAATGTAAATGGAGGAGGAGGAGGAGGGGGCGGCGGCGGCGGCGCACATGAAAAATAATGCCTCTAGTCCAGGGGTTTTCACCAGTGGTCCTTGATAGGGTTCCAGGTGGTCCCCAGTTAAGTTGTTTTACCAGATGTAACTCTTGAGAACGTAAAAATGAAACCAAATGGACCCGGGGTCCATTTGGTTTCATTTTTACAGTCTCAAGAGTTAAAATATCCATCATCTGAATTAGTCCAAGTCTACACAACTGAAAGATTAATTAATGGTCATGGACAGAAGCAAAAGAAATCTTTAGTTTTGGGGTCTGTGGGTCTAAAAATATCCTCAAATGGTGGTCCGTGGCTCAAATGCTGAATAAATGGTGGTCCCTGGGATGAAAAGGGTTGAAATCCCCTGCCCTAGTCATCAGTGGTTTTCAACCTTTTTGACACCAGGGCCCACTCTTTAGACAAAATTTGTGCCACGGACCACCCTTTGATGATGTTTTAGCCGCACTGACCCCCAAATACTCAAGATTTCTTTTGTTTTTGTCAACAATTCCAGGGTGGATTTTGGAGAAAGCAAAACCGTCAAACGTACAGATGACCATAAACCAGGGGTTTTCAACATGTGGTCCGGGGACCACCAGTGGTCCTTGAGAAGGTTCCACGTGGTCCCCAGGCTAAATGATGGGAAGTTGGTTAACCAGATGTAACTCTTGAGAGTGTAAAAATGAAACCAAATGGACCCTTGCGGGTCCATTTGGTTTCTTTTTTACACTCAAGAGTTAAAATATACATCATTTGAATTAGCACCACTTAATTACGAAGTTTACACTGTTTTGTTTCCCAAATCCAGGCTGGAATTGTGAACGAGAAGATTTCTATGGCTCTAGTGATTCTCAAACCATTTATAGCGACAATATATAGACCCCCATCTAAGTTAGAAAAACTAACTGTTTTACTATTATGCCCCCATCTTAACAGTAGAATGTTCCAACACCTGAATAGACAGTCTGGAGGACCACCAGCTGCTCAGCAAGGACTCCACAAGGTAATCTTTCATTACTTTCATTAATTATAGAAATGAAGATCACAAAAGTGATTTTGCAGTGAGTGTCTAATTTCTGTTTTCATGATAACAAATGAATTTTACACTCTTGTTTCAGGAAATGATAATGAAGACTACGGAGGAGGATGTGAGTGACTTTCACCAGACATGCAAAAAAGCTGAATGTGCACAGGTATGTAAAGTTGTATTGTGCTGTTATTTAATTTCAATTGTCTGTATTGCTGTTAACATGTCTTGATATGTACAGTGTTTGGAGCCGTGCTTGCGCAGCTTTTTAATGTCTGTCCTTTTTTTGCACAGGATGTGCTCAGCTGATCGGATGTCTTCCAGATTTCAATGGCCTGATGGTGCTTTTTAATATGTTTGGTGGTTGGCAGCAGGTAATAAGTATTGTTTCTGCCAATTCTTTCATGTTATAATGTGTGAGTGACAAACATCCTGTTTCTGGAGTATACTAATCTCTGTAATGGCCACTGACTGTTAAAGCTCTTTATTGAATTACAGTATATGGACAAATAATAATTACTTTTAAAGGATCACTAGGCCTATGGCTATAATTGTTACTGAATATTTTCAGGAGGTTATCTAATACTGGGGTAGTATTGGAAAAAGGAAAAAAGAAAGGGTCATTAAAATCTTGAGATTTTTTGCTTATAAGTTTTTTTTTTCTCTCTCATTTCAGAGTTGGCTCACAAGATCTTGAATGGAGTGGACACACAATGGAGAGGAGAGCCAATTCTGTGTTGACTGACCACATCAAACAGGCCCTGCACAAAGTAGTGGTGGTGGGCGTGTATAAGAGGGCAATTAAGTAGCCATGGCATTCATCATTATTTGGCAACATTTGTAGGTTATTGTTTGCTATGATTTAGAGTTGACACTGCATTTTTAACACTATGGCACTTTAGGAGTCCACTGCTGTATTTCTGTTTTTTTTGTTTTTTGTTTTTTTTGTTTTACAGCCAAGCACATTTGCAACTGTTGCACACCCATTCACCACATGTGTCAAAATGCCTTCACTGATGTCCTGTCAATGAAGAACAGTGGTTTTTCAGGGGTCCATTATTTGATTTGCATATGAAGCATGGACAACCATTTTACATGTAGCTTCTCAGAACAAAAGATATGTAATGATTCCATTTGGTACAGTTTTGTCCACAAACATTATAGTGTAATACAACGACTGCAAAATTGAACCAAATGGACCTGAGAGGGTCCATTCGATTTCATACTTGAGATATTTAAGGTTCCATTTGGTTACCAACTTGCCATCATTTAGCTGAGGACCACATAGACCACTCAAGGACCACTGGTTGAAATCACTGTTCTAGTCTGATGACCAAGGAACCCAATTTGTTGTGATTATTGGAGTGCTAATAAAAATGAAAACATTGTTTCCAACGTTGATGTGTTAAGTATTTACCAGTGGTGGTAATTGTCAGAGAATTATGGGATTAATTGCAGCAAGGTAAGTTTTGACCCTTCCCTTTTGTACTCCAGGAAAAAGATCTGAAAGAAAAATCATTAACATAGTGAAACACATCGTGATGCATCATTGAGATATGTTTCAGCATGCTATTGTTTTTGTCCACTCAGCAACTCTAGGGTATATTATTTACAGTGAAATGTTGAAAATGGATGGAATTTCCCTTTAATCTGGGTGTTAATTAGATTGGATACTTTATGCCCACTTCCAATTTTAGACGTTTTTACCGATTTTTAGATGTGTTTTATCAACGTGTTTTAGACCAGAAAATGGGTCTAAATTAGCTCTGGTCCAGAGCTCCACTGATTCTGAGTCTGACTTCCAATGCAAGTCAGACTCAGAAGCAGTGGAGCTCTGGACCAGAGCTAGGTCTAAATCACGTTGATAAAACACGTCTAAAAAATCGGTAAAAAATGGTGTAAAAGTGAAAGTTTAAAACACGTCTAGTCTAGACGTGTTATATACGTCTTAGTCTAGACGTGTTATAGACGTATAAAAGAAGGACGTCTAGAAACGGTGTTGGGCTAGACGTGTTTTAAACTTTCACTTTTACACCATTTTTTACCGATTTTTTAGACGTGTTGTATAGCCACAGAAACACGTGTTATCAACGTGTTTTAGACCAAA
Source organism: Benthosema pterotum (assembly GCA_039105355.1). Lineage (NCBI taxonomy): Eukaryota > Metazoa > Chordata > Actinopteri > Myctophiformes > Myctophidae > Benthosema > Benthosema pterotum. The sequence continues at coordinate 40,321,575 of CM076978.1, read as the reverse complement.
AAATGCCCAGAGGGTGGTATCCTATAGCAACGACTGAAATGAACGGGGATGTATTGGCTGGATTGCCACTCATTTCTCCCGGATAGGTCTCTGCAGGTGGGGGAGCGCCACCTGCAGGTGGGGGAGCGCCACCTGCATGTGGGGGAGCGCCACCTGCAGGTGGGGGAGCGCCACCTGAGCAAGGCGGAGCGGCGCTCCGCCTTGCTCCGGCATAAATTAAGCCCTGCTCAGCTTCAAGTTGATTCTAAAACTCAAGGTAAATATCTCAAGGTGACCGTTCAAGCTTGTTCTCCCTTTAAATTCTTCCCAGAAGATTGTGTCTCCAGCAGTTTAAGTGTACACGCATCACCCAGGTGATTCACACATTGCCGTTCTGGATGCTGTGTCCTAGTCATCCAGAGGTCAACCCTGAAGGGAAGGAATTCTGTTCCCTTTGCTGAATGCACCATGAGGTGTCATATGGACAGTGAACACAAGCCTCGAAACCTTCAGGATTTGGAGAGGATCTCTAAAGAGGAGTGAGTCAAAATCCCCCCTGAGATGTGCGCAAACTTGGAGACCAACTACAAGAAATGTCTGACTTCTGTGCTTGCCAACAAGGGGTTCTCCACCAAGCACTAAGTCAGGCTGTGCTTAGGGATCAAATACTTATTTCACCAGATCCAACGCAAATTAATTCATAACCTTTAACCTTCTTATTGGACTTTCCACTATTACTCATAGTGTCAACAATTTCCCCATTTTTTTATTTATCAAATTAATGGCAATCAAATAAAGCATATAATTCCAAATACTCACCATTTGTAGAGTTGATCATATAATATATGATGACACCCAGTAGGTGGCAGTAATGCGGACGATAGCCGGAAAAGAAGTGCATTTCCAGTCATAGAGTAAGAAGTACTTCCTGCCAGTCGGTTTCACTGCTGCTATGCAAACAGTCTGGTGTTGTTATCCTCGTCAAGGCCTGTATCGGATTAGCAGAATGTGACATCACATTCAGCTGGAAAATCAGTGTGCGTATTTGAGTCAGGAATCCCAGACCATAAAAAATTACTGAATGTAAAAAGTTAAAAAATACAAAAACTTTAATATGGGGATATGAAACACGCACGCACGCACGCACGCACGCACGCACGCGCACACGCACACGCACACGCACACGCACACACACACACACACACACACACACACACACACACACACACACACACACACGCACACACACACACACACACACTTCACCACTGCAGCTGCACAAATGTACATGACTGTGGAAACTCACTTTTGTTTCTACATCAACAAACTGTTACTAATGTGTAATCCTGGATTTTGGATTTCCCCAGAGAGCACTTTGGTTTGCTATTATAATTATGATAAGTACTGCTACAGGTGCGCACACACACACACTCACACACACACACACACATGCGCGCACACACGCACACACACACACACACACACACACACACACACACACACACACACACACACACACACACACACACACACACACACACACGCACACACACGCACGCCAGCAAATACCTCACCATTAGAGAAAATAAATACATTTTACAGACACATGTTAAATAATGACTTATTATACTAATGCCATAATTGGTTGAGCTGCACTCTTCCTGGGAGCCATGGTGAGCCTCAGATACCAAACATAAGACACACATGCAGCTTTTGCTCCGTTTTCTCTTGTTCAGGTTATATCTCCTGTTTTTGTCTCTGTTTCATTAGCGTCTCCAGGGCCTTGTATTGGAGGGGGCGGGCTGAGGGGGGCAGGGGGTTCTGAGGGGGGGTACAGATCTCTTTAGCAGCTGAGGCTGAGGCCATGAAACTGCACATTGTAAAAAAAAATGTCTCAGGGAAAGTCATCAATGCCTCAGTGGCAGGATGATCGAGCTTTGCAGTGCTATGGATGCAGGCCCGGATGCAACATTTCCCAATTGGGAGGCCAGGAGAAAATGGCATACCATTTCCATTTAAAGGTGTATTCCACTTTCAAAAAAATCTTTGGTCATTCTATGGTCTACTCGGTCTCATGTGAACACCCCAGACAGTTTACAGTTGTTGTTTTTTTACTGTCTGGGGTGTTCACTGAGTAGACCATACAATGATTTTTTTATTTTTTTTAAGTGGAATGCCCATTTAAATCATTTAGTTCTGTGAGCAACACGATTTATATCTTGTACAGGACTTACTGTATATTAGGCAACTAAGCATCAATAATAACATCAGTTGTTGTTGAAGTTGCAACAGACACGCAGCATGCATAAAGCTAAAGGTCTGATTCAGAGAGTTTTCTGTTGGTTTAGTGGTGACACAGCTGTAGTTAGTTAGTAGCTAGTTAGTTAGTAGTGTTTCAAATCATTTTAAATATAAGCACTTTTGAAATAACAATAACTGCATGCCATCATGTTTGGTGTGTCAGCCCCCCCCCCCCCATGCCCATGCCTGGATCCGGCCCTGTGTGGAAGTGTTTCTGACAGTGAAGCGTGGGAGGGTTGCTGCGGTACAAGCAGGAGACATCACATGGAGAGGGAGGTTTCCTCTGTAGGAAGTCTAGCTCCTGGCCTGCACTGCCACGGAGACTTCCGAAGAGGACTTTTGCCCACTCCACTGAGGGTCTGCAAGGAGGCACTTTGTTCTCCATCCAACCAGGGGCGTTTTTGCCATTAGGCAGACCAGGGGCGGATCTAGGCATGGGCACAGGGGGGGGGGGGGTTTGGGAACACGATGCCATGCAAAACAACCCAAGATATTTCAAATTAACGTGCTTATATTTAAAATGATTACGATACGATACGAACACTACGATTGCTATACTAACTAAACCAACAGCATTTCATCATTGAAAACAGAAAACTCTCTGAGTCAGACCTTTAGCTTTGTGCATGCTGCGTGTCTGTTGCAACTTCAACAACAACAACTTATGTTATTTTTGATGCTTTACTTTACTTGTCCTGTAAATGAAAATGGTATGGGTGCGACTTCATCGCCTGTGGCGCGAAGCGACACGGGCGATGAAGCCGCCCCCATACCATTTTCCCTTGCCCCTCCAACATGTTCTCTTGCCCCCCAGATGGGACATGTTACATCCGCCCCTGAGGCAGACGAGGCAGTTGCCTGGGGCGCCATGGAGGGGCACCAGGGCGACCACTAGACAAACATTACAAGGATCCCAGGCTAATAAGCCTCATATTATGGATAGATACATTATACTTGTCCTCTATAACTAGAATTTAACTTTTAAAACATAATGTTACAAAAATAGTTCATATTTTTATCCCTTGGGGGCGCCATTTTACTGTGCCTGTCATAGGTACTGTATGACGTCACAGAAGATTCCCCCCTTACCAAATGGACCCATAAGGGTCACATTCAGTGGCCAGATGTAATTTCCTGGGGTTTAATAGGACTGTAGTGGATAAAAAAAAAAAGAAATTGCTTTAAAATGTTGTCAACAAATATGTATTCAGGACCATGTTTGAATGCCTCCTCCCATAGCTAAAATCCCTCAAACTTAAGAAAGCAAGGAATGTAAAACAATCAACAATCAACAACCCAAGTTGCCAAAGCTGTCCTTTAAACACGAAAAAGGGGTCCCTGCCCAGAAGCTTGTATTCTGAACGTCATATCATTTATAGTTTGTAGGATCAAAATAGCAATTCTGTCGTCAGCTCTAGTCTATAAATTAGTCACGAAATAAAAGGGAAAATAAAGATTTTTCTTCTTCTGTTACTCTAACATATTAGGCTGCAGCTGTGTCAAATATTCAGGAATTTAGGTCATAAAAACACATGCCTACTCCTCTCTCTCCATTAGATGGTCTGACAGCATCATATATTCCAGTACACGCAGCATTTTACACAGTACAATAGAATCCAGTAACACACGTGTTCCGTGTCTGATGATGACACATTCACCCAGCTGTCTCCTCAACGCACTCATACAGAGAGACGCAACAGGAGTCACAAAGAATTCTATCGTGCAGATTAAAATGTGTTCTTTCGATGCGGGGCCCTGTGTGGAAACACTGCTGGTTCTTGGTCATGGATGGCTGCTGAGAACAGGGAACAGCGCTCTGCTCTGCTCTGCTCTCTTTGCTGGCGTGAGAGCATTGGCTGTAGAAACTGTTTATTGCAATATTTTGGCAGCCGTAGCCTTGGAGACTACGACCGTACTAATTATTTCCATTCTCCGCTCAAGTTTTGAGGCTGGGGTTCTTTTTTGCGCCCCTATACCACAGAATCCGCCCGCCCCGTCCCCCCACACGCATTCAAGCGCACGTGGCGTTTCTAAACAATTTGGAGCCCTAGGCAAGATTTTCCCTGGAGCCCTACTTACCAAATGGACCCGTACGGTTCCATTTGGTAAGGGGGCTCCAGAGAAAATGGACCGGTCCTGTAAAATGGCACCCCCAAAGGATAGAATTATTAAGTATTTTTAAACTAAAGAACTTTTTACGTGTTTTAAATGTTCAATTCTAGTTATAGAGGATAAGTATAATGTATTTATCCATATTAGTCTTATTAGCCTGGTATCCTTTTAAAGCTTGTCTGTGTGGTCGCCCCCCCCCCCCTCTCATGGCGCCCTAGGCAACTGCCTAGCCTGTCTAATGGCAAAAACGTCCCTGGCACGCACAGACGTACCATACACACATAGACACACATAGACAATTGGCTTGTCTGGAAAAGGAGTATTAGCCTCACATGGACGAATGCCAAAGTGTTTTTTTACTGTGCTCTGTGCTCTTTTTTCTTTTGCAGAGAAAGACATACAGTACATGCATTTCATCCAGATATGACACACTTAAGGTTCAGGATGTTTTTCCTGAGATACAGTACATTGTCTACAACTTTTTCACACCAGGGCACACTATGTATTCTGCATTTGAGCCACGGACCACAATTTGACGACATTTTCACCCCCACAGAATAGATCCCCAAAACTAAAGATTTAGTTTTTGTCCACAATTCCAGGCTGGATTTTGGGAAACAAAACAGTCAAACATACAGATCAAAATGACCATTAATCTTCTACATTCTCTAGTTGTGTAAACTCACATGATGAATATTTTAACTCTTGAGAATGATTTTGACGCTCTCAAAGAATGACATCTGGTCAGCCAACTTTCCCTCATTTAGCCAGGGGACCACCTGGAACCCTCTCAAAGACCACTGAGGGTCCCGGACCACTGGTTGAAAACCACTATTATAGAACTATAGACAGGGCTTCTCACAGATTCCAAAAGTACATTTTTGAATATTAATATAGGCAATCGACAAAGCCACTGCAGGTTGTATGAAATATGGCTGTACACACACAAAAAACAACAACTGTAGAAGTGAAGAGCGAGCTTGAGTGAGGGGCTGGCTTTAGTTGTTGCCAAGTTCTTTTTATGGGCAGTCCTGGGATGCCAGTTCCGTGTATGAAGGCTGCACTCCCACTGACTGTGGAAACTATTTGGAAATAGGAGGTCACATCACTGGAGAATAGTGGGAGGAGCCAGGAGGGACGGATCTGCAAGTCCAGTCCTATCAGAGTTCTTGTAAGCAGCTTCCTTCTACTGCAGGCTACGTCTATACAAATAAAACGCTGTTGGAGCAGGGGCGGATCTAGACATGGGCATGGGGGGGCAATGTCCCCCTAAATACCCAGTCTGCCCCACCAAACACGATGCCATGCAAAACAACCCAAGATATTTCAAAGTAAAGTGCTTATATTTAAAATGAATTTAAACAATACTGCTGCTACTAACTCCAGCTGTGTCACCACTAAACCAACAGCATTTCATCATTGAAAACAGAAAACTCTCTGAGTCAGACCTTTAGCTTTATGCATGCTGCGTGTCTGTTGCAACTTCAACAACAACTGATGTTATTATTGATGCTTTACTTGACTAATAAAAGTCCTGTAACTGAAAATGGTATGGGTGCGATGAAGCCGTCCCCATACCATTTTCTCTTGCCCCTCCAACATGTTATCTTGCCCCCCCAAATGGGACAAGTTGCATCCGCCCCTGTGTTGGAGACCATCCAAAGGCTCCATGCAGCCAGCATCTGTACTGTATGCTCTGAAACAGCCTCAATACCAATCTCACATGCAAGCTAACCTTGACGCGCTGTCTTTTTTACATTTTGGCAAGCCTAGCGATGCTGTGCGAACTGTGACTTAAAGGGGAATACCACTCATTCACAACATTAATATACCTTAAGAGTTGCTGTGTGGAAATAATAAAAAGCTCTCCGTGTGTAGTCTAGTTCAATGAGCCCTTCTCAATATCCCAATATACCTTTAGTCAAGGTACAATGCAAATCCAAATACTTAAAAAGCAACTGTTGCTATGCAGGTCAAGCTTTCCTGGTCAAGGGGGAGGGGGGGGGGGGGGGGGGGGGGGGGGGGTATATATATGGTATAAAAAAAACAAAACAAGAGCACAGAGCACAGCACAAAAATAGGAGACCGGACAAATGCTGGAGTCCATTAATTTCCAATGGTAGAATGAATGTGAACACACCTTATGGTCCATTCCTTAACCCAATGGGCACTGAACTAAATACTGGACCTGATCATCAAAAGTCATATAATATTTACAATATATTCATAGTAAAATGGCTTCTACTGTATTAGCGAAACAAATCAGGAGAAATTGCACTTTGTTATTAATTATGCTTTATCCCACCAACCAACTCTTGCGACATTTGTCAGGAGTCAGGACTCCTAGCACATTCGAGTCTCTTTGTAATCTGCAATTTGACATACGACAGATAGGGGGCTCTGAGAGGAGAAAACCATGACTACTTTGTAGGCTTTGTAGTCCATGTCGCCTATAGTAGTGCCATAGTAGTAGTGACTATGCCTATCTTTATAAATAGAGTATCTTCGGTCAAGCTTTCCAATTCTAACGTGCCTATTGGACAAGGCCGAATTGGGGAGGGACTTAGTGAAGGGCTAATCATGAAAATGAGTGGCACTCCCCTTAAAGGGGGTTTTGTTTTTTCCAATTCCGTCTACAAAAGGCAAAGTACTTTTTTTTCTCTGTGTTGTGTAAGAACAGGGTAGAGAGTACTTTTGTGAGATTTCATGAGATCTAAATCTAAGCTCTCAATTTCTTCTCATGCATGATTGTACATGATGATATGATGACAGCATAATAATTGTGTAACCCATTTGTCAATGGTCCATTCATGACTTTTGTACCCGTTATTTAAAATCAAAACATTGGGGCTGTTAAAACTGATGTTATGCCTATCAAACGGATATGCTTATAATTAAAAAGAAAAAAAAAGGCTGCATTGTTTGTGTTCAGATATTCAACATTGTGTTTTAGTAGAAGCCTGCATCAAATCATTAATCCTATCAATCATACATCCTTTTTGGACCTCACACCATCACAAAGAACAACAACAAAAGACCAGACATGTCTGTCTCCAATAAAACGAAGGACTGTAGTGAGTTTGGCCATTTGTCTGGGTGGTGCAGTGGGGGGTCCTTTCAAGAATGTGAGCTACATGGGACACAGTGCCACCGATTGGTATATTTTTGACATGCATAAGGTGGTAGGCATTAAGGCTGTATAGCGAAGCTTGGGATTCGAACCAGTGATTTTGTCAAATTAACAAACAATTGTTGATTAATAATGTATTGGTGCATTAAAATTTCCCCATCTACTTAGCATTGGAGAGCATTCGATAGCAATTCCCTTTTCAGCCATAGGGGGCAAATAGCCACACACACACACACACACACACACACACACACACACACACACACACACACACACACACCCACACACACACACACACACACACACACACACACACACACACACACACACACACACTAGGGCATTAACCAACTAGTCGACTAGTCGATTGTCAATAAGTAAAACCACTAGTCGAACTCGTTGTTACTAGTTGACTAGTCGATAAGAAATAAATATAAACTGAGGTATTATTATTTTTATTATTAATATTGTTTTAGTGTTACAACATAAATCTTAGCTGGATTATAGTCACCAGTGTAGTTTTCCTTTTACAATAACAAACATTATAATAACATGAGCGAGACGCTCGCCTCTGCCCCAGAAAGGTGCTTCGCTTCGAGTAGAGTCTGCCCCTGGCTTAAAACAAGTGCCGGGAGCCCAGGAGGTCAGGGCCAAGGCTTCCCCCTTTCCCGCCCCCACCTTTTTTCTTTTTTAATATAATTATTTTTAATACCTGGTACATTAACAACTAGTCGACTAGTAAACTAGGCAACTAGTCGACAGGCAACTAGTCGACAAGTGAATGCCCTAACACACACACACACACACACACACACACCACACACACACACACACACACACACACACACACACACACACACACACACACACACACACACACACACACACACACACACACACACACACACACACACACACACACACACAGCAGAGTGGTTACAGCAGTGCGCTGTGCAAAAACAACTCATCTACCAGCTCACAACTGGAACCATTATACTCATCTTCCACTTTGAATGAATCTTCCATACACATGTCCTGTGAGTCACTCCAGTAAAAAAAATGTCACTGCACATATTTTGGTGATTATATATTCACCCGTCTCACAACGGGTAAGGTCCTACTAACAATAATAACCAAAATAAAATTAGTGAGTAATTGTAGTGGAATTAACAGCATTGTGTCGCTGCAAGTGTAGTTTTAAGCTTGAGTAAAGTAAAATATGTCCAGCCTGTACTTGAGTAAACAGTACTTACTGAGTTACTTTACACCACAGACGATGGCAGAGGTCACAGGTCACGTGTTCTAGATGACAGTTCACAGGTGGATCGGGATCTGTCTGTCTGTCTGTCTGTCTGTCTGTCTGTGGCAGTGGTTCGCTTCTAAGGTGTCCATTCCATGCCATTCCCAATCGTCCCGTCTCACTGGAGAGGTCACCTAATATGAAATAAACACAAGTACACAATACATAAGTCTATCTGTATGCCAGGGGGGGCGTTTTTGCCATTTTACAGACTAGGCAGTTGCCTAGGGCGCCATGAGGGGAGGGGGCGGCACTGCGGCGACCACCAGACATGCTTTAAAAGGATCCCAGGGCAATAAGCCTCATATATGGATGAATACATTATACTTGTCCGAGAATTGAACAACATTTAAAAACACATATAATATGTTCTTTAGTTCAAAAATAGTTCATTTTATCCCTTGCGGGGGCGCCATTTTACTGTGCCTGTTACAGGTATGACGTCACAGGAGATTTTCCCAGGAGGCCCAGGGGGCCTCCAGGGAAAATCTTGCCTGGGGCTCCAAATTGCTTAGAAACCCCACTGCTGTATGTTTGCAGGTGAGAATGAATCACTACATGTAAGGCAAACAGAGGTTCAACTCTATGGTACGTCATTTTGGGTATATTATTGACATCAGGGACCCTCCACCTCCCAAAAGAGGTGAATATATTTATATTACCACCAACATAAAGAGTCATACCATAGAACAGGGATAAAAAACTCAAATACATAGTGGGCCAAAATAGAAGAAATTGGTACAAGTCAAGGCGCCAGACTGTGTTCCAGGGAAGCGGCAAAAACAGTACATTTCTTTCAAAACTGCAAGCATTAGAAACAGAAAATGCATTGTTAAAGCCCAGTTTCCTGTTCTATGATCCTCACCAATCGCCGCTTTCAAAGTAAAATAAGAAAACAAATCACTAGAATTGAGAAAGTAAAACAACTAGTTGCATTCATTTCTCATCATGGCGTGCACAATACACCAGATGCCCACTTTTAATAGTGACTAAATATTATCCTGCAGTCCAAAGGGCCTTGGAGTTTGACATATTTGACATATGTGCCATATAAAGTTAATTGATGATATAAAAATGTAATGTATTTGTTCATGAATCGTGATCATGGGCAACCACTTGACAGAAACAGAAGACACCATTCAACATGGATGGATAGCGTCACAAATGAATGCCTTTCGGCAGGAGAGAGTGCACATACTTGCAGGAGAAAGAGCTCCATCATTTCTGTCATCCCACCATCATGCTCTCTGTGTTTATGTTACGGCCTAATAAACAAAGGAGGAGCGCAGGACTAGCCTGTACTTGATCGAATATGGCATCAGCCCAGGTTGAAGCAGTGCTTTCACATAGATCAGCCATTGTGCCTTGAGATGGTGGACATTTGCACAACTGCATTGAACATACTGTAGATCATACAGCAAACTATAAAACAACAAAAAATGTATATATAATCCCTCCACTCACTTCATTGTGCATTTCTCTTTTCCCTTTTTACCTCCACTATGATTTTACCTCCATGATTTGCTGCTTGATTTTACTGAAGTAGTTTTGTACGTATTTGAACTAGTGAGTCCGATTGTTTTTTTTTCACATTTGCTGTAGTTGTACTTGAATTGTACTGTAATTTTCCAAACTGTTATCAGCTTTGTAGCAGTGTGTCCTTGACTTGTACTGTAACTCATTTCTGTAAATAAAAATGTCATTCATTGAGTCATTCTCGTTGGAATTTTGAGGTAAATGCTAGAGCCCGACCGATGCCATATTTTTGTGGCCGATGCCGATTTTTGGAAAAAACTGCACCGATGTTACCGATGTTTGGGACCGATGTATAATAATGAATTAAAATAATTAAAAATACATTTGAAAAACTTCTAAACGTCAAATTTATTCTCTCTTTCAAGTAAACAATAGAATACGACATTGACATCATTTACTTTTGTGAAATAATTCCATTTGCTGTGTTTCTTTTTCTGTTCCAGGCAAATATCGGCCGATATATCGGCCGATGTTACCGATATATGGGCAGATTTTACCGATATAATGGCCGATGTATCGACCGATATATCGGTACGAATATCACCGATACCGATGCCGATATATCGGTATCGATATCGGCCGATATATCGGTACGACAGATATATCGGTCGGGCTCTAGTAAATGCCTTGATTATGCTAGAATGTGTGAGCTCATATGACTTTTTTTCTTCATTCAATTTGTAGGATACAGCCAAAGCCAAAGAAACCGTTGTTTGACAAGCACAATAAATACTTCAGAAATCAGACCCGTCTGAACTGAGTGGTGCTGTGTGCGCGCATACGCTAACTGTTCATTGACTCCAATGAGCACCACTCAAAAATCATGCCAAATGTTACACCGACAGCATTACAGGAGTAGCATTTCACTTTTATTTAAGCCATCCCTATCCACAAGTGTCCTTGTGTGTGTGGTGTGTGCTGCCTTCCGTTCAGACAGTGTTGCCATGTCTTAGTATAAGCAACATTTTTCTGTAAAGTCACTTAGTTGCAAATAGTAGTTGCTGGTTGATGTTTGGTTGATAGTGGGATGATTCTAAAGTGTACAAGTATTGGGGCTTGCTTCCAAATATTGTTTAAACCAGTGGTTCCCACATTTCGTCACATCAAGGAACCCAAGATCGACATGTAATTGTCCACACTCATCCATCTGAAAATATTCTGTGACTTCTTTATCCAAATGCTTAAAAACTATTACAATTTATTGCACATGCACAGATGCTTGTTTGTGCTTGATTTAATTTACCTGGCCTGGCCACTTGTTTCTCTTGCAAACCTGGCAACAAATCACAAGCTAACAGGAACTTCTGCACACACAAACGCAAAGACTTATGGGTTGTAGGAAAAGTCATGGATACAGTGGGTCGCACGCGCACACGCACACGCACGCACACACACACACACACACACACACACACACACACACACACACACACACACACACACACACACACACACACACACACAGCGAGGCAGCAGGAAAACAGCTGTGATCCATCCAGAGCGATTCCCCCTGTGCACCTACCCTGACTAGCCTGTCTACGTTTGGCAGTATTTGCTGTAATGACAGAATCTCTGGCATTATGGCTGCAACAGGCAGTCTTTACTGGGGGGCCATGCCATGCCCCTCCCCTCCCCTCCTCTCAGGCCTCTTTCAGGGAATATCCAAGTGATGTTTCCCCCTAAGAGTCAGGGCCAGATTTAGCCAGCGCTACTAGGGTGGGCACGAAGAATGGCAGGGTGGGCAACTCCAAAGTTTTTCATATGTAGCAGTGGTTTTCAATCTTGTTGACACCGGGGCCCACTATTTATTAAACTAAAGATTTCTTTTGTCCACAATACCAGACTGGATTTGAGAAACAAAACAGTCAAACATACAGATCAAAATGAGCATTAATCTTCTACATTCTCTAGTTGTGTAGACTTGGGCTAATTCAGATGATGAATATTTTAACTCCATTTGGTTTCACTTTTACGCTCTCAAAGAGTTACATCTGGTTAACCAACTTTCCACAACTCTCTCAAGGACCACTGGTGGTTCCCGGAGCACTGATGAAAACCACTGATATTACCTTTCATTTGGGTGCATTGGCCCTGCCCCCCCCCCCCCCTCTAGATCCGGCCCTGCTAAGAAGAGTTGGAGCGAGGGGTCTCACTACTGGCTAGAGGCCACTCACTTTGTAGGCAGGGCTAAGGGAGGGAGGGAGAGAGAGAGAGAGAGAGAGAGAGAGAGAGAGAGAGAGAGAGAGAGAGAGAGAGAGAGAGAGAGAGAGAGAGAGAGAGAGAGAACAGCTGTCTTTCTCATTTAGTTCTCCTGCAGTCCCCACCTCCCCGACATCCCCTAACCACCCCCCATCCCCCCTCAGCCCTGTCTTACAGAGAGTAAATCACCTGATGCTTTTAGCGCCTTTAGAACATGGCACAGCTGTTTCCTGTCAGTACACCAGTAGGTGCTGGGACCTACTGGGTCCAGGGGCAGAGGTGAGTGGACCACGCAAAGCCATAGGAGTAAAAACAGAGTTACGGCAACTCAGTTGACTTTATGGGGCCATGGCTGGCTATGGCTCTTCGACTTAAGACTTCTATCGAATAGGGACAACTTGGAGGTTTACGGAATGCATTTGGTCCTTTGGGCTTGTGCGAGTGCACGAACCATGAGAACCAGGCTGTTTGCTAGCCACCTCCATGTCATAGCTCGGTATGGCTCCACCCTGGCTACACGGTGCGCTTTTGAGACTGAGAACGTTAGTTGCGGAAGTGACCTTATTTACAGTCCCCAGAGAAACAACCCAGTTCAGTCCTCACTAGCGACTTGACTTATTCAATGTTATTTTTTAGAAAAAAACGATTCTAACGAACAAGTAGTTATAAAAGTGTGCAAAGTGCACAATTTCATCTTTTAAACATTTACAACAGCTTTGCGAGCACAAAGGGAGAAATAAAATATTTCCGTGGGGTATTCATTTTCGGGAGCACCGCATTGTGACTAATGGCAACTTCCGGCGGAAGTTAACTAATCCACTTTTGGGCACCGTGAATCCAGGCTGTCATCTCGCAGCGCGGATGAGAGCCTGGAGATCGAGGCTAGTATGGCTCTGGGACCAGATACCGGTAACACAACTGGCCGTTACATATGCTACTTATCCATTATTCGCAAGTAACTGGGTTGTAAATGACGGTCCAAAGAAAACTTGGACAAAAGCGCTCTCATTTACACCTTATATTTGGGAGTTCATGCGTGTGTGTGTTTGCCGTTGATTGCGCTCTGTTCGGTCGGGTCGTTAACGGTTGAGAACATGGGCAAGCTCTCAATCTACCTCTTAAAAAATCCTCCAACTCCTCTGGCCTGGTTTATTACCCAGGCTGGTGGAAAATGTCTGTGGCTCAGCTTTTTCCTTACGTCAGTTTTAGGTCCCAGATTGGAATGGATTGGGACTGAAATGATTAACCAAAAGGAAATGTGCTTCAAGATGGCTGCAAAAATCAAACTGAAAATCTGTGACCGATATTTGTACGACATCTGTATTCATTTTTTTTTGTGAGGACATTTGGAACGCCTCATATCCCTATACACGACTTAAAGAAAAAAAAAAATCTCAAGACTTACTTTTTTTTTGCAAAGGCACTGATCTCATTAAATGACCTCTGTGAAATGGTTTATAGTCCACAATGCATGCACCATTGACTGAATATTAAAAATATTTGATACTATAGAGTCCATTCCCAGATTGACCACAACCAGGAAGATAGAGTGCCATGATTCCCTACCCTAAAACATGATCATCAGGTATTAATGTTATATGAAAAGTAAGATTTTTTTTCCCCAAAAAAGTGTACAGTGTTTGTTAAACTCATTTTTATGATTCCACCCTACCAGTTCATTAAGTATGCCTGGTTTGCCTGGTGGGTGGTGATGGGTGGAGATCCAACTGAACTAAAGCCACGCCCACAGTTTTAGTTGCATGATAAAGGAGGAGGAGTTAGGGGAGGGGCTGAGCATGTGATGTCACAATATTGAAGTACAAAGGGAAGACATCATTGCACATAGGAAACACACAAAGGGGTCTATTTACATACTATAACCTCTTAAACATGTACAAAATTGGAAAAAATACAAAAATCACGGCACCCCCTCTTTAAGAAGCATTGCTTCTTTTAAAAGAACCCTGCATGTGATTTTCGCTTTTGTACCTGCAATTGCTCACAGATGAAGTGGAGGCTTCTTTATGAGCTAAGCCATAAAAGTTGAAGGAGTTTGAGTACAACAGACTCCATCATCTCTTAGTTGCAGCAAAATAAACAACGTTTCCAACTGCACTCTGGTAGTGAGTACTTTAATTGCATAATCTAGTGTTGCCAAATTGTGTTATGAAGAAAAAAAGAATGACAGTATTGTTTTTTTAAAGGGGAAGTCCACCCATGTTCAACATTCTAATATGTCATTAGTATACCCTAGAGGTGCTGGGTGGACATGATGAAAAAGTTTCCTCAAGAAATGGAGGTCTGAAGAAAACCACTAACATTTTGAAACATTTTAATGACATCATCAAGATGTATTTTCACCATGTTAATGGATTTCTTTAGAGTAGATGCTTCTTTTCTCTGAGAGCGTACAAATGGAACCAAATGAATCTGTTAGGGTTCATTTGGTTGCATTTGTACGCTCTCAGAAAAAATGTTGAAAATGGGTGGGATTCCCCTTTAAACAACTATTTTAGAAACAAACCACTCAAAAAAAATGTAAGAGATGAGTGTCAATGTGGCATTCTCAAAAGACACGTTAAGCAGATTTGGAAAAGCTGCACCGCCATCACAAGATCTTAAAACAGTAATGTCATTCTTAGCAGATTCCAGGTCCGAGCCACGAGGGGATGACCTCGCTGCTCTCTACTAAATTTACCCCCAGGATTCCCCTGTCCCGACCAGTGACCACCTACAGTCCTGATGACCACCCACAGATCCCTGTGTCCTAGGGGTGGATGTAACTTTTCCCAATTGGGGGGGGGGGGGGGGGGGGGGGGGGGGGGGGGGAGAAAATGGTATGGTGGCACCCATACCATTTTCATCAATAACAACATCATGCATAAAGCTAAAGGTCTGACTCAGAGAGTTTTCTGTTTTCAATGATGAAATGCTGTCGGTTTAGTGGTGACACAGCTGTAGTTAGTTAGTAGCAGTAGTAGTGTTTCAAATCATTTTCAATATGAGCACTTTTATTTGAAATATCCTGGGTTGTTTTGCATGCCATCGTGTTTGGTGCATGGGCATTTAGGCGGGCATTGCCCCCCCCCCATGCCCATGCCTAGATCCGCCCCTGCTGTGTCCCACGTTTTGTTTGCAACTCTAAAAGCCTAAAACACTCTTTTCATTGATCAGTAAAGCTCCTTAATGACTGTCAGCCAGGATCAAAGTAGTCAAGCAGACAAAGCACCTGTCCTCACTGCTTTAGGTTGCTCAAGTCTTTTTCTCCTAAAGATTTCTACACTGCGTCGTCTTTCCCTTTCCGCTCTGTCGCGTCGTCAAATGACAATGAGTTATAAACTCTATTCTTACTCTTCATTGCCTAATAAAAAAGAGCTTCTAAGCTCTGCAGAGCTGCAAAGTTTGGTGCCCTGCAAACTGCAATAAAACCACACTTTTATGGTCTTGCTTAGCAACCACTACTGAGGAACACTAGCAAGGAAAAAAGGACTAAAAAAAAGAGAGAGAAAAAACAGTGACAGTAGAAAAAGTCCTTCCTTGTTTCCTTATCAGTGGCATCATGTCATCCGGTGATGTTCCATATTTAGGTAGTAGTGTAGGTTCAAGGTTTTTTGGGGAGATAAGCGAACCAGGCGAAACGAATTGCTGGAAAGTATGAGAAGTTGTGAACATGGGTGTAGTTCTCCCACAGCCACAAAGGCCTGCGAGGGGATGGTTATTGGAGAGGGCTGACAAAAGGGGGAGGAAGATTTGGCTCACCAGCATTCTTCTCATTTAAAGCTGTAACTACATGCTGCACACACACGCGCGCACACACACATACACAAAAGAAGGCACTCGCGCAGTCTGGGCTGGGTCTGGTCTGGTTGCTTGCTTACAAGGAGAGGCACTCTTGGCTTCATGGTGGAACAGTGATAACCTGAACTTTTTTTTTTCCTTTTTCATCCCTTTTTCCTCCCTGCTTTGCACACAAGGATAGGCTCATGTCTTTCTTATAGACATGATCATGGGCTTCGTGCATTTAAGGACTGTACTTTTTCTGCTGGTCTCTGTGGTTTTGATTGTAAAATGCCAAGACGCTGGGAACAGTGGTAAGTAAAACCCCTTTAAGTTTTGCCCTGTTTGTTTTAACACCTAAGTTGCCTGATAAGAGCCAAAAAAAAAAAAAAAAAAAAAAAAAAAAACTTAGGGTTGATGACGACTAGTTGTGAACGTGAGCGTGTTGTACTTCTTTCTTCTCCTCTCATGGTGCATCCATGGACAGATTATTTAAACCAATTAACTGGATTTTGTTGTTGTTACTGCAATGCTGCTATTTACCAATGGAAATTGGTGATTATGACTACATAACCAGGCATTTGCTTGTTTCTCTCAAGACTCATTCCTCTTCAGAGGGGAGAGAAGTGGCAACAGGAATGATTTTTCCGTACATGATAACTTTGATTTCGCCTGCCGTCTATGATAAGATGATAACGCAATCGCAGTATTGAACAGGAAAGGCAGCTCTCTCCCTCTCTCTCACTCTCATGAACTTTGTTTTGAGTGGACCGTTTCCAGCTTCAGAACAAGATTTAAGAGAGGTGATATTGATCGGGGAAACAAGATGTTGCTGTCAGGCAGGGAAGTGGCAGCGGCAGCGGCGGTGCGGGCACACACACACATCTGTCAGTGTTTTTGCCACAGTGAGGTCACCCTCCGGCACTAGAAACGTGCAGCGGAGAGGAGACGAGGCGCCCTATGAGCAGCAAGCAGTTCTCTTAACTTTAAGCCCTGCATGGCACACTGTGGCCCTAGACCAGACCAGAGACCAGACCGGGACCAGGCCAGGCCTGGTTGAGTGTTCCTACTGACATCCCTTCAACGTGTACAATACATCTGCGCGAAGCATTTCGACACCGGAGCTTCGCTCAGCTCAGCTCACGCGTCTGTGAGGGAACATGGCCTGCATGTTAATCTGGTGCAGATGTTGGAGAGACATGGGGGGTGTAGGGGGGAGGAGGGGGTAAGGGGGTAGGGGGGGTGAGATGAGTCACACAGGCATATTGGTGGTACATTACAATACACTGTAGGTCGTCCCAGTAGAGAGCTCTGGCAACGCCCATGGATGCAGCACCTCAGCACCTTGTTTTAGTTAAGCTATGACCCCCCCCCCACACACACACACACACTTACTTCCCGCTTTCAGTGTTTTACCCAGCGTGATGATGTCACAGGATGATGATGTCATGGGGCTCAGGGCTGGGAGGTATATGGGTAGTGGAACATTCGTTTTAAAGGGGGTGAGGGGGGCCTCCTGTTTTTCTCTTTACTTTACTGAGAGTGCCATCCATGCAGTGCAGTGATGATGATGGCATGGTTTTAGCCCATCAGGATCACATCAGTGTTGCAATCATTTCATCACTGGTACCAGGAATGCTTTTGATTTGTTTCATTTCATTTATTTATTTATTGGGGGTGGTGGGGTGAGGAGGGGATCGCTTCAAGTTCATGTGTTGGCGTCACAGAGAGAGCGCCACCTTGTGGTCAATGTGAGAAAGGGGCTCCAAAATGTGTTTTACACGTGGACCCTCAACAGCGCTGATGAAATAACACTGTTGTGCATTTGCCTGTTAATGAAAATGGCCCTGCAACTGTATTGATTTTATTTTATTTGAGCTTTTAACATTTTAGCCTTGAGAGCCAGGTTTTTACTGCTCTTGATATATGGCTTTGTTGACATAATGCTGTTATCACATACAGTACTGCATGGCCTGTGTTACTACACCTATGACTGGATCACATAATTACAATGTGTTGTAAGCTTGAAGATTTATTTTTAACACTTTTTGGGCATTTCTGAGACTCAAGAAATGAACTCAAGTGATGTTTCCCATATGATGAAAAGGGCAAAAATACTAACACCGGGTTAGAAACATCAGGGGTTTTCAACAGGAGGTCCGGGGACCACCAGTGGTCCTTGAGAGGGTTCCAGGTGGTCCCCAGCTAAGTTGGTTAACCAGATGTAACTCTTGAGAGTCCATTTGGTTTCATTTTTACGCTCTCAAGAGTTAAAATATTCATCATCTAAACACAACCAGAAGATTAATGGTCATTTTGGTCTGTACGTTTGCCCTTTTTTCCCCCCAAATCCAGCCCAAAGCAAAAGAAATCTTTGGTTTGGGGGTCCGTGGGGCTTGAAAACCCCCGAGTAACATGAAAGAGACAACCTTTAGTGGGTTTCTTTCTAACCGTGGTAGAGACTCCTCCAGCCTATATGGAAGGAGAAGTGTCTCCCTGTCCATATTTGTTCATGTGAAGCAGAGCTCAGTCATCTTGCAGTCTCATATCCGTGGTCAGAGAAGAGGTTTGCGGTACAGACAAGCGTGGAAAGTTGGTGGCTTTTGTTGGAGACCAAAGGGAACATATGGTTTGCCAGCTAAGCACTAAAAAAGAAAGACAATGTGCTTTTTGTGTGCGTCTTGCTTGGTAAAATAGTTACATCTCAGCAAGCATAGCTTATAGAATACAGTAGAAAATAGCTATAATATGCTATGCTAGCTATAATAATACTTAAGATGTTTGGATGCACTTAGATGTGCTCTCTGCTCAACTGTTATTTGATTTAACATCTTAAAACCGACTTTATACTTTATACAGATAATCCTGTCGTGACAATAGCCACCCTGCAAGCTTACTTGATGACAAGTTGTGAGCTTGTAAATTAGAAATTGCAGCCAAAAATAGGCATGTCAAGTTCAAAGTTGTTTAAAAAAAGGGATTTTAACATTGCAGAATAAATTAAGCCACACCCACAATCCAGTAGATAACTTTGCATTTTGAAACTTCCCAAATATTTCCTGCAAAGCTTCAGAATAGTTGAAAATTGGACCAGCACAGCAGTATTGTATTATAGGCCCACATCTACGATTACCAGTGTTTCTGTATTTAATTGAGACTTTTATATGGAAAATTGTTACTTCAAATTGAGTGTGGTTGAATGTTGATGAAAGTGAGTAATTGCAAGCAGACACACTGTCTCCAGAAACTTGGAACACGACAGTAATATTTATCTGTTCTTAAAAACGTGGGGGGAAAGAAAGACAGCCGAAAGTTGTGGCAAAGGCAAAGGGTCGTGAGGTTATTTTCCTTCTCTGAAGAACCAGGCTGGCTGTGGTCGAGAACTGGAAACATGTCCAGAACAGGGGCAGATCTAGGCATGGGCATGGGGGGGCAATGTCCCCCTAAATACCCAGTCTGCCCCCCAAAAACGATGCCATGCAAAACAACTCAAGATATTTCAAATTAAAGTTCTTATATTTAAAATGATTTGAATCACTACCACTGCTACTAACTAACTAGAATTTTGGCACCACAAAACCAACAGCATTTTATCATTGAAAACAGAAAACTCTCTGAGTCAGACCTTTAGCTTTATGCATGCTGTGTGTCTGTTGCAACTTCAACAACAACTGATGTTATTATTGATGCTTGATTGCGTAATAAAAGTCATGTAACTGAAAATGGTATGGGGGTGACTTCATCGCCTGTGGCGCGAAGCGACACGGGCAATGAAGCCGCACCCATACCATTTTCTCTTGCCCCACAAACTGTTCTCTTGCCCCCCCAAATGGGACATTTTACATCCGCCCCTGGTCCAGAACTAAAGTTGCAGAACCTGCTGATGAATACGTTGTAAATGTCCTACGCATGAACATGTGCTAGAGGGATTATTCTTAGGAGGAGTTCAAGACAACAAGGTAGACGATATTTAAAGGAGTTTTTTGTTTTTTTGCAATGCCAAACGTTTACTGTCAAACACTGGCCAAAAGTAACTAAATACATTTACTCAAGTACTACCTGTACGAATACAATTTTGAGGTATTTGTACTTTACTTGAGTAATCCCAATGTCTAATACGTGCTTCTACTAAACTAGATTTCAGTGGGACATAACATACATACTCCTGTACAAGTACTTGACAACTTACTTTGTACGTTTCGATTATTATTTCGAAACATGCGTTTCTCTGCAAACCTAATTATCGATCTACAGGCTCGCAATGTGCCACATTGTGAGCTTGTAGATCGGCCATCCTGGACAATGCATACCTTCTACTTTTGTAACTTAATGAACATTTCAGTACTGTACTTGTGTACTTTTCTGGGACTTTTATTTGTAACCGATTGGTTCTACTTTGCAGTATTGATACTGTTACTTAAGTAAAAACAATCGAGTACTTTTTCCTCGACTGCCAAGCGCTGCGATGTTTCAGACCAGTTTACAGTAGAGCCCCTGCTGATCCAAAAACAATAACACTCGTGGCAGTGGAAGGTGCAGGGTGTGCAAGTCAAGATGTGGAGTAAAAGGTTCAGGTTTGTGAACAAAAAAACAACAACCTCAAATAACTGGCAGATGACCATTGACTCCAATAACCAAAAACAGCAGGTTTTTTGCCTAGTAGGCTATTTACCCATGGAATATTAAACTGTGTGTCTTTGAGTGTACTGCGCAACGCACGTGCACTGCAGACATGTGCATGTGTCTATTGCAGGGGTTTTCAACAGGTGGTCCGGGGACCACCAGTGGTCCCTGAGAGGGTTCCAGGTGGTCCCCAGCTAAGTTGGTTAACCAGATGTAACTCTTGAGAATGTAAAAATGAAAAATTTTCACACTCTAAAGAGTTCAAATATTCATCATCTGAATTAGCCCCAAGTCTACACAACTAGAAGATGGACAAAAGCAAAATAAATCTTTAGTTTTGGGGTCTGTGGGGCTAAAATGTTCTCAAATGGTGGTCCGTCGCTCAAATGCTGAATAAATGGCCCACACATCCCACAGACTAACAACGCAGTAAAGTGTCTTCAAAGATGCCACTTAGGACCGTACATCAAAGAGACCAAACACTCTTTTGTTTAGGCTTTTTTTGCGTCTTCTGAGTGAATGCCATTACTTCTTTAGCAACCTTTTCCTCCGGTTGCATGATTTGTCGTGATATATTTATCGTGGCCCGAGTTCAAGTCGACTCATCGACATTTTCCCCCATGCACGCTCGCTCGCATCGGAACTTGTGACCAAGGAACAAATATTCGCCGCTACGAGTCAACAAACCTGTATGAGGTCACCTCTCCTAACTCACAAATTAGTTCCAGTCTCCAGTCGCTGCCACATCACTGACATCGTAAGCAACGGGGCTGTTTTCTAGTAGAGCCCAAATGTCCAAACATGTGAATTCAACCAGGTCCGCAGACGGCCCCTGATTAGAAACACATGCTGCATTTTTGAGCTATGACTTGGTTTACACGCCTCTTCTGAAGTTCTGGCTGCACCAGATTGTACAGTACATTGTATTGGGGTTTGCACCTTTGATGCGCTCCGGGCCGCGGGTGCTACAGAGTTATAGCGGGTCGTCTGGCCCCCCGATAGCCCCCGCGGGCGGCGGCACTGAACCCAACGTGACTCGATGGCACAGCCAGATGGAGCTGATAGGGTTTTAATGCGGCTCGCGCCTCCGAGGACCGCTCCATGGGAACCACTTTTAAAACCAAATTATTGCAGTCAGCAAATGGGAGGCTTGGGGTGGGGGTGGGCGGGTGGGTGGGTAGGGGTGGGGGCAGGCTGGGGTTGGTGGGGGGATGACTTCCAGATGTTAAAATAGTTGCTTTGGCAGTTATTTGGAGAATATTAAAACGAGGCTCGGACTCTGTACCAGAGAGCTGGAAGGGGGAGGAAAAAGAAGTTAAAATGGCTGATGTAATGTAAGGCATGTTGTGCCAGTATGGCTTTGGGGGTGAATCTGTACACAGGAGTGAAAGCAGTGATGGGCAAGTTACTGGGAAAATGTAGTAAGCTACACTACTTGTTACTCGCGAAAAAATGTAGCTAAGCTACACTACAAGCTATCCCCAGAAAATTGTAGCAAGCTACACTACAAGCTACACAACAGAAGTAGCTTGCTACATCAACACTAAATATATCAATATACCTCAATTTAATGTACAACTTTCTAAATAATAATAATAAAATATTACAAAATCTAAGGGGTGGGTTTGAACATAGGATGGTGGCATGTCTATGTTTTGGGATGTACAGTATATTAGAGGTTTTCTGCCCATTAAAAATGGGCGGAATTCGAAAATGTGTGTGGGAAAATGTATTGAGCTACACTCCTTGTTACTCGAAATAAGTAGTGTAGCTTCACTACAAGCTATTCCCAGAACAAATGTAGTAAGCTACACCACAAGCTACAGGAAAATGTAGTTAAGCTATGTAGCTTAGTTACTGGTAACAAGTCACTGCCCACCACTGAGTGTCAGGATGTGGAGTTTACACAGACTCCTAGCGGTATCTTGCCCGATACGTGGCTCGTGGGAATAGCATGTCTCCCGTGCACCCGCGGGAGGGAGGCACACGCCTCTGTAGTTTGGAGAGCTAAGCAACTATCTGTCTGAAATACCATGCAATTAAGGGCCCTACTGACAGCTCTCCCAGTCCCTGAATGGCACTTCCTTCCAGTCTTGCTCTGTCATCCACTCAACCTGTCTTGGATCACAGGATCACAGGAGGATGCAAACCACATGTTTCAGATCCTCCCAGATGCTGCATGATGATGAACGCAGTTTCAATTTTTCCCCAAATGAGAACAAACTTTCAAGATTTGTTCTAATTAAGGGACTATCAAAAGTAGTACTGGGATGATGACAGGGGTATAGGCCTAGATTTTCGCCACTGCTAAAGCCCTTAATCCTTAACTTCTTGCCTTTTTAAACTATTTAAAAAAAGCATTTTTCAATAGTTTAAGTGGCCAGTCTACAAGCTCACAATGTGCCAACAGATTGGCACGTTGAGCTATTCCAAAGAGTTTTTCGAAATAGTAAAAAAAAGGGATAAGGGGTTTGGGATAAGGGGTTTAGCATGTAAGGAAAATGGAGCCCATAGTGTCAGAGAATACCTTTAGTGCTCACATATACAATGCATAATACCGGTACATAATGTCAACATCCACACATCCAGTCCACTAAATGCCTCGATTGGCCGATCGATCAGCCAGGCCAGAATCTAATGGTTACAAATCAACTGAAGTCAATCAAAACAAAGGGATGTTGGTCTAAACCAGAGGTTTTCAACCAGTGGTCCAGGGACCACCAGTTGTCCTTGAGAGAGTACCAAGTGGTTGGATGTAACTGTTTGAGAGCGCAAAAATGTTGTTTACACTCAAGAGTTAAAATATTCGTCATCTAAATTGGCACCACTTAATCACACAACTAGAATGTAGAAGATTAATGGTCATTTTGATCTGTATGTTTGACTGTTTTGTTTGTGAAAATCCAGCCTGGAATTGTGGACAAAAGCAAAAAAAAAAAAAAAAACTTTTGTGGATTGAAAATGTCCTTGGTGGTCCAGGCCTCAAATGCTTTAGAAATAGGGGGTCCTGGTATCAAAAAGGTTGAAAACCAAGCTGGTCTAAAGTAAATGATGGTCTAAGACAATGATTATGAAGCTGGTGCATTAAAATGCTATTGAGTGACCCCGGCTGGTGCCTGACGGCCGTCACAGCTTTGGGGGTGTTGACACAGCTGGTGGTGGTCTTTCCTTTCGGCAGAACTGGGTGAAGACTTTATCCCTGGCAGGCCTTAGTGTAACGCTGCAGTCCCTCAGAGCGTGTTCTCCCTCTCTCCCCTGGTGAGCGTTTCAAAAGGCTGCTGCAGCAAATTGCATTCAATCCTACAGTTTTGCAAGGCTTTATATGTCCAATTTGGGACTCTCACTCTCTCTCTCAGTGGTGAAGTGCCTTCGGCCAGCTGATGACTCATCTGTATCAGGCTCCTATTTTCAAATAGTTCTTTGTTTCAAAGATGAACACTTGAAGGGGAATATTCCACCCATTTTCAACATTTTACCATGTCATTAATATACCTTAGAGATGTTGTGTGGACATCACCCCCCCCCCCCCCCCATTCTGTACTTCCAAAAAAATGGAGGTCTGAAAAAAAAAATCACCACATGGTGAAATACATCTTGATGATGTCATCAAGATGTACTTCACCATGTTAATGTTTTTTTTTTTCTTCTTTCAGAGCCCTTTTTTCTGAGAGTGTACAAATGGAACCAAATGGACCCGCTAGGGTCCATTTGGTTCACATTTGTACACTCCCAGGGAAAAAAATGAAAATGGGTGGAATTCCCCTTTAACTTAAGGCTCTATAAAGTGAAGTCATAAACTACGTAACATTGACCAGTTCAAAAAGTGACAATAGCCTTGAGAGTCGAGTTACACAGAGGCCAGGCTTGTATAAACGCCACAAAACGAAGCCTGCCAGCCATAATTGCAGCCTGTGGTCAGACCTAAATTCTAAGTTGCAGCTAGATGTATATATTATAGCTGTCGGTGTTGAACCAGCAGCACTACAGAGGTTATGGTGGGTGACAGGGGCAGCGATGTGGTCTCATATACGTCTCCATCTTTAAACACTTGTTGGACAGCTGATTGACTGACTAAATGGTAAAATACCCAGTAAGCAGCACTCTGAAATGGCTTAGGGTGCACTAAGTCCAGTGGTGGATACAGAACTTGTATGTTTTACTAAGTAAACGCATCGATACGGCAATGTCCCTGCACTACTATGTTACAAGTGAAAGTCTGATATTCAAAATTCACTCAAGTACAAAGCCACTGGTATAAACATTTACTTAAACTATACCAAATGTATAGAAAAGTAGTCATTAGGTAGCGTGGCTCAGCCCTGAATCAGCACCTTATTTGTTTATTTTTTTCCCCTGTGATTCAAGGACTGGCTTCCCTGCCTTTGGGGCCGTTTGTGCCGGTTGAAAATCCAATCCCAGCACCTGATTGGCCAACAGCCCTGTCACTCACTTCGTTTCAAACGTCGTCTGCTTTCCTAATATTCTTAGGGGTTCATATGAACCAATCACCATTAAGACTGTTGCTTTGGTACCGCCCATCCTAGAAACTGCTGTGGTAGAGAGGGACTTCAGTCTGAATAATGAAGTGAAACGAAATCACATGCCTGAGGTCATTGGGCAGAATATAAAGTGTTCAAATGTTAACAATTACACAATTCACATTGGGGTTGTAGATCAGCCATTTCCAAATGGCCAAATTAATATAGGGCTGAAAGTCCAGGCGGTCAGTGGTTGGTTTCATGTTTACACTCTCAAGAGTTAAAATATTCATCATGTGAATCAGCCCAAGTCTACACAAGTAGAGAATGTAGAAGATTGATGGTCATTTTGATCTGTATGTTTGACTGTTTTGTTTACCAAATTCAGCATGGAATTGTGGACAAAAGCACATTTTTTTTGTATTTTGCTGAATACAAAAAAGGTTGGTACGAAAAAGGTTGAAAACCCCTCTTCCAAGCAACTGGCTTTAGTGACATGATGACTGCATTGTTTCAGTCCACTGCCAGATAACTCAAAATGGGAACGTTTTAACTGAATATATTTCATACAGGACAAGCTCCATCTTTGTTTTATTATACAGCATTCTGTACAATTGATGGAGCGGGGAGGGGGGGGATTTCTCCAATGGTGTCCTACCACCATGTGTTGCTTGTGCATGACGCCTGTACTGACTTGGACCACATGCCTCTGAATTCCTTGGACCGCCGCCAAGCGTTTGGATTCCTTCGAGGGTGTTTGATGGTTCTACCGTCGTTTCACTTGAACTCGGTGATAATGCACAGAAAAAGAAAGAGCGTGCTGTACAATAAATTATTTTCCCCCTAGTAGTACAACCAGTGGGACATTCTCCAAGGAGTCCATGTTGCAGGAGAACAATTTTCTGGGTTGCCTAAGAGTGATCTTCAACACTGGCAGTGCTGGAGTTGTCACCACACAACACCAGACAGATTTTTAGCAGAAAACAGTGGTGGGAGGATTACTCCGTTATTAGAAAAAAGTAAAATGGACCAAATGTACTTAAAGTACGAAAAGTAAAAGTACTCATGCAGAATATTTGATTTCAAGTTTTCAAATGTAAACATCTTTTGAAAATGGGAGTTCTGTAGGCCTTGTAATTGTAAAGCATTGTGAGCTTGTAGATCTACCATTTTCAAAAGACCACTCTATGATGAAGCGTATGAATTATGTTTTTGTACCAATAATTAGAATCTACAAAGTAACTTTTTTTTAAAAATAATAGTGGACTAGAAGTACAATATTTCGATCCTAGGCGTAAAAGTATTGGAAATTGGAATTACTCAAGTAAAGTGCATACCTAAAAGTACAGTATTTAAGTAGATACTTAGTTCCTTCCCAGTGCTGAGCAGAGGGTATGGCGTCACGCTCTGTGAAATATCCCCAGCAATTAATCTCCCACTGCGTGCAGCGCAGATAGATTTCAGCCTGTCAGCCACAGTCATATGTTACACAGTGCTTTGAAGCACTGCTTGAAAACCAGCATTGCTTTGAAGCAGTGGACTCCAAACAGTGGTGTAAAATGAAACCAAATGGACCCCGTAACATATTGTTAAACATCTGCAGTTCTTATTGTTATTTTGATGGACGCTTGCCTATAGCACCAACTAACATCAACAAAAACATGTTTTTGTTGTTTGATAATATTTGATGTTGGTACTACTATATACAAGACTAAGTTTTGTCTACAATTCCAGGCTGGATTTTGCAAACAAAACAGTGTAGACTTGTTAATTGAGTGGTAATTCAGATTGTGAATATTTTAACTCTTGAGAGTGTAAACGTGAAACCAAATGGACCCGCAAGGGTCCATTTGGTTTCATGTTTACATTCTCAAGAGTTACATCTGGTTACCCAACTTTCCACCATTTAGCCTGGGGACCACCTGGAACCATCTCAAGGACCACTGGTGGTCCCCGGACCACCTGTTGAAAACAGGTGGTCCATTTTCACAAATGCTGAATATATAACAGGGTATGAAAAACGTACTGAAAACCACTGCTTTGATGCGTTCATCAAAGCGGTGAAAGCTATAGGACTGAGGCTCAGCCCTTGGCATGCTGCCTCCTGATCCAGTGAAATGATCTGATTGGTCTCTGTGTGTGAACACGTCAGATATGCATTGAAATTCAGCTCTTTGTCTCTCTGAGGAAACATGGAAACATGTGGACAGCAGGGGCGGATGTAACATGTCCCATTTGGGGGGGGGGGGGCAAGAGAACATGTAGGAGGGGCAAGAGAAAATGGTATGGGGACGGCTTCGCGCCACGGGCAATGAAGCCGCACCCATACCATTTTCAGTTACAGGATTTTTATTAGTCAAGTAAAACATCAAGAATAACATCAGTTGTTGAAGTTGCAACAGACACGCAGCATGCATAAAGCTAAAGGTCTGACTCAGAGAGTTTTCTGTTTTCAATGATGAAATGCTGTTGGTTTAGTGGTGCCACAGCTGTAGTTAGTTAGTAGCAGTAGTAGTGTTTCACATCATTTTAAATATAAGCACTTTAATTTGAAATATCTTGGGTTGTTTTGCATGGCATCGTGTTTGGGGGGGCAGACTGGGTATTTAGGGGGGCATTGCCCCCCCCCCCCCATGCCTAGATTTGCCCCTGGTGGAAAGGAAGGAGTGACAGACTGTTTGATCAGTGTAGCATGTGAGAGAAAGCCACATGATGCGGGAGAAATCAAATACCAATCAACGTAAAAATAAATAATACAACGTTGGTTGCATATTCAGTTCAACACAGCCAAATAAACAAATCAATTTCATATTAGTATTATAAGCAAGCAACATGTTGCATAATGTTGCACATGGTGTGCAATTTTATTTTATTATTTATTTTTCAAAACTGTTTTCCCATCACTTTTTTAACATATGATTTGTCCTCACTAATGTTCATGATAAAACAACAGCATTTTTTCTACGTGGTCTGCGTCCCATCAATGTTGCAAACTTGGCACATTTTTCACTATATTTAGCCTTTTTCCCCAGACCTGCCTAGCACGAAAATTAGTGAAAAACTCATGTGGTGTGAAAATCTAGTGTTTTTTTGCTGGTGAGTTGGGGCGAAATTGGTTGACAGGCGCCAGAGATAAAACCCTCATTTTTCATCATTTTTCCACCTATGATAGTTTTCAAGAATCTACACATTTAGAACATGCAGAAGAACTGCTGTTTTGACCAACGTTTTGACTGTCATTTCTCCAAATTTAGTCCCGAGAGACTAACCTCAACATCAAATCGTGGCCCTCCGTGGGTAAAATGCAGAATAAATAGTGGGCCCTGGTATTTAAAACCACTGCTCTAGCGCATTCTTGTGCATTTTGGAAGTGCCACTAATGCATTTTGAAAATTTGGCAGTTGGCAACCCTGCATCCCATAGGAGTGCTGGGGGCACTCAAATAATCCCGGCGGCCACCAGTGACATTGGTAGGCAGATTTGTTTTAAAATATATTCATATTTGAATTGTCATGACAACGATGGATTCCATTTTTGTGTTGCAACGTTTCAGGAATAGAAAGCCTGCAGTTTTCATTAGCTTGATTCCCCATCCATGATGTCACTGGTGGTGGATGTTTCTGAAGTGGCCACAGCCCTCCTGTGAGACACAGACAGTAGACAAGGTTGTGGGATTACATCATCAACATTAGTGAGGACCGACTAAATCAGTGGGTTTTCAACCTTTTTCATACCAGGGCCCACTATTCTTTCAGCATTTGAGCCACGGAGGACCACCATTTGATGATATTTTAGCCCCACAGACCACAAAACAGAAGATTTCTTTTGTTTTTGTCCACAATACTAGACTGGATTTCGCAAACAAAACAGGAAAAACATCAAAAGGACCATTAGTCTTATACATTCTCTAATTGGGTACACTTAATTCAGATGATTAATATTTTATTTTAACCAAATGGACCCTTGCGGGTCCATTTGGTTTCATGTTTACGCTGTCAAGAGTTACATCTGGCTAACCAACATTGCATCATTTAGGTGGGGCCCACCTCAAGGAACCCTCACAAGGATCACTGGTGGTCCCCGGACCACTGGTTAAAAACCACTGGAATAAATGAAAATACACTGAAAAGTGGTGAAGTGTAAAATCGATGCAATGACATTTTAAAATATATGATTTACATCTAACAAGCTCAGCTTGTGTGAATCGACTACTTTCACAGAACGCCCGTTGAAGAACGTGCATACAATCTTCGCCAATTATGGACATGCCCAGAATAGGGACAGGCGTATTCATGTGGTTAATTGCTTAAATATCATGTCCGGTATGGAAATAAGCTCCTCACAGAGAGAAAGAAGGGTGCATTGATTCTTTGGACACAATACCACTCTGTACCGTCCCGTCCTCAGCCTTACAAACAGCCTTACAGTAAAGCAGGCCAATGGGATGTGGAAATGTCTGCATGTTTTCAGTGAGTCATGGCTGTCTGTCTGTCTGTCTGTCTGTCTGTCGGATGGTTTCACCAAATGGGGAAATTTGCTACAGGGTGTGCTGAGGTCAGAGCAGCGCACTGGTCAATTTACATGGACTAGTGGCAATCTTTAACCATTAATTAAAAGGGGAACTCCACCCTTTTTCAACATTTTAATGTGTCATCAATATACATGAGACATGTAGTGTGGACATGATAAAAAAGTTCCCCCAATTCTGTATTTCCTAAGAATGGAGGTCTGAAAAAATCATTAACATGGTGAAATACATCTGATGACATCATCAAGATGTATTTCACCATGTTAGTGATTTTTCTTTTAGACCCCACTTTTTTTTTTAAATGGGTGGAATTCCCCTTTAACCCAGGGCGTAAACATGGATCCGGAAGGGTCCATTTGGCTTCATGTTTAAGCTCTCGAGAGTTACATCTTGTTAACCAACTTAACTTGAGACCACCTGGAACCCTCTCAAGGACCACTGGTGGTCTGCGGACTACCTGTTGAAAACCCCTGCATTGACCACTTAAACCCACTGACAATATTTCACTGACCAGTAGCCTGGGCAGCATTGCCTTTTGTCTTTAAGGGTTTAGGGTTAGGAGTGATGATATCGCTGCATCATGGCTGTAGTATTGTTTGGTAGTCATCAGGCAGGAGGAATTTTCATCCAGAACTTTTTTTTTTCCTCAAACCGATTGTCCTCAATAAAATTCTTCCAATTTGATGTCTGCAAAACAATACTACAACATCGATATCAGCGATATCATCCGCTCCAGAGCGGTTTGCGCAGGCTTTCCTCCGAGGTAAAAAGCCTGGTGACGCGAGGTTAACTGAGCAGAGTCTCCCAAACTCTCACCCCCTTTCCATTGAGTTGCAACGCTGTATCACAGCAAAAGTCAAACAGTGACTTTTTTGTCTTGCAAAAAAAATGCATCAAAACAGTAGCAGCACTGATTCAAACCGCCAACCTACTGACTACTGGCCAACCTGCGTTACCTCCTGAACCACCGTGACCCCTGCTGATTTCAGCATAGTTTTACTGAGATTAGGGAGATTAGGGGCAAAAATAGCCTAGATGCTCAAAATAAAGATGCTGCAGTAGCTTTCCAGTACTTCACTGCCACAGATAATTGATTTTGTGGTTGTTGTTCTTGTTGTCATCATAACAATTGGTTTTTGTTTTGCTTCAATCCAGATTCATCAAATAAAAGCTTATTTGCTTTGCAAGTGCACAGACGTGGCAGCATAGAGCATTAAGGACTCAGTCCTAATGAAGAAATTTAACTTTTTGCAACACAACACACCAGGATGTTGTCAAAGTTAGTTCCATGCTCTGCTTGCTCTTGGAAATTGCATCCACATGGTTGTAACTGAATATAAACTAGTTTTTTTTCCTTTACATAAAGTTTGAACTACGGTTTGTAGAATATATATACACAACATTGGGACTAAAACAGAGAAGTCTGGGTTTTTGCTGAAGAAACAATAGTCTGCTGCATTACCTTCTAATTGCTGCGGCGCATATACAAACAATTTACATGTTCTGCCTGAGCTTTACTTCATCAGCCATGCCAGTGTCAGATCAACAACCAAACATCTCATGCAAGAGCTTGAACCAGGGCCGGGATCTAGAAGGGGGCAGGGGTGGGCAAGATGCCCGTTTGGGTGGGCTCTATGAAAGTGGTCTAGGGAACACCAGTGGTCCTTGAGAAAGTCCCAAGTGGTCCCCAGCTAAATGGTGGAAAGTAGGTTAACCAGATTTAACTCTTTGAGAGCGTAAAAATGAAACCAAATGGATGCACAAGCGTCCATTTGGTTTCATTTTTACTCTTTCATTTGAATTACCATAAGTCTACACAACTAGAGAATGTAGAAGATTAATGGTCATTTTGAATGCATCTGTATGTGTGACTGTTTTTTCCCCCATATTGTATTGTGGACAAAAGCAAAAGAAATCTTTAGTTTTTGGGTCTGTGGGGCTAAAATGTCATCAAGTTGTGGTCTGTGGCTCAAATGCCAAATAAATAGTGGGTCTGGCTTGTGTCAAAAAGGTTGAAAACCACTGCTTCATATGAAAAACTTTGGAGCTGCCCACCCTGCCATTCTTCCAGCCCACCCTAGTAAGGCTGGCTAAATCCGGCCCTGGCTTGAACTGGTCTGGGCTTTGCAGACAGAGGACTGCAGGTCTCATGTATCTGTTCTGCATTTAAACTGGACTACAGCAGAACCACTTAATCTCTGCAGCCTGATTATGTCTTAATCCCACATCCCCCTTCTAATTTGGAGTTTGGGGGAAGAGGGTCAAAAAAGCAAATTATATGCTGCTAGGATGAGTAGAAAAGGCTATGATTCTGTTTTAACTCGTATTTCCGTTTATTGCATATCGTATTCCATTACATAGGGTTATTATAGTCTAGTCAAGGGGTTTTAAACCAGTTCCAAAAAATCCAGCCTGTAATCGTGGACAAAAACGGTGGTCCTCCGTGGCTTCTGAATAAATAGTGGGACCTGGTATGGAAAAGGTTGAAAACCACTGGTCTAGTCGTAATGACCTGTCTCTGTGTGCGTGTATGTGTGTGTGTCATGCAGGCGTGCATGTGGGAGAGGGTATAGCCCACATCGCTGCATCATGTCAGTGACACACACACTCACACTCTCCCCTTCCCTCTCTCCCTCTCCGTCTCTCCCCTCCTCTGTCCCTCCCTCCCTCCCTCTCTCCCCGTACATCCCAACAGACTGGTCTATCTCCCAACACAGGAAGTTCTGTCATGGTGGAATTTCCTCTGGAAGGAGCATGTGTTTGGGCTTGTGGTTGTGACTTTCTTTTAATGTCCACCAGGGTGATTATTGTGATTGCAGGCGAAGGCTTCAAACAGACAGGGAGAGATGCTGAGGCTTGTGCATGTGTGCATGCAGTGGCGTTTCTAAGCAATTTGGAGCCCTAGGCAAGATATTCCCTGGGGGCTGCAGGGAAAATCTCCTGTGACCTCATACCTATGACAGGCGCAGTAAAACGGCGCCCCCCAAGGGATAAAAATTATGTGTTTTAAATGTTCAATTCTAGTTATAGAGGACAAGTGTAATGTATTTATCCATGTGAGGCTTATTAGCCTGGGATCCTTGTCTGTTGGCGCCCTAGGCAACTGCCCAGTCTGCCTAATGGCAAAAACGCCCCTGTGTGCATGTGTGCGTGTCTCCT
>CM076978.1:40265228-40287953 GCA_039105355.1 Benthosema pterotum | reverse complement strand
GGCCAAGCCAGCATTGCTCAAGGGTTTAATGAACTCTCTTTGTGCCTCCCTTTGGAGAGAATTACTTACCTGTATAAAAATCTTAAAGTTTGGAAAAAATTATCAGGACGGTTTATTCAATATGTGGCCAGTTTAAGTGCCCTCACGTTGTTTGATGATTTGCTTTTGTATTTCAGTATATTTGTTTATTGCTTTATTGTCTGTTTGTTTTTCTTTCAGTAAACGTATAGTTTACGTACGAGGTGATCTGTGTCTCCTAGTGCTGTATAGTTGGACTAATTCTGGCCTTCGAACGTTCGCTGGGAATTATAGGGCGAGCTTCGAACGTTCGCTAAAAAAAAAAAAGCAGCATGCTACCCCCCCCCCCCCCCCCCCCCCGTGCGTGCGCCCCTACTAACTATTAACATCGTGGATGTTGTCATCGGTAGCAAAGTTTTCTACTGCCCTGAGATGTGCCTGACATTAGTGAATACTTCATCATGACACCGCTGTCCTTTCTCTCCTTTCTGATGACAGCGATCCGACAGCCACGGGTAACACGCTGTTTTGATGCCGTCCTTCGGCTGGTTTAATTATTTGTTTGCTGTGAACGACTACGTGTCTATTAGGCCTATTGTATGTATAGGCTTAAGCCTGCTGCCCACCAGCCTGCTCTGGTGGTCAGTGAACCCTAAGACCAACCTTACAAAAAGGCTGGTTTAATTATTTGTTTGCTGTGAACGACTACGTGTCTATTAGGCCTATTGTATGTATAGGCTTAAGCCTGCTGCCCACCAGCTTGCTCTGGTGGTCAGTGAACCCTAAGACCAACCTTACAAAAAAGCTGTTTAATTATTTGTTTGCTGTGAACGACTATGTGTCTATTAGGCCTATTGTATGTATAGGCTTAAGCCTGCTGCCCACCAGCTTGCTCTGGTGGTCAGTGAACCATAAAACCAACCAGTCAGCGTGCAGCTCTATAGAGTACAGACGGAGTTGCGCAAACTCCGTTCACTTCCTAGAGCCAGTCTAATGGCGGATCGCCTACATTAGACTTCTATTGAGAATGGGACACCTTCAGTGAAAACAATGCATTTCCAACTGCAGCAACAGCGCGTTTCACAGCGAGTTTCTGACCCCTCAATGTCGCAGATCTACTAGATGGGGGGAAAGTTAAATAAATAAATAAATGCGAATGGTTCGGGATCATTAATATTCGTTCGCGTGGCGACCTTAGCGAGCGAATGGTTCGAATCCCGAGCTTCGGTATACAGCCCTAGTGTCTCCATGAAGATGTGGATGTATAGTTTACGTACGAGGTGATCTGTGTCTCCATGAAGATGTGGCTGTATAGTTTACGTACGAGGTGATCTGTGTCTCCATGAAGATGTGGATGTATAGTTTACGTACGAGGTGATCTGTGTCTCCATGAAGATGTGGCTGTATAGTTTACGTACGAGGTGATCTGTGTCTCCATGAAGATGAGGATGTATAGTTTTACGTACGAGGTGATCTGTGTCTCCATGAAGATGAGGATGTATAGTTTATGTACGAGGTGATCTGTGTCTCCATGAAGATGTGGCTGTATAGTTTATGTACGAGGTGATCTGTGTCTCCATGAAGATGTGGATGTATAGTTTACGTACGAGGTGATCTGTGTCTCCATGAAGATGAGGATGAACACCAGCAGAGCAGGAACCACGGCTGCTCCCATCATCCAGGTAGGAAACGGCTGTTTGTCACCAAACGGACTGATAAACCATTCTCTTATCAGGAGACGTGACAGAGAACCTGATGGTACGTTGAGTTTCTGATGGAAAAAGATAAGAAAAGAATAGACATACTTAGGACAGTAATATCTTTAATTTACTTATGATGCCTTGGAAAATAGGTACCGTATTTTCCGGACTATAAGGCGCACTTAAAAGCCTTTAATTTTCTCAAAAATCCATTGTGAGCCTTATAATCCAGTGCGCCTTATATATGGATTGGTTGACTGCAGTAGCTTCTATTCTATGTTAACTGTAGTAGCTTCTATTCACTGTGCCTTATAATCCAGTGCGCCTTATATATGGATTGATTGACTGCAGTAGCTTCTATTCTATATTAACTGTAGTAGCTTCTATTCACTGCGCCTTATAATCCAGTGCGCCTTATATATGAAATCAGTTTTAAAAGGTGCGCCTTATAATCCGGTGCGCCTTATAATCCGGTGCGCCTTATAGTGCGGAAAATACGGTAATATTACTACTTTACTTATTACTAGAATTACATATTAATTCACAATATTACTTTCCCAAGTCCCCCGTCCCATCCGCAGAGGAATAGAGATGTACAACACAGTCTGTTTAGTGACAACTGTGATACTTGTAGTGTAGGTCATGTGTGCAGAATACTGCGGTGGATTAGGATCTACAAACTACAGTGCATCCCTGTTGTTTTCTGTAGATAACTTGTAAATCTGTTCTATTTTCACATCATGCAACAACAAGCTCAAAAGTAATAAGTAATGAGGCGTGTCTTGGCAGAGTAACTTTACTTTTTCTGGGGAAAAGGGTAATATTATAGTAATATGTAATATTTTATTAGTTACTGCCCAGCACTGATTAACTGTTTAAGTGCCAGGAACGTTAAGACGAGATAAAATCACCTCTGCAGAGGTTGCCAGGAACGTTAAGACGAGATTTGAAATATCGCGGGTCCGCGCGGTCCCACAAGATTTCCGCGGGACCCCCCCCCCCCCCCGCTGCGGGAGGTGCGGGGGGCTGTATTTAGATCCATATTTGAGCCTATTGTGGCAATCAATGGCAACTTAACTTTCACTTTCACTTCAATATGATTAATTTTGGCATAATAACATCCTATCTCTCCTGTGGGTGTGTAATGGTGGAAAAAGTTCAGGAAGTGACAATTCCTGGACCAGAAATGATGTGATCGGCAAGGGTGGGGGTGGGGGGGTGGGGGGGGATTAACCCTTTAGTTACACATCTCTGAGATATGTGTGAAAAAAATGTATACAACTGCTGTTTGTGATTTTTTGTTTTTGAGATAATCAATCAATTACTTAATGCATAAAACCGGTCCCTAGGGGGTGCTATAGGCTAAAAAACTGGCACTCATAGAGTTAATAATATGATTAACACAACTTACGTTGTGCAGTCAAAAGGATCAAGTGTTTAATCATTTCCAGTACCTGTGTGTTATGTCTCTGGCAGGGACCAGTCCACCAGCACTGAAAATATATGGAGATGGGAATACCGAAGTCACCAATGATCCTCCTGGCCTGGAGGGAGGAGAG
The DNA here is from genome assembly GCA_039105355.1 of Benthosema pterotum. NCBI lineage: Eukaryota > Metazoa > Chordata > Actinopteri > Myctophiformes > Myctophidae > Benthosema > Benthosema pterotum. The sequence continues at coordinate 40,284,676 of CM076978.1, read as the reverse complement.
CAACAACAATACTAAGAAATGTCTTCTAAATCAGTGGTTTTCAACCAGTGGTCCTTGAGAGGGTTCAAGGTGGTCCCCAGCTAAATGATGGAAAGTTGGTTAACCAGATGTAACTCTTTGAGAGCGTAAAAATGTACACTCTCAAGAAGTTAAAATGTTAATCATCTGAATTAGCCCAAGTCTACACAACTAGAGAATGTAGATTAATGGTCATTTTGATCTGTATGTTTGCCTGTTTTCTTTCTAAAATCCACCTGGTATTGTGGACAAAACCAAAAGAAAGAGAGAGAGAGAGTGTACAAAATTTAACCGAATGCATTGGGATACACATCCACTGTCACATGCCCACACAGACAAAGGAATGTTACTCGTGGCTATTACCCACATTTCTACACCACAACAGTATCATACATACAGTAGCCTGGTCTAGCCCTCGATGATTTTGGCCTTGGGGGGGCGGGGTGCCGTGGGATCCACACGGCAGATCGAGCTGATCTGATTTGATCTCACTAACGTGTTGTCATCCCGGCCCCTCCCACGCCCGTCCACTGCTGTTCTACGTCACATCATTTAGAGCGACGCCCACCCCGGAAGGTTGACTCCCCCCTCAAGGCCACTTCGTGTAACAGGCTAGTCCAGGCTTTCCGTTTTCGCGCAAGGCGGACGAAAATGAAAGCCTGGGTGTCGAGGCATATACATACAGTAACAGGCTATTCACTTCCTCATTGACAGTACCATGTTTGTCAGGTCAGGTCAGGTCAGGTCGGGAATGGAGGTGCGCTCGACAGTCCTGTGTTCTTCTCCGCCGACTAATGCATGAAAGCGTGGTGAGGCTCTGATCGATGGGCCTAAAGCCAGTGACATCCCATGTAATTGCCATGTTGCATGGCATGACTCTAATCGGGATTGAGCGGTGCTACCGTATGTCTAAAAGCCATGTTTGGTTCTAGAACAGTGGTTTTCAACCAGTGGTCCCTGGGAGGATTCCAGGTGGTCCCCATGCAGCTAAATGATGGACAGTTGGTAACCAAACGGACTCTTATACATCTGTAACTCTTGTGTACTCTCAAGAGTTCAATTATATTTAAACATACGAGTCACTTAATTTTTAAGAATATACGCAATTATATTATTATAAAATGTAGAGGAATTGTTATTTTGACCGATGCATTTGGGTCTGGAGATTAAACTCAACATCAAAAGGTGGTCCGTGGCTAAAATGCAGAATAAATAGTGGGCCCTAGTATGAAAAAGGTTGAAAACCGCTGTTCTAGAACACACCATTTATAATAGAGACATGATAATGAGAGATGATATGCAGAGCACAAGAAATAACCAGGACTTTTCATGGGGAAAAATATGATGCCCAATCACACGTTTTACACAAAGGTGGGTTTATTTTGTTTCTTTCGCTTTGAACGTTGCCATTTCCCACTAAACTCACTGTACGCACCTAATGGGCATGGTAAAGTGTGGAGGCGACTTCACCTTTAAACTAAAAACAGGGCGTTTACGTCCTCTTTAAAAGACAAAAGCACAATGTTTATTTGACCGTTTGGATGGGAGAACCACACACGTCATCCAATAATATATAATGCACTTGTTCCCAAAGAAAGAAAATCTGATATTTTCTCCGGGAATAAATAAAAAAGGCCAGAATTTGGCGTTCTCGCGCCGTTTTTATCGGGGTTTGATTCCCGCTGTGGTAGGAAAGTCAAAAGTAACTGGACAGTTTTAATGACGAGAATGAGTCATTACTTTCAACTTAGTATAAAAAAATCACAATTAAAATGACCACTATTGTGGTTGTTGGGATCCACATGGGAACGGCTTTTCCAGTTTGTTTGCAGAGTCTGTGTTGCCAGCCTGTGACGTGTGTAATACTCTATGATGGGCAACGGTTCAGATCGAGATCCTTCCATTTCCATGGTCATATTAAAGTCAATCAATCAATATGAAAATAATAATGTGGAGGAAAAACATTGTACTAAATCTTTCTTTGGTTTGCTCTCTCTCTCGTCTCGCTCTCATTATAGCAGGGGTTTTCAAAGGTGGTCCCGGGACCACCAGTGGTCCCTGAGAGGATTCCAGGTGGTCCCCAACTAAATAAAGGACAGCTGGGAACCAAATGGACACCTATAGATCTATAACTCTTGAGAGCATAAAATGAAACCAAATGGACCCGTGAGAGTTAAATGATAGTTAAAACTTTTAAATTACTTAATTTTCAAGAATCTACACAATTAGAAAATGTGGAAGAATTGTTGTTTTAACCAACGTTTTGCCATTTATTTCTCGTAAATTGAGGACAAAAAAAAAACTCGAAATTGCATGATTTTGGGTCAGATGACTAAACTCAACAATATCAAATGGTGGTCCTTGGCTCAAATGCTGACCTTGATTATTCCCATGGGTGAAACATGGGAACATCCATCATGGAATAAAGTTTAGTTAGTTAGTGACTAGATGCACTATAAGCATGAATTACCTTTCTCCCAGGAATCTGCTGTTTCTTAACTTTCGGAGGAAGAAAGCGACAAAGAAGGTTCCCAGCATGAGAACCAGAGAGAGCAGGGCCGTGTTGGGCTGGTTGAGCAGGCCCACACCGCTGGGGGACCTCCTGCTTCTCCAGGGGCAGCGGGGGCGCCCGGGTTTTGGCCAAACGGAGACGATGTGGTGGTAGGGTAGACTGCCATTAGAGGATGCTCCTGAAAGACCTGGGGAAACAAATACAATATGGTTCATTAATAAACCGCTCTGCCATTTCTTTTTACTATAAAGCAGTGGTTTTCAACCTTTTTTCATACCAGGACCCATTATTTATTCTGAATTTTATCCCCACAGACCCCCAAAACTAAAGAATTCTTTTGCCTTTGTCCACAATTTCAGGCTGGATTTTCAGTGAAAACAAAACAGTCAAACATACAGATCAAAATGACCATTAATCTTCTACATTCTCTGTAGACTTGGGGCTGATTCAGATGATGAATATTTTAACTATTAACTATTTTCATTTTTACACTCTCACCGCAAGGGTCCATTTGGTTTCATTTTTACGCTCTTAAAGAGTTACATCTGGCTGACCAACCTTCCATCATTTTGCGGCTTAGCTTGCGGGCCACCTGGAATCTCTCTCTGAACTAAAACTGAACTAAAACTGAACTAAAACATAAAATGTTGAAAAATGCTTGTTGATTACCTGTTTTCACTGACGAAAAATGAAACTAAATCAAAATGCATTGTCAAAATCTACACTGGTGACAAAATAATAACTCCAATGAATCCATCATTTCTTTCTCCCCTTTCTTGAAAGGCAAGGGCTTTTCTTTTTTTTGGACATACACATAATCCAAAGGCCATGCTGCTGCTTGTCTACCTTGATGAGTTTAGAGAAGGTCTCGTAGATGAAGATGAGTGAGATGAGGAAGGCGAAGATCTCCTGTGTGAATGGTGAGATGTATCGGACCAGGAAGCTCCCCTCCGCCGCCACGATCACCAGGACGATGACGATCAGCCAGAACCCGATCCACACCCGACCCGTCAGGTACTCAAACCCTGCGCCTGGCAAAACTGGGAGGGAGACAAATGGGAGCAAAATGATACGATTCAACGTTTCTTTTTAATGATTTGAGTGCCCAAAATAGGGGGTGACAGCAGCCATCGCTAAAAGAAGACAGCCTCTGAACAGATTTGGTCTGGCAGTTGTGACTGGAACAAGCAACGTCAATTATCAACGTTGACTTTTCACTTTTCTATAGAAAATTATCAACTCCTGGTTGTTCAGAAAAGTTAGATCATTAGCCCTGTCTACTGGTCAACATTTTGGTATCCTCCAATCACAGCCCTCCTTGGCATCATGTGATCCTTTCTCCCAGACTCCCACAGATAAACTTTTCTGAAAACAACATGGCTGCTGCTGCTTCACTGGACAGAACATTTTATAACTTTTGTTATTCTGCTAAAGTGAACATTTTGTTGAAAATGATTCAATACAAACAAAAACAAATTATAAAAAAACAATTTGAATTATATATATATATTTTACCATTTTTTAACATGGTGAAACACATCATCAGGTTGTGTTTAATCTTGTTTATGTTTTTTTTTTATAACTTTTATCATTCTGAGAGTGTACAAATGGAAACAAATGGAAAAGTTAGGGTCCATTTGGTTCACATGTACACACTCTACAAATTAAAATGGGTGTAATTCCCCACTAATGGGAGGTGTTGCCTGTTGCCATGTGTCTCGTCATGTTGCCCGTTGATGTTGACATTGTTAGTTGATATTGATCAAAACAATGCTAGTGTATCAGGGCCTATCAAAGTCTTGCCATACCAGGCTATGGACAATGTGCACCTTCCTTTCAAGTGAGATCAAGTCACCTTCAATTAGTTCAAACTGCATGACAGAAGTAGTATACTGTACATTGTTATCTGGCTGCATTCTGTTTGGGGTTTACCTTATAAAAGGCCTCTTCAAACACCAGCAGCGGTCCTGAGAAGCCGATGATGAGCAGAGGCTGTCCGGCCAGCAGAGAGAAGATCACACCCAGAGTGGCTGTGGAGAGGATCAGCTCAGACACTCCCATCATGCCTTCTGTTTTCTCCCCTGGACACAGCAGAAAGGAAAGGAGGGATATCATGATTTAGAGAGAGTGAGTGAGTGATGAGTGAGTGAGTGAGTGAGTGAGTGAGTGAGTGAGTGAGTGAGTGAGTGAGTGAGTGAGTGAGTGAGTGAGTGAGTGAGTGAGTGAGTGAGTGAGTGAGTGAGTGAGTGAGTGAGTGAGTGAGTGTGTGTGCGCCCGCGTGTGCGTGCGTGCTTGCGTGTGGCTGCAGTCATATGCGATTTCAGGCTCAGCAGGTAGGGGCACTTTTTTAGGCTACCATTTTCTTTTTTTTTACATTTGTAACTCTTGAAAGCATCAAATAAAGTTTTACGCTCTGAAGAGTTAAATTATATTTAAACATCTTAATTACGTAAAGTAACCAACTACAGGACTAGAAAATGTAGAATAATTGGTATTTTAAAAGTAACCAACTTTTGCCAGTTCTCTTTCCAAATTGTGGACAAACGCATGAAAATCGTGTTTTTTTTGGGGTGTGAGAGATAAACTCAACATCAAATAGTGGTCCTCCCTTGCTAAAATGCAGAATAAATAGTGGGCCCTAGTGTGATTTATTTACACTTGTTCCTAAAATAGACATACACCAGGTGGCACTCGGACGGCCACAGGGACAGACACACGTTGCCGTACTGTACTGTACCGTACTGTACTGTACCGTACTGTCCTGTCCTGTCCTGTCCTGTCCTGTCCTGTCCTGTCCTGTCCTGTCCTGTCCTGTACTGTACTGTACTGTACTGTACTGTACTGTACCATACCATACGGTACCGTACTGTACTGTACGTACCCAGCAGCCCTCCGAAGGTGATGGTGGGCGACAGAGCGGCGAAGTAGATGAAGATGACCGCGGCGATGCACTGCATGTCCAGAGCATCCTTCAGATCGCTGACGTAACGAGGATACCTCCGCCGGATGTCATGGATCAGACCTCCGAACGGGATGCCGGAGCGCTTCAACGGGTCGACCTCCTGGTCCCCCTCCTCCTGGTCCTCTAGGGTCAGCTCTGACAACACAACATTGGGGGAAGATTTACTGCTGTAACTATACATTACAGGGCTTGACACTAACACTTGCCCGCTTGCCCGGGGCAAGTAAAAAAAATGGTGGGGCAAGTGAACACTGCTACCTGGTTGCCCGATCGGGCAAGTGTGCAACTTAGTGCACTATAACACAACACAAGATGAATTTGTCTTGAAGGCAGTCATTGTACTCTGCCTCTGTGTCTTTCCCTGCTTTCTAGCTATCTCTACCTATCTCTCTCCCAGGTCCATTTGGTTCCAAACTATCATTTTGCTGGGGTCCGGGACCACTGGGTCTGTGACCACTATGGGCTAATTAAGATGATGAATTTTAACTCTTGAGAGTGTAAAAATGAATCCAATTGGACCCGCAAGGGTCCATTTGGTTTCATTTTTACGTTCTCAAGAGTTACATCTGGTTAGCCAACTCAGCTGGGGACCACCTGGAACCCTCTCAGGGACCACTGATGGTCCCCGGATCACCTGTTGAAAACCCCTGGTTTAAAGCATCCAAGTAGGAAGTAAACTTAAATGCAAAATTTACAATATATTTTTGGGGGGCAAGTGACCACCCAGATATCAAAATCCATTGATTCAACGTTGAATTTTGGTTAGATAACCAGAATTCAACGTTCAATCAATGGATTTTGCTATCTGGGCATGACCTGAGGGCAAGTAGAACCTGACTTGTCAACCCCTGCAATATTCAATTTGTTTTTTAATGAATAATTCCACACCAAAACACTTGGGTCATTCATCTGCCTTGATTCCTGTGACATGATACATAATACCTTTGATTTTTGTCACAGATGTTCCATTTTCTACATTTCACCATGAAGTCCCCGTCCCCTAACCTGACTCCGCCATCTGGGGGCAGCAGTGCGTTCCTTCTACTGCTCCCATCTGGAAGCACTGGGGCAGACCCAATGCTCTCCGAACGGACCGAACAAAATCTGATCGGAGCGATATGCATCCGTACGCGGCTGCCAGACTGATGACATATTGAAGCTGTGCCACTGCTCTAATGTAAACAACAACCTAACAACACTACAATTCCAAATTATTTTGGATATATCATATTTCTGTTCTGCGGTTGTCCCACATAGTTTCTGTTTGAGAGTTCCCAGATCAAGGTAGGAGGAGGGAACTTGTGAACTACTACTACCGCAATCTGGCAGTCAGGTTACCCCTCCCCCCAATGCAGTTTACATTGCCGCAGGCTGTCTTTATTCTAATACGGACATTTTAGTAGCTCCAAACTTATTTTTTTCACACATCACAGCAAACCATACACAACAAGATACTACACGATTAAAAAAAAAAAAAAAAAAAAAAAAAAAAAAAACTCAGGTGGCACGTGTGTGACAGGAGTTTCAACCTGAGTGATTGGAGAGGAGAGTGGCAGAAGGGAGAGGAGGAGGAATAGATTTTCTCTGGGATTACATGTAAAGACTGCCCCAGAGTGACATAAAACTCATGCGTGAGTATCAGTATACTATAATATGATGTCTGGAAAAAAAATAAGTTTGCAGCTACTTGCAGCCAATGTGTTTTGCTGTGGAATTCTCATTTAATGTTAGAATGTAATTTTTTACTTTGTTGCAGAGCGGTGAAAATAAAATAAAATAGGTGATTTGAAAGTTCAATTTATTTTCACAGTGAGATCGACTGCATCTGCGCTGCCACAACTAGCTTCTATTTTTTTAAGAAATCCTGGTGATGAACTCGTATTTCATACCGGCAATTGAAGGAAATGGATAGAACAGACCGTATCACACAATTGGACCATTAAGGTAAGATTGCCGTAGAACTAATCAATGGTGTAACTATGTTCGATTAACAAAGATCTTCAGCAAGTGTTGTAGTGTTGCGTACCTTTGCACTCCAGATCCACTCCAGGTACGATGGACAGCTGTCTCTTGAGTTCCCTCTCCTTCCTCTTGGTGATCATCTGCTTCTGGAAGTCCACCACGGTCTTCAGGAGGTCCTTGCCCTCGATGTCTGAAGGAGGAATGACGATGCTGAAGTCCAGGAACTCGTTGATGCCGTTCAGGAGGTCCTGTCTGTCGTCAGCGAAGTAGGCCACCTCATGGAAGTTCTGGAGGAGGTGGAGCAGAGGGGAGGTGAGCAGGTACAGCACAAGATCCAACGGATGGATGCTCACACAAGGCAATGGGATATTTCCTCAAAACAGTGCATTAACAGTAAGTAATATGGGTAAAACATGTGTAGCATGTATTCTGTATAGCAGGGGTTTTCAACCAGTGATCCGGGGACCACCAGTGGTCCTTGAGAGGTTTCCAAGTGGCCCGCAGCTAAATTAAGAAGTAATGGACTCTTAGCTATTTAAATTTAAACCAAGTGGACCCTTAGATAATTAACTCTTGGGAGTGTAAAATGAAATCAATCAAATGGAGCCTTACAGGTCCATTTGATTTCATTTCACGAACCAAAGAGTCACAATAAGTAAATGTTATACAGTAAGTAAATGTTAAACATTTTACTTAAATTTCAAGAATATGCATGCACAATTAGAAAATGTAGAAGAATTGCTTCGATGACAGTTGGCCTGTTCATTTTCCAAAATACAGCATGGCATTCTGGTATCAAAAAGATGGAAAACCACTGCTGTTTACTAATTAAGAAGATTATTGATTTTCTTTTAAGATACTAGCAAATGCAATATGCCATCTAACTATAAACTTACAGTACTATGACACAATACATGGATTCATGATTCGGTTTTTCCATTGAAAAGGTGCATTTTTGAACTCCGAGGGCTCCGTTTTCGTCACCGCTAAAACCCTTATGCCTAAATGTCTTTGCTATTTGTTCCTACTTTGCGAAACAATTATGAATAGTTAAACATGACAATCTATTGACACGTTGTGAGCTTATAGACAGGCCATTTTAACGACTGAAAAATGTATTTTTTTAACAGTTTAAAAAAAGCAAAGAAGTTAAGGGATAATGGGTTTAGCGGTGACGAAAATCTAGGCCCAAATCTGCAAACAATCAAAGAATATGGGATCCAAGATGGAGGACAATGATCTAGCCTCAGCTCTACCCAGTGCTGTAGTGGTACTTCTAGAAGTGGGGGGATGGCCCTGAAAGGGGAATTCCACCCCATTTTATTTTATTTTTTCTGAGAGTGTACAAATGTGAACCAAATGGACCCTAGCGGGTCCATTTGGTTCCATTTGTACACTCTCAGAAAAAAGGAAACTCATTAACATGGTGAAACACATCTTGATGATGTCATCCAGATGTATTTCACCGTGCTAATGATTTTTTCCAGACCCAAAAATATTTTAGATGTGAGAAGTGGGGGGACGCCGTCCCCCCGCGTCCCCCTCCACTACACCCCTGTATATAAAATATTTTAGATGTGAGAAGTGGGGGGACGCCATCCCCCCGCGTCCCCCCTCCACTACACCCCTGTATATAAAATATTTTAGATGTGAGAAGTGGGGGGACGCCATCCCCCCGCGTCCCCCCTCCACTACACCCCTGTATATAAAATATTTTAGATGTGAGAAGTGGGGGGACGCCGCCCCCCCACGTCCCCCCTCCACTACACCCCTGGCTCTACCTTGTCTGACATGAGCGTGGAGAAGGAGCGTCCGATCTCGTGGTAGTCCACGTTGGCCTGGCTGGGCCCCAGCAGGACGAAGATGAAGCGCGTCGGGACAGGGACCTCCAGCACCGACTCCAGAAGAACCGCCTCATTCAGACGCACGAACGCCATGGCAGGCTGCTCCAGGAACTCCACACAGCCTGGTGGGGGTTCACACACTTACTGCTCACTGTTTCTACTAATGCAGGGGTTTTCAGGGACCACCGGTGGTCCCAGAGAGGATCACAGGTGGTCCCAAGCTAAATAATGAACCAAATGGACCGTTATAGATCTGTAACTCTTGAGAGCGTTAAAATGGACCCTTGCGGGTCCATTTGGTTTCATTTTACGCTACTGTAGTTATATGTTTTGTAATAATAATCATCAAAATCTACAAAGTATAATCAGTAACTACAGTTTTCAAATAATTGTCACTATATACAGTATTTGCTTCTTGGATAGAAGATACAGCATAAGTACAGTGATGGGCAAGTTACTGGGAAAATGTAGTAACCTACACTACTTGTTACTCTCGAAAAAATGCAGCTAAGCTACTCTACAAGCTATCGCCAGAAAATTGTAGCAAGCAACACTACAAGCTACATGACAAAAGTAGCTTGATGTAGCTTGCTACATCATCACTACATAATATAAATATATATCTCATCTTAATGTACAACTTTCTAAATACTAATCATAATAATAAAACAATATGGGTAAAAATCATAATGATAATAATTTAGCGGAGGGTTTGAACATAGGATGGTGGCATGTTTAAGTTTTGGGATGTATATTAGAGGTTTTCTACCCATTAAGTTAAGCTATGTAGTTAAGCTATGTAGCTTAGCTACTTGTAACAAGCTACTGCCCATCACTGCATAAGTAGCCTGGTCTAGCCCTCAATGATTTTGGCCTTGGGGGGCGGGGGTGTCGTGGGATACCCACGGCGGAAGTGCTGCGCTCTGATTTGATCTCACTAACGTGTCGTCATCTCCGGCCCCTCCCACGCCCATCCACTGCTGTTCTACGTCACATCATTTAGAGCGACGCCCACCCCGGAAGGTTGACACGCCCCTCAAGGCCACTTTCCAACGCGCGTTAGTCCAGGCTTTCCGTTTTCGCGCAAGGCGGACGAAAATGAAAGCCTGGGTGTCGAGGCTACTGCATGAGTACAAGTGTAATTGTAATGCAATTACCTTACATCAAATGCCGTTGCAAAGTTTATCTGATCTCATAAGAGATGGTCATAAGAGAGTTGCATACACATGCATACTGTAACGTTGAGACTGAAGCTAATGCAGAGCTGAGTCTTTTGATAGAAATCTTGAAAATTGCTGTGAACAAGTCTTCTATATGTGGCTGAAACGTGACTCCCACAGCGTGGGATCTTACCCACTAACACGATCGCCGCTTCAGCATCTTTAGGAATCTTGGCCAGCAGTTTCAGCGATCGCACCGCAGCTGGATGGCTGTCAGCAGGCAGGGGGTGGAGAGATTTCTGGGAGGAGACAAAAGAGCAACACAAAGCTAGAATTGAAGGGAGAATTTTTTGTTTCCATGGGATGTTTTTCATTTGCCAACATCTCAAGCCATGGAGAACATTAACCATTCACAGTTAATGCATCAAGAAGTTTTAACTAGGAGCACCTGCAGGCTGATTGGAACATAATCCAGTGCATGTGGGCAGAAACCAGACGCTGCTTTTTCTTCTGAGTTCAAGCGCTACCTTACGCCACGCCGTGACCTCACTGAGAAGACATTTAAAAGTACAATGCAAGAGCCTGCAGGCCCCCAAACCGGGCGTTTACTCTAAATCTGTCTCAAATCGATCCTCGCCGGTGATTCTTGTGGATATAAAGCAAACCACAGACTGGTTAAGAGGCAGCTCAGATACTGTATGTTGCTTTTATCCGACTTCATTGGGCGAGATGGGTTGCAGTTATCCCAATGGCCTCTTGTCAAAAGTGGTTCTGTCATCTGCCATTATGGCACATTAAGAAGGAAACCCTTGTCAAAAAAGAATGGCTGCACCTTATCCCTCTAGTGAAATTTAAATATACATGATCAATGTTATGCCAGTGTGATGAGCTGCTGAAGCTACTCTACATACACAGGAAGAGACGTGCCGCCAGCACCCACAGCAGCGCCCCCTAGCGGGAATCAAACCCAGGACCTTGCAGCTGTGAGGCGACAGCACTAACCACTGTGCCATCATGCCCCTGATCCCCCCTGCTCATAATCTCAAAAGTGCATCCTTTGCCCAAGGTGATGCACACACATCTGCAGCATCCATCCATCCATCTTCTTCCGCTTATCCAAGGTCGGGTCGCGGGGGCAACAGCTCCACCAGGCTTCCCTGTCCCGAGCAACGTTGGCAACCTCCTCCTGGGGGATCCCGAGGCAATCCAAAGCCAGAGAGTGGATGTAATCCCTCCATCTGGTCCTTGGTCTGCCCCGGGGTCTTCTCCCAGTGGGACATGCCTCGAGGACCTCCCTAGGGAGGCGCTCGAGTGGCATCCTAACCAGTTGCCCGAAATCTGCAGCATAGGTCTTCAAAAGCCAAGGTAGACAAAAGCAAAAAGGTGAACTCACAAACAGGCTGGTGAACACGTCCTGCTTGGGGTCATACACCGGCTGGTGGTCCTTGGTGTCGTGGTGTTCCTGCTCCTGGTCCTCGGCCACCAGGGGCAGCACTGTGTCCTGGACGTGGTTGTGGTGGTGGTTGAAGCTTCCTCCCCCTCCTCCTCCTCCACCTCCTGCATGGAGGCTGCTGGATGAGTGGCGGTGGTGATAGTGGTGGTGGTGGTGCTTCTGGTCGCTCAGGTGGCTGCCATGGAGAGAGACAAATGTTCAGCGGCGTTACAGTACGTTTTAACAGCGGGCGATGTACAAGCAACGTCGGCCGATATGAGCGACGCCGACGGTCATTACCGTAAATTCTCGCTTAGAATGGCATGCATAATGAGCACCGTAAACGACGGTGCTGTGGTGCAATGAAAAAAAAAAAAAAAGTATGGTGTAGGAGGAAGTGGGACGGAACTAGGAACCAAGATCTACACATCAAAAGTGTGACTATTTCATTACTGAAAATCCAATTTCTAGGCCCCCTAGAAAGTTTGAGCTTTGAAATAGTTGGTGATGGTGTTACTTATTGTTATAGTGTTTAAGAATAATGCACTTATAACAAAAAACTATAGGGGGAGAATTGGAAGGTTTTCCTGTATATGCTATTAATGACGTTTGAAAACAGTATTTGAGGTTTGAGTTGACAGTTTGTGAACTTTTACGTTTTTGTCCACAATTAGGAAAGAGAACTGGCAAAACTTTGGTCAAAATAACAATTATTCTCCATTTTCTAATTGTATGGACTCTTGAAAATTACGTAATTCAGAGGTTTAAATGTAATGTAACTCTTGAGAGCGGTAAAATGAAACCAAATGGACCCTTACGGGTCCATTTGGTTTTTGAATCATTCAACTAGCCAATCTACATTGGCATGTTGTGAGCTTGTAGACTGTCCATTTTAACTATTCATGAATATTTTTCAAAATATTAAAAAAAGGTAAAGTAGTTGAGGGATAAGGGCCGGGGTTTAGTGGTGACGAAAATCATGCAGCAACAAGCTCTAAAGTAATAAGTAATGAGGCATGTTTTGGCAGAGTAACATATTACTTATTACACATTTTGGCAGAGTAATACTTTACTTTTGCTGGGAAAACTAATTACTGCCCAACAATGGGTTATGAGTAAAAATCAAGAATTCAAAATGTACCCGAGTAAAAGTAAAAACATTATTATACAAACATCACAGATATAACATTACCGTTCAAGCTAACAACTCTTTGTTTGCTTGCGGGATCGGCTATCTTACGCCGGTCGAAAAAAACAGAGTCTAAACCGTAAAGATGCAGTGTGTGCTTTTAACGGTCTTAGTTGTTGATCCCTCTTCCCCTGAAGGGGAAACAGAGACACGCTAGTGCGTCAGAGACCAAGCCCCTATACAGTGACTGTATGGCTTCATCGCGGCAGCCTGCGCTCCAACAGTGACATCATCAGCGTGCTCATTAGGCCCACGCGGCCCAATAACGCTCCGTACGAGTTGGACACGACTGCGCCCCCGAAAACAAAGGAACGAGGTGTGACACTGGAGTGGATTGTGCTCCAGGAGTATCCAGAGGATCTTTAAAGAGGCCCGGAGTAACCGATGAGCTAAATTCTAACAGCGCCTCCATGTATTTCTTTCCACATCATAAATTTCACATCTTGGAGCGACCCGGGGATAATTAGGGGGAGTGTTGTTGTTGTTTTTTTTGTTCTCTTCCCCCATGGAACCAGCTGGTGACACCACATGATGGGAAGATACAGGCTGCTGAGGATGGGCTGTGCACCGCACTGCACACCAGGATGTGTGTGTGTGTGTGTGTGTGTGTGTGTGTGTGTGTGTGTGTGTGTGCGCGCGCACGCGAGCGTGAGAGAGAGAGAGAGAGAGGAGAGAGAGAGAGAGAGAGAGAGAGAGAGAGAGAGAGAGAGAGAGAGAGAGAGAGAGAGAGAGAGAGAGAGAGAGAGAAATCTGAAGAGGGAGCGATAGCGAGTATAAGAAGGAGATGAATGGGATAGAGCAGTGGTTTTCAACCTTTTTCATACCAGGGCCCACCATTTATTATTCTATTTAGGAGAGAAAAATGGCAAAATGTCGGTCAACTAACATTTTCTAATTGTGTAGATTACAAATGGACCCTCACAGGTCCATTTGATTTCATTTTTAACACCCTCAAGTGTTACAGATCTATAGGGGTCCATTTGGTTACCAACTGTCCATCATTCTTGGGGACCACCTGGAATCCTCTCAGGGACCACTGGTGGTCCTCGGACCACCTGTTGAAAACGCCTGCGATAGACACCAAAGAATCGAGATGCCAGTCAGTCAGTCAGTCAGACAGACAGACAGACTCTTGCACACTTGCCAACCCTCACCAACTCCTTTATCAATGACAACACTTGGGCGATCCACTGTCACCGAAGCAGGGGCAGATCTAGGCATGGGCATTATCAATGCCCATCGCTCTGTTGTGTGCCCCCCCCATGCCCATGCCTAGATCTGCCCCTGCTTCGGTGGCAGTGGATCGCCCAAGTGTTGTCATTGATAAATGCCCAGACTGCCCCACCAAACACGATGGCATGCAAAACAACCCGAGATATTTCAAATTAAAGTGCTTATATTTAAAATGATTTGAAACACTACTACTACTACTAACTAACTACAGCTGTGCCGCCACTAAACCAACAGCATTTCATCATTGAAAACAGAAAACTCTCTGAGTCAGACCTTTAGCTTTATGCATGCTGCGTGTCTGTTGCAACTGATGTTATTATTGATGCTTTACTTGCCTAATAAAAGTCCTGTAACCGAAAATGGTATGGGGGTGGCCCATACCATTTTCTCTTGCCCCCCCCCCCCCCCCCCCCCAATTGGGAAATGTTACATCCGCCGGATGTACTGAATGCATTCCGGCAGGTTCTTTTCAAGTCTGCGATGGAATGTTACTTCTGTCACTGTATTGTGTGTGTCTTTGTAAAGCCAGCAGCAGGCACAAAGATGCTGCATTTTGAGGATTTATAAGACTGATATTTCCTCTCTCTCTGCAGTGTGCTGTGCCCGTGTTGACACATAATGACAAGGCCTGGTACCTTTCAAGGGTGTCATTAAAGAACATTATGGGAACATCCGAAAGGGCAAATATCACGCAACGAAAAAAACGTATAAAACACACCGAGACGTTAGTCATCATGTGCTATTAAGTGGCATCATACTGTATAAGCGATTATCGATTCACTGCAATTCATTTAATTGCTGCCAAGCAGCAGCAGTTTCCACCATGGCACTGGCACCGTGTAGCAGAGAAAACCTGTTGCAGGGGTTGACACTAAGGTCTCGGAGGCACTTGCCCATCGGGCAAGTGAAAGACAGGTTCTACTTGCCCTCAGCTCATGGTCACTTGCCCCCCAAAAATATATTGTAAATTTTGCAGATGTAACTCTTGAGAACGTAAAAATGAAACCAAATGGACCCTTGCGGGTCCATTTGGTTTCATTTTTACACTCTCAAGAGTTAAAATTCATCATCTTAATTAGCCCAGGTCTACACAACTAGAGAATGTAGAAGATTAATGGTCATTTTGATGTGTATGTTAATTTGCCTGTTTTGTTTCCCAAATCCAGCCTGGAATTGTGGATAGCTAGAAAGCAGGGAAAGACACACAGGCAGAGTGCAATGACTGCCTTCAAGACAAATTTATCTTGTGTTGTGTTATAGTGCACTAAGTTGCACACTTGCCCGATCGGGCAACCAGGTAGTGGTCTTCACTTGCCCCTCCATTTTTTTTACTTGCCCCGGCAAGTGGGCAAGTGTTAGTGTCAAGCCCTGCTGATGGTATCATTCTGTTACTACTAAGAAAGAGGGAGAGAGACACAGAGACAGAGACAGAGAGAGAGACAGGGAAAGAGAAAGAGAGAGACAGGGAAAGAGAGAGACAGAGAGAGAGAGAGAGACTGGTGGTTAGCTGTGCTGCTCTGTGAAAACCAGTGAGATTTGTGCAATAATTAGAAAGTAGAAAAGAGTAGAAAAATAGTGGTATTTTATCATGTACGTACATTAGTGAACCTATTACATGAAGATACGTTGAAAAGTGGTGAAGTGGTCCTTTAATAATATGTAAAAATGTACAATGTATTACACTACAATGTGTTATGTAAGGGCCAATACTGATACTTTTCTGGTTACGATACAGTATTGCCGATAACCGATATGACGAAAAAGGGCCGATCCTATACTTTTTCTGATGCCGATACAGTATAGGGACATCCCTAATAATAATTTGGCCAAAGTGGCAGACACAGTCAATATGTAGTGACAAACACAATAATGTACAACCTCACAACATGACTGAATGTCCTAGGACTATAGATCACTGTAAAGTGAAGGTGGTAGTTACGCTACTGGCTGTGTGTGTGTGTGTGTGTGTGTGTGTGTGTGTGTGTGTGTGTGTGTGTGTTGTGTGTGTGTGTGTGTGTGTGTGTGTGTGTGTGTGTGTGTGTGTGTGTGTGTGTGTGTGTGTGTGTGTGCGCGTGTTATTCCCACATACACCCAGTTGAGTACATGTGACACCAACTGAAAACTTGAAACCAATACCCTGAAAATGGTTTTGTTTCCAGAGCCAATAATATCTGACATAAATCAGTAGCTTAGGTGTGAGACGTGACGTCTGGCATCATTAACACACACCCCAATAAAGAGCTAATGGGACAAAATGACAGCAGCAGGCCCTTAGCCTACAGGCACTGCTTTCCTAGGACTGACAGCAGGCCTGGAAAAAAGTAATCAATCAATGTAGAACTACCGTAATTTCCGGACTATAAGCCGCTACTTTTTTCACATGCTTTTGACCCTGCGGCTTATACAGCGGTGCGGCCAATCTATGGATTTTCCAGGTTCCAGATGGGCTCCGCAGACTAAATGATAGGAAGTTGGTTAACCAGATGTAACTCTTTGAGAGCGTAAAAATGAAACCAAATGGACCCTTGCGGGTCCATTTGGTTTCATTTTTATGCTCCACTTTCATTTTCATTTTTATGCACCACTTAATTAATAAGTCATGTTCATTTTGGTCTCATTTTGATGTTTTGCCTCTTTTGTTTGTGAAAATCCATCCTGGAATTGTGAACAGAAGCAAAAGAAATCTTTAGTTTGGGGGTCTGTGGGGTGAAGGTGTTAAATCGTGGTCTCTGGCTCAAATGCTGAATAAATAGTGGTCCCTGGGATCAAAAAGTTGAAAACCACTGCTCTAACATGAAGCTTGTTGTCTGGTGCGGCTTATAGTCAGGTGTGGCTTATACAAGGAAAAATCAGTATTTTGCCCCAAATTTAGCTGGTGCGGCTTATAGTCAGGTGCGGCTTATAGTCCAGAAATTACGGTACTCTGTTACAGGTAGAAGTCCAGAATTTAAAATGTACTTGAGTAAAAGGTTATTATAGTTTATTGTTAACCCATTTTGTACTGCGGCTGAATCTAAAAAAATAAAAAAAATAAATTCCAGGGACCTTCTTGGAGGCTCTTGTAACTAAATGTTTGTCCCTGGAACTAAGATTTTGTTGCTGGAACTACATTTTTATCCCTGTGACTAAAATGTTGTATCTGGAACTACATTTTTGTCCCTGGAACTAAGATTTTGTTGCTGGAACTACATTTTTATCCCTGTGACTAAAATGTTGTATCTGACTGGAACTACATTTTTGTTCCTGGAACTAAAGTATTGTCCCTGGAACTAACAATTTGCCCCTATAATTTAGTCTCCTGTAAATTGTTCATGATATTTGACAAAATATCAGATCTACAAGCTGATAGCGCACCACGGTTAGTGATTTATCGGAGAGCTCTGGGGTATGAAGGAGCGCTTGTTTTATCTGCCGGCTACTACTAGTAGGGCGGGGCGAAGGAAGTTTTACTGAGGTTATGGTTAGGGTTAGGTTTAGGCATAGGTTTACTGAGGTTAAGTTTAGGGTTAGGATTAGGTTTAGGCATAGCCTAGTTTTATTGGGGTTGTGTTTAGGGTTAGGTTGGGGTTAGAGTTAGGTTAGGGTTAGAGTTAGACGATGCTTTATGCGGTTACTAACCCTAAACATAACCTCAGTAAAACTATGCTTCGCCCCGCCCTACTAGTAGTAGCCGGCAGATAAAACAAGCACTCCTTCATACCCCAGAGCTCTCCGATAAATCACTAACCAGCGCACCACCGAGTGGCCACCGAGCCACCGAGTGGCTTGTAGATCTGATATTATATTATTTACTGAATTTACCGAAACACACGAAGGGGTCCCCGTAAGACTGGGTAACAACAATGTTATCGTCTTTTGACGGAATTTGGTTTGTAATAATAATAATAATAATCTACAAAGTACCTTATAGTAACTAAAGTTTTCAAATAAGAGAAAACTACACACATTAGTTTTAGAGACATAGTACTGTCAAAATGGAAATACCCCCAAGAACAAATACCCCGATATTGTACTCCATATCGACAGTGGTAGCAGTAAATGTTCCACCACTGCCGTTTTATTATGCAACCGTACACAGTGTATTGAGTGGCTCTTCGCTGCTGGCTGTGCTCTTGGCAGAGTGTGTGTTCTGTTTAGCTGTCCGGGGCAAAGCCAAACATCGCTCAATAACAGGCTAGAGCAGTGGTTTTCAACCTTTTTTCATCCCAGGGCCCACCATTTATTCAGCATTTTAGTCACAGACCACCATTTGACTACATTTTCCCCCAAAGACCAAAAGTAAAGAATTATTTTGGTTTTGTCCACAATTCAGGGTGGATTTTGCAAACAAAACAGGGTAGACTACTTAATTAGGTGGTGCTAATTCCGATGATGAATATTTTAACTCTCGAGAGTGTGAAAATGAAACCAAATGGACCCGCAAGGGTCCATTTGGTTTCATTTTCACACTCTCAAGAGTTACATCTGGTTAACCAACTTTCTATCATTTAGCCTGGGGACCACCTGGAACCCTCTCAAGGACCACTGGTGGTCCCTGGACCACCTGTTGAAAACCCCTAGAGTAGAGCAGTGGTTTTCAACCTTTTTCATCCCAGGGCCCACCATTTATTCAGCATTTTAGCCACGGACCACCATTTGACGTCCTTTTAGCCCCACGGACTCCCAAGCTAAAGATTTCTTTTGCTTCTGGCCATGATGACCATTAATCCTCTAGTCGTGTAGATTTGGACTAATTCGCATGATGACTATTTTAACTCTTGAGAGTGTAAAAATGAAACCAAATGGACCCTGGCGGGTCCATTTGGTTTTATTTTTACGATCTCAAGAGTTACATCTGGTTAAACTACTTAACTGGGGACCACCAGGAACCCTCTCAAGGACCACTGGTGGTCCCCAGACCACCTGTTGAAAACCTCTGGCTAGGACTGTTGGTAGTCGATCAGCAGAGAGGGTGAAGAGATGTCACGTAAATCGCCGCCACTCGGCTCTGTTTAGATTTGCAACCTTTTTCATACCAGGGCCCACTATTTATTCTGCTTTGTAGCCAAGGACCGCCATTCGATGTTGAGTTTAGTCTCTCTCGGACCCAAAACTAAGATTGCTCTATTTTACCACTACTTTTAAACCAATCACAAT
>CM076978.1:40134033-40259728 GCA_039105355.1 Benthosema pterotum | reverse complement strand
CCAGCAATTCTGTGAAAAATAGTGTATTGGCAGCGTTTATAATAGCCTATTTTTGGACTGCTGGGACATTTTGTATTGTACAAGTATCAGTATACTAGATCCTGTCACGTGACATGAATTGAACAGGGGAATCCCTCACTGTTCTTTCTGACTATGTGAGCTGCTCTGAAAGAGCAAAAACAAAATCTGATATTTCAAGAATAAAAATGCGCACTCTGTTGGCCTTTGAACCTTTGCATTCATAAATAGATGATTATAATGTTGATAATGTGAGAACCTAAAAACACATACTGTAGTCATCGATCATGAGTAATCTGTTTAGAAACAACTACAGCTCTATGTTTGTGCTTTGTTGTACAGTACAGTGAATACAGCCAATCTACCACCTCACAATAGGACACTTTATGACATGAGGGTTTGTCGACTACCTCCCGAGTCGAGTATTTTTGACATGTATCTGCCTATAAATAGTAAATGGTGCATTTATACAGCATCTTTATCCAGGGCGCTTTACATACTAGATAGTAGATTTACCCATTCACACACTAAAGATGGAAGAAACCATGCAAAGGTACTGACCAGCACAATGGGAGGAATTGGGGGTTAAAGGGGAATTTCACCCATTTTCAACATTTTTTTCCTGAGAGCGTACAAATGCAATCAAATGAACCATAACGGGTTCATTTGGTTCCATTTGTACGCTCTCAGAAAAAAAAAAAAAAAAAAAAAAAAAACGTCTAAAGAAATCTATTAATATAGTGAAAATACATCTTGATGATGTCATCATCACCATGTTAGTGGTTTTCTTCAGACCTCCATTTCTTGGGAACACAGAATGAGGGAACTTTTTTTTTATCATGTCTACCCAACACCTCTAGGGTATACTAATGACATATTAGAATGTTGAAAATGGGTGGAGTTCCCCTTTAAGTGTCTTGCTCAGGGACTCTGGGGGAACCAGAGTCCCTGGGGATTTCGAGCCACTGCTGCCTATAATGACATATGGCCAAAATGACAAAGCCAGTTTGGAAAGTGCTCATTTCCTAAAGTGAACAATGCTATCAGAAGGAGCACAAATGGAAGGATGAATCAACTATAAGTGAGTTGTGGCTCCACAATCTGTGCTCCAGTAGTGGAAGACGTAAATATTTATGGCACACATTTGTAGCTCTGCCTCAAGGGAAGAGCATGATGCAATGCAACGCCTTAGCACCGCCTGGCCAGCTGCATCCACTCTACAGGCTTTAAGAAGGATCACAAAAGGAATGAGCAAAGGGAGAAAGACAGAGATAGAGAAAGACATAACATACATAGGCAATCATTTGGGGGGTGAAAAGTATACAGTATACACAGTTTAGACTACACAGAGAGAGAAAGAAAGAGAGAGGCAGAGTGTATACAATACATGCTGTAAATCTATGTGATGTGTGCAGCATTGTATTACTACTAGAGATGTCCCATTGCCACTTTTCCATTTCCGATCCTTTTCCGATACCACAATTTCTGTCTTAACCAAATACCGTTACCAGAGAAGAAAATATACAATATAAAAAAAAAGAAAAAAGATCTTATATGAACTCCACCAACTGGGAATAGCAGACTCCTTACTGGAACGTGCACTTGGGCAACTCTAAAGCAAACTACCACATGGGCCAACATGTCATTTAACTACCATAGTGTCAACTCCTTACCCTTGTGTCGGATCTGTAGTTAGACTGGTGTATTTGCCAATACCAATATGACCCGATAACGACAAATAAGCGTTGATACTTATACTTTTCCGATACCCATACAGTATTTACAGATACCGATACAAAAAAGGGCCGATGCTACAGGTATACTGTTTCCGAGCCGATAAAGTATCGGGACTAATTATAACTAGAATCTCTACAACAATGGCTGCAGTGTCTCGAGGTAGAGTGGTCGGATAGTAACTGCGAGGTTGCCAGTTTGAGTCTGTGTCCAAGTCTCCTTGAGCAAGACACTGAACCCGAACCCGAAAATTGCCCCTGATGTGCTGGTTCGTACACTGGATGGTTTTGTTTGTACACTGCATGGTTTATGCCGCCATCTGTGTACAGTACGAATGTGTACTGTATGTGTGTGAATGGGTGAATGTAATTCACCATGAAAGTGCTATAGAAAATGCAGTGTTTAGCATTTAACATGTTACTGACTCTAAAGTATATACAGTATGATGAATTGAATGACTTATTTTATTAAGAGAAGAGTCAAGTGCACACTGCAACAAGACTGATAACAGCTTGGAGATGTGCAGTAAATTTCACCTACAACAGAGGTTTTCAACAGGTGGTCCAGGGACCACCAGTGGTCCTTGAGAGGGTTCCAGGTGGTCCCCAGGCTAAATGATGGAGAGCTTATGTACCAGATGTAACTCTTGAGAATGTAAAAATGAAACCAAATGGAACCGCAAGGGTCCATTTGTTTTCATGTTTACACAAAACCAAATGGACAGGGGAAGAGGTGAAAGAAGGTGGTGGGGGGATTTTATTTTTATATTGTTTTACAGAGGCCAGTTTTGAATTGCAGCGAGAGTGGTTTTGAAGGAGTCAAAGGATTGACATGACTTAATGACTGTTTGTAGGGCTTTCCACATTTTGGTGGCATATGAAAGGAAAGGAATTAAGGCCGTTGCTTGTGCCAATTCCGGGTTGCACATGGTGTTGTGGTGGGGCACTTGTAGGTTATACTTGTGATGACTGCACAAATGCCTGCACATTTAGTAGTATTTGAGAAAAAAATGACTATTTGAAAGAGTTTCATGTTTTATGGCTAAAATAAGTTACGCTTGCAATTAGGAAACAATTGGATTCAGGCATTCAGTGATTAGGGTTATAGTTATGCCTATACTTAAGAGTTGCATGCTGGTGTCACATACTCAACTGCCAATCTACAAAAGGCAGTATGTACAATACTTTTTTGGATCTTTAGCATTTTTTGCCCTCTGGTTTTCTGGGGAAAAAAAACAAAAAACAAAAACAACAACCACACATCCAGTCTGCAAAGAACATTTCAATATGAATAAATATTCTATAAGAAAAAACAAAGATATTTCTTAATGACAGCTGTAGCCACTACGACTGAAAATGTCCCTTGATAACCCTAGCAGTTATAGCTTTTCAGCTGGCTGCTCTGCAAGACTCGGCACAGCTGATTTTTACGTTTTGATTTAGGTTTTTAAAGCACAGCTAGAGAAGCTGTTTCAACCTATCAGATTGCTTCCTCAAAACGACCTGTTGTATAATCTTGCTTCAGTAGGAGGCCCCCAGAGTGAGCTCCAAGATTTAGGGATAGTGTCAATATTGGAATACATATAGATATATTATTTTAACGACAGCTATAACTCTCAGGAATAGCAATACCAACATGTGTGTGTAAAACAGTGTTGCCAACTTGGTGCATTGATCACTAAATTTACCCTTTTTTCCAGACCTCCCTTGCGCCAAAATTAGTGAAAAACTCCTGGTGGAAAATCTGGTGTTTTTTTGCTGGTGAGTTGGGGGCGAAATTAGTTGATAGGCGCCACAGATAAAAACCCAGTTTTTCACTATTTTTCCTCCTATGATAGAGTCCTTCTTCCTTCCTAGAAAGGACCATTGGTAACCAAATGGACCCTTATAGATCTGTAACTCTTAAGAGTGTAAAATGTGAGTGTAAAATGTGAAACCAAATGGACGCTTACGGATCCATTTGGTTTCATTTCACGCTCTCAAGAGTTAAATTATATTTAATCTGCACATGTAGAAGAAAATGTAGAAGAATTGCTATTTTGCGCTATTTCTCCTAAATTAGTCCGAGGGACTAAACTCAACATCAAATGATGGTCCTCCGTGGCTAAAATGCAGAATAGTAGAGCAGATTAGTGAAACGATACTTCACTTTGGTATAGAAGCATGAAAATTGGCACAGATACTCTCCAAGGTCTACTCTTTAGGAAAAAGGCGCGTGCCACTCAAAATTCCAAGATGGTGGCCCCAAAATCCAAAATGTCCGCCCAAAAATGTTGTTTTTCCTTCATAACTTGAAATGCATTGATTTTACACCCCATAATTGTATTAAACATTAATACAAAGTTGGCCATTACGGACGGTTTGGCACCAAGAACATGTCTGTATCACTTACGGCTCTTGAGATACAGCATATAGGTACTTTCACAGATTGAGGAGAGCAAGACATTTGTAACATTGATTCTTAAGTGAATCAAAGGCATGAAAATTGGTACACACACTCTTCAAACCCCACTATTTCTAAAAGTACTGCGTGCCCTGCAAAATTCCAAGATGGCAGCCCCCAAAATCCAAGATGTCCGTCCAAAAATGTGGTTTTTCCTTCATAACTCGAAATACAAAGCTTTTAAGCCCCATAAATGTATTGAGCGTTAATATAAAGTCAGGCATTACGGACATTTTGATACCAAGTACATGTCTTTATGTAGTACGGTTCTTGAGTTACAACATATACGTAGTGATGTGGCACCATAAGTGTAACATTTTGGCATGTTTCACTCTTTAACTCAAAGATTCCTTTATCAGCATTTCTTCTATTTTCAGGAAATGGACCTACATGTATCTGCTATCATAAACCACTTCAAGTTTTTCAATTGATGAAACGGGTCGGGAGTTATTAAGCCAATTGTGAAGGGCTGTTTCAGTGCTAAAATTGCTGCGTACATTTTGCGAATATAAGCCACCCAGTAATGTCTGTCTGTGCATCTGTCCTTCACAATAAGTGTATATGTGAAGCGGACCCACCAAGTGTAGCATGTGTCATAGTATAATGGTATATTGTGCTAAAAGGCGTAATAGTGTAATATATGCAATAGTTTAATAGTGTAATAGAGCTAATAGTGTAAGATATGCAGTATATAGCGGTATACTGTAATAGGGTAATATATGTAATAGTGTCGTAGTGTAGCGTGCAATACTGTAATAGGGTAAAATGTGTAATAGGGTAATATGTGTAATAGTGTCATAGTGTAACATGTGTAATAGGGTAATAGGGTAATATGTGTAATAGTGTCGTAGTGTAACGTGTAATACTGTAATAGGGTAATATGTGTAATAGTGTAATAGGGTAATATGTGTAATAGTGTCATAGTGTAACATGTGTAATAGGGTAATAGGGTAATAGGGTAATATGTGTAATAGTGTCATAGTGTAACATGTGTAATAGGGTAATAGGGTAATATGTGTAATAGTGTCATAGTGTAACATGTGTAATAGGGTAATAGGGTAATATGTGTAATAGTGTCGTAGTGCAACGTGTAATACTGTAATAGGGTAATATGTGTAATAGTGTAATAGGGTAATATGTGTAATAGTGTCATAGTGTAACATGTGTAATAGGGTAATATGTTTGTGTAATAGTGTAACATGTGTAATAGGGTAATAGGGTAATATGTGTAATAGTGTCGTAGTGTAACGTGTAATACTGTAATAGGGTAATTTGTGTAATAGTGTAATAGGCTAATACGTGCAATAGCATAATGTATGTAAAATAGGCTACTAGTGTAATAGTGCAATAGGCTAATATGTGTAATAGTGTAATCTGTGTACATTAGGGTAATAGTGTAATATATGGAATAGTGGTCTAGTGTAATTGTCCTATTACATCATTACACATGATACACATATTTGCCTATTACACATGTCACAATTACACATATTACGCTATTATGCTATACCAATATTACAGTAATATATTACACTCTTACACTATTACCATAATGCACAAACATTACACTATTAGCCCTATTACACTATTGCATATATTACACTTACCCTATTACACATGTTACACTATGACACTATTACACATGTTACCCTATTATGCTATTACACATGTTACACTATGCCACTATTACACATATCAACCTATTACACTATTACACATGTTACACTATTACACACATTACCCTATTATGCTATTACACATGTTACACTATGCCAGTATTACACATGTTACACTATGCCACTATTACACATATCAGCCTATTACACTATTACACATGTTACACTATGCCACTATTACACATATAAACCTATTACACTATTACACATGTTACACTATGACACTATTACATACATTACCCTATTATGCTATTACACATGTTACACTATGCCACTATTACACATGGCACCCTGTTACACATATTACACTTTGACACTATTACACATATTTCCTATTACACTATTACCCTAATGCAAAATTATTACACTATTACACTTATTACCCTATTACACATGTTACACTATGACACTATTGAACATATTACCCTATTACACATGTTACACTATGACACTATTACACATATTACCCTATTACACTATTACACATGTTACACTATGACACTATTACACATATTACCCTATTACACTATTACACATATTACACTGACACTATTACACATATTAACCTATTACACTATTACACATGTTACACTGTGACCCTTATTACATACATTACCCTATTACAGTATACCGCTATATACTGCATATATTACACTATTAGCTCTATTACACTATTGCATATATTACACTATTACGCATTTTAGCACATTATACAATTATAGTATGACACATGGTGCACTTGGTGCGTCCACTTCACATATACACTTATTGTGAAGGACAGATGCACAGACAGACATTTCTGGGTGGCTTATATTTGCAGAATGTACGCAGCAAATTTAGCACTGAAACAGCCCTTCGCGATCGGCTTAATAACTCCCGACCTGTTTCATCAATTGAAAAACCTGAAGTGGTTTATGATAGCAGATACATGTAGGTCCATTTCCTGAAAATAGAAGATATGGTGATAAAGGGATCTTTGAGTTAAAGAGGGAAATGTGCCAAAATGTTACACTTATGGTGCCTCATCACTACGTATATGTTGTAACTCAAGAACCGTAGCACATGTAGACATGTACTTGGTATCAAAATGTCCGTAATGCCTAACTTTATATTAACGCTCAATACATTTATGGGGCTTAAAAGCTTTGTATTTCGACTTATGAAGGAAAAACCACATTTTTGGACGGACATCTTGGATTTTGGGGGCTGCCATCTTGGAATTTTGCAGGGCACGCAGTACTTTTAGAAATAGTGGGTTTGAAGAGTGTGTGTACCAATTTTCATGCCTGTATCACCATTTGATTCACTTAAGAATCAATGTTACAAATGTCTTGCTCTCCTCAATCTGTGAAAGTACCTATATGCTGTATCTCAAGAGCCGTAAGTGATACAGACATGTTCTTGGTGCCAAACCGTCCGTAATGGCCAACTTTGTATTAATGTTCAATACATTTATGGGGTGTAAAATCAATGCATTTCAAGTTATGAAGGAAAAACAACATTTTTGGGCGGACATTTTGGATTTTGGGGCCGCCATCTTGGAATTTTGAGTGGCACGCGCCTTTTTCCTAAAGAGTAGACCTTGGAGAGTATCTGTGCCAATTTTCACGCTTCTATACCAAAGTGAAGTATCCTATGAAAAAAATGAGTTAATCTGCTGTACTAGAATAAATAGTGGCCCTGGTATGAAAACTGTTGAAAACCCACTGCTCCTAGTGCATTCTAGTGCATTTTGGAAGCGCCATTAGTGTATTTTGGCAGTTGGCAACCCTGGCATAAAACATATGCATATGAGAGTGTGTGCGCATAGCTGCATACATGCACTGGGTGAGTGTGTGCGTGTGCGTACATGCACTGTGTGAGTGTGTGAGTGTGCAGGCGAAACACAGAGGCTGTGGCATCCTTTGGTTCCTGTAGTGATGAGGTCAAACTAAATGTGTTGGCAGTAAATCTCCTTTGCCTTGGGGGTGGGGGTGGGGGCTGGGTGCTCCTCTCCTCTCCATACTGTACAAAAACACATAAAAAACGCAAGCCCCCCCTCCTCTTGGAAAGAACGATAATCATCCAACACGTGTGTTTCATCCCATGGCTTTAGTGAGTCAGATCCATGACTGAATCATGCTCTCCATTGGAAACTGTCAGCCTTATGGACAGGGGCGGATCCAGGCATGGGCATGGGGGGGCAATGTCCCCCTAAATGCCCTGACTGCCCCACCAAACATGATTGCATCCAAACAACCCAAGATACCCAAGAAATTAAAGTGCTTATATTTAAAATGAAACACTACTGCTGCTACTAACTAAAGCTGTGTCACCACTAAACCAACAGCATTTCATCATTGAAAACAGAAAACTCTCTGAGTCAGACCTTTAGCTTTATGCATGCTGCGTGTCTGTTGCAACTTCAACAACAACTGATGTTATTGTTGATGCTTAATTGCGTAATAAAAGTCCTGTAACTGAAAAGGTATGGGTGCGACTTCGCCCCCATACCTTTTTCTCTTGCCCCTCCAACATGTTCTTACCCCCCCCCCCCCAATCGGACATGTTACATCCGCCCCTGCTTCTGGAGGTGTGCTTGAGGTCATACTAGTAAAAGGTCTTTTTACCTGAACATTGTACATTCTGTGGATGTTCTGTGGTTTGGGTATTTTCTGAATAATTAGCTTCAAAATGTGCTCTCATTTGCAGTGATGTCACTGTCCAATGATGCCGCCTTGTCAACTGATTGACGATGATCCCTCAACAGTGGTGGCAAATTGTTTTTTTTTTTTTGTTTTTTTTTTTTTTCACAAAAAGCTTCAGAACACACAGAAAACCTTAGACCACAGACCATCCAATGAATGTTCACATTTCAGGTTGTTTGGGTGTAAATTATGTCATTAAAAAAATCATGAAAATAACAGGAAAGCTTTAGTCCCAAGTACTGTTAAGATTTTGTAGTAACTTCAGAACTATACTATTGTGGCACATTAATTTAGACTTGAAACCTAGTGTCCCTATTTTAGGGCAAAGAATTATTGTTGAAATTAGCCGAAATACAAGTCCACAATGCATCACACACGTGAGCTTGTAGATCAGCTGTTTTCTACAAAGAGTTGGTGTTGATTTGAGGGACAAAAGGAGTGACCTATAGAGTCTTAGTCAATAGAATTTAAATGTTGTTATTTGGCCTTTGGGTGAGCTTGAAGTCGTAGTATTTCAGAATGGCTGTGTTAAAACACTTTGAATGAAGAGTTCTCATTAGGAAATCATTGCGACAACTTAGTGATGGTCACCGAGGAGTATGTTGTCTGTTGGCACAGAGACTGCACAGAGATTGCGTCAAAGGGCCAACAGGTGTTTGTAATCAAGACATAGCCTTGCCTAATGAGATAATAAGAAACAGATTCCTTTGAATATTCTAAAAGCCTCATTTGAATGTTACGAACCATCTGGCTGCCATTTTTAACCTTTTCAGGTCGGGAATGATGGACAGTTGTTAACCATATGGACCCTTACAGTATATAACTCTTGAGAGCGTTAAAATGAAACCAAATGGTTTCATTTTACACTCTCAAGAGTTAAATTTTTGCCAGTTTCTCTCTCCTAAATTGTGGACAACAACTTAATTTTGGGTCAGAGATTAAACTCAACATGAAAAGAGGTCCGTGGCTAAAATGCTGAATAAATGGTAGGACCCTGGTAAGAAAAAGGTTGAAAACCACTGCTGTACAGTATGTACAGTATTCAAACATTATTAATTTTTGATGTAGCTATATAAATATTTGAGCTTTTTTTCCAGAAAACCTAGGTTAGACTAAATGGGTTAAGTTGATGTAGCAGGCAAAGCATCGACACGTTGTGGTCTCTAAACCGCCTCCCTCTGGCCAGCTGGGTTGCCAGATGGAGATGAAAGGAAACGGTTAGAATAACGTGTTTAAAATCAGTCCATGCATTACATCCAACCAGGGATGAAACATGAGGTCAGTTCGTTCGTTGCTCTCCCCACGTTGGCAGAGGAAGTGTAGCACCCAGGATTAGACTAGACCAGAGGTTTCAACTTTTTTGATCCCAGGGAGAGACCACTATTTATTTGGCATTTGAGCCACGGACCACCACTTGATACAATTTAGCTCCACAGACCCCAAAAGTAAAAGATTTATTTTGATTTTGTCCACAATTACAGGCTGGATTTGGGAAACAAAACGGTCAAACATACACAGATCAAAATGACCATTAATCTTATACATTCTGTCGTTGTGTAAACTTGGGGCTAATTCATATGATGAATGTTTTAACTCTTGAGTGTAAAAATGAAAAATGGTTTCATGTTTACGCTCTCAAAGAGTTGCATCTGGTTAACCAACTTTCCATCATTTAGCTTGGGGACTACCTGGAACCCTATCTAGGACCACTAGTGGTCCCCAGACCACTGGAAACCCCCTGCACTACACAATTGGTATTTGGTGGAAAGAAAATGTCTTGCAAAAAACTTGGATTAAAAGTGAAAACAAAATAATAAGAAACGTACAGGGACATTGGAGCTCTGTTGTTCCTTTTGTTGAAAATCATCAACATCAAGAAATTATCTAGTGATGTTGAAATAAATACTGCAACTTTAGGTTCTACATCTTTCAGGGATAGCTCAACAGTTCAACCTTTATCTGGGATGGCGTTCCTAACATTAATAAGCTAATCCAAGAGCGGAAAGAGACAAATGGACTTAAATGCGAGGCAGAAAGCGTGCCAACAAATAGGCCTGCACTTGAAAAATTAAGCAGATGTGTTCAGTGACGCCTGACAACTGGCCTGGGATCGTTTCCTACAGTTTGTCCCAATCTGTTGAACATCAGGCCTTAGTGTTCGGCTTGTGAGCCTGACCATTTAATGATCTACTTAATGGAAGAGTTTTTCACCCATGCCCTTTCTAAAAAATGAATTTGTTGTTGGGTTTTGTGGCATTACAGTATAACATGAGACAACATTAAAAGGATCCCACACTAATAAGACAAACATCGCTTAAAACATTATACTATACCCTATATAACTTAAAATAGACAAATGAAAAACACCATTGGAATCGTATTTCTTTCATAAATAGAGAATATTTTACTTAACAGGAACTGCTCCTGTCGCAGGATGATGTCACATGTCCATGTGTGGTATAGCTCTATGGAATATACGGAACGCACATGCTCATGATGTGACATCATCCTGCGACAGGAGCACCTCCTGTTGAGTGAAAGATTAAAGTATTGAAGGTGTTTTTATCTGCATGTTTTAGTTATAGAAGGCAAGTATAGCGTTTTAAGGCATATTTGTCATATTAGGCAGAAAACCCCTGGTACGTTTTATATACATGTTCATGTTTTGTAAGTTTAACAGACCTAAAGAAAGTTGTCATCAGGTTGAATTATCGTAGTGTTGTCATCTGACATGCCTGGCGGACATTTGACTTGTGTGTGCAAGACTAAAGGACCACCCTGTGGTTTCTGCTCACATGAATAACAGGGACGGATGTAACATTTCCCAATTGGGGGGCAGGAGAAAATGGTATGGGTGCGGCTTAATCGCCCGTGGCGCAAAGTGACACGGGCGATTAAGCCGCACCCATACCATTTTCAGTTACAGGACTTTTATTAGGCAAGTAAAGCATCAATAATAACATCAGTCGTTGTTACAACAGACACGCAGCATGCGTAAAGCTAAAGGTCTGACTCAGAGAGTTTTCTGTTTTCAATGATGAAATGCTGTTGATTTAGTGGTGACACAGCTGTAGTTAGTTAGTAGCAGTAGTACTGTTTCAAATACTTTTAAATTTAAGCACTGAAATATCTTGGGTTGTTTTGCATGCCATCATGATCATGTTTGGTGGGGCATGTCAGGGCATTTCGGGGGGCTTTGCCCCTCCATGCCCATGCCTAGATCCGGCCCTGATTAATAACACGTTGCAGATACTGCAGATCAATTCATTATCAATTATGAGCAGGGGCATGTGATAGCAATTCAACTGGAATACATAATGAACACCTGTTGGTCATTACGAATGCATAACAGGGGATAAAAAAGTAACGCCACTCTGATCAAATTTGAACCAAAGCCAAAAAACACAACCTAAAACTGTGAAATTCAAGAACAAGTATGAACACAATCACCCGAGGAGCAGCATTTCAGTCTAGTTGGAACTGTCGTGCTCCAGGCTATAATGTTCTCTCTTGTCAGGATGAAAGGCTGTAATCTGATTGCGTTATGAATCACAGCGGTGCAACGGCAGGATGTACAGTTTTTTCACACGTATATTCACCACGAACGCACACAGGGCTGAGATAATATAACCAGGGTTGTAGTGGAGGGGGGACAGCGTCCCCTCACTTCTAGTAGGCCTATGTTTTTTGTCTTGTCATTTACAGTACTTTTATGGATACAATTAAGCATAGACAAATCGTTCTCAATATGCTATACTCGTTTTAACGCTTTTTTAGTGTGTCTGTGTGTGTTGCACAGGTGCACGCAAATGCGCATGAAAATGCAAGTGTGCATGCAGGTGTCTTAAAGGGGGATTCCACTCATTTTCAATATTTTACTATGTCATTAATATACTGCACCTTAGAGATGTTGTGTGGAGACATGGTAAAAAAAAGTTCCCCCAATTCTGTGTTTCTAGAAATGGAGGATAATGATTTTTTTTTTTTGTTTTGTTTCACCATGTTAATGAGTTTCCCTTTTTTCTGAGTGTACAAATGGAACCAAATGGAAGAAAAATGAAAATGGGTGGAATTCCCCTTTAAGAGGCGTCCCCCCCACTTCTAAAAGTCCCACTGAATATACCCCCCTCCCTCCTCCACAGTGTGTGCAGGATGCAGTGGAAAACATGCAGCTTTTTTCCCTGCGTGGCGACTCCTCCAGCGTTTATGCTTTCACATCTGGCTATGTGCTCAGTTGATGTAAAACGCTGGGGCACCCTGACCCTTGTATATGTTCACGCTCATGCTCTGACTAACTGGAATGTTTGATGTCAACATTTTTTCCCTTTTCCCTCCGGTTCATGCAGCGATTTTACTTACAGATTACTTATGTACAGTATGTGTGGAGCGGATGCTTCTATGAATGCAAATAAGAAACAGTACAAAAGTAACCAATAGTCAATACCTTGGTGAACATGGACAATATGCATGTTTGACCGCAAGATTATGAATGTGATCCGAGATAAACCATATCTATATCCATAGAGGATTACCATAGATCAGTGGTTTTAAACCAGTGGTCCGGCGGGGACCATCAGTGGTCCTTGAGATGGTTCCAGGTGGTCCCCAGCTAAGTAGGCTTAACAGATGAAAAGTTGGTTAACCAGATGTAAATCTTGAGAGCGTAAAAATGAAACCAAATGGTTGAAACCAATTGTTTTCACTCTCAATTCACACACTCAATTTACACTCTCAATTCATATATACACTCTACATTAGAAGAGGAATGGTCATTTTGATCTGTACTATATTTGCCTGTTTTGTTTTCCAAGTCCATATTGTGGGCGCAAAAGAAATCTTTAGTTTTGGGGTCCTGTGGGGCTAGAATGTACTCAAATGGTGGTCTGTGGCTCGAATGCTAAATAAATAGTGGGCCCTTGTATGAAAATGGTTGAAAAACCACTGCCCTAGCGCAGGGGTTTTCAACAGGTGGTCCAGTGGTCCTTGACAGGATTCCAGGTGGTCCCCAGCTAAGTTGTTTAACCAAATGTAACTCTTGAGAACGTAAAAATGAAACCAATTTTACACTCTCAAGAGTTGAAATATTCATCATCTGAATTATCCATTTTGGGATGTATGTTTTGCTTGTTTTGTTTCCCAAATCAAGCCTGGAATTGTGGACAAAAGCAAAATAAATCTTTAGATTTGGGGTCTGTGGGGCTAAAATATCCTCAAATAGTCGTCCGTGGCTAAAATCCTGAATAAATGGTGGTCCCTGAGATGAAAAAGGTTGAAAACCCCTGCTCTAGCGCATTCTAGAGGATTTTGGATGTGCCGCTGGTGCACTTTTGTTGCAGCCTCAGTATCCCTTGCAGAGGTGATGGGAGGGAGCTAGCTGCTGCACACGTGAGAGCAAAGTGTGTCAACATGTTTTGCTTGGGCAGATCAGTGAGTTTTGGAGCTAACCTGAGAGGATATGAATACCACATGTTTGATGTTCAGCCAGTACACGCTGCTGTGTTGAGATACAGTCGCACATCAGACACACTGACTCGAGAAACCTGAATAATATTTTTTTTATTTTTTTCTGTCTCCACACGCCCACCCTGTTCCTGAAATTAGGTATCGCATAAGTGTAAAATGTCAACAGATATCAGATTTGTGGCAAATTCAATTATACCGCTTCACACCTGTCACCCCTAGTAACCCCCAGCTCCTGTGATGACAAATTTACACAATGTTATGTAGAGCGAAACAGTGATTTGTGGGTTCCAGCTCAATAGGAGTTTCCGGACTAGTGGTTTTCCTGTTTTGTCAACTCTCATTTTGGCATTTAAAGAAAAATAGATATTGACCTAGTGACAATGTGTGTTAAAAGCAGATTCCTGGCAAGATTTCTTTTCTTTTTTATTCCTTTAAACCTTAAAGGGGAACTCCACCCATTTTCAACATTTTAATATGTCATTAATATTCCTTAGAGATGTTGTGTGGACATGATTAAAAAAAAAGTTCCAACAATTCTGTATTTCCTAAAAATGGAGGTCTGAAAAAAATCATTAACATGGTGAAATACATCTGATGACATCACCAAGATGTATTTCACCATGTTAATCGTTTTTCTTTCAGACCCCTGAGAGGATACAAATGTGAACAAAATGGACCCTAGCGGGTCCATTTGGTTCCATTTGTACCCTCTCAGGAAATTCTTGAAAATGGATGGAATTCCCCTTTAAGACAAGCTTGTAACTGAAATCAGAAACAACATAAATAATAATTCCATGCCGAATGTCCCACGTCAATGATTGCGTTTATTCTATCTCTGTCTTGCCTACCTTCCTCAAAGGACCAGCATCCCAAATATTGTTTTATTTATATTCTGCCTGTATGTACACATATGAATTTAGTGTGCCCTGAGGTTTTGAATTGCTTGGACTCTGAACACAGGTCTAGTAGCAAAATGTATAGCCTTGTTCTTCTATGTGCTGACCTGGAAGCAGGGCCCGATTCAGTCAGCCCTACTAGGGTGGGCTGGAAGAAGAAGAAGAAGGGTGGGCAACTCCAAAGTTTTTATACGTAGCAGTGTTTTTCAACCTTTTTGACACCAGGGCCCACTATTTGTTCGGTATTTGAGCCAACCACTTGATGACATTTTAAATAAATAAATTTAAGATTTATTTTGCTTTTACAGATCAAGTTCTCTAGTTGTGTAGAATTCAGATATAATATTTTAACTCTAGAGAGTGTAAAAATGAAACCAAATGGACCCGCAAGGGTCCATTTGGTTTCGTTTTTACGCTCTCCAAGAGTTACATCTGGTTAACCAACTTCCCACCATTTAGCCTGGCGACCACCTGGAACTCTCTCAAGGACCACTGGTGGTCCCCAGACCACTGATGAAAACCACTGATATTACCATTCATTGGGTGGGCAGGTTGGATGCACAATTGGATGGGCTCTACCCACCCCAGCCCCGCTCTAGATCTGGCCCTGCATGGAAGTGATATTGCGTCACACTCCCAGCTTGCCAACCGTAAAGTCACGTTGCGTGTCTGGCATTTCTGGGTATAAAACTACACAATCATGGCCACTTTCAGTTAAACGAACCTGATTATAGTCTTTGAAACTTTAAAAGTTTACCGCAGTGGGTTCAGGATTAAGGATTTCAACAGGAAGATGGATGATTCACTTTGATCTTCAACCCTCCTCCTCCCAGTGTTTAGAGCAAAGTGTGTTATGACAGCATGAGATGACATGTTATAGAACCAACGTGGCTGTCTGTTGTGGTCTGGAGGGTGTAATTTATTGAAAGTTGGGGAAAAAACTGAAAAACCATGCAGCCAGCCCGAGTGGTTACACAGTAACCTAGGTGTAACCAGATGTGGTACCACACTCCACATGGGGTATGGGGGTAGAGCCTGACCCATAGAATCGATGGTCATATCGGTGGATGCCCCTGCTACCGTGGTCATATCATATTGGTGAAATTGTCGCAGAGAGAATTTGTGCACAGTCTACTAGTAGTGCACAGTGTACACTACTAGCTGCTACAGTGCTTTTTATGTGGCTAAGTGATGCCAATGGTGCTAAAGAGCAGGGCGGATCTAGGCATGGGCATGGGCATGGGCGGGCGATCCCCCCCTAAATGCCCAGATTGTGCCACCAAACATGATGGCATGCAAAACAACCCAAGATATTTCAAATTAAAGTGTGTATAGTTAAAATGATTTGAAACATTACTACTGCTACTAGCTAACTACTAATTGTGGCACCACTAAACCAACAGCATTTCATCATTGAAAACAGAAAACTCTCTGAGTCAGACCTTTAGCTTTATGCATGCTGCGTGTCTGTTGCAACTTCAGCAACAACTGATGCTGTTATTGATGCTTTACTTGCCTAATAAAACTTAAAAGTCATGCAACTGAAAATGGTATGGCTGCGCCTTCATCACCCGTGCCGCTTCGCGCCACGGCCGATGAAGCCGCCCCCATGCCATTTTCTCCTGCCCCCCCAAATTGGTAAATGTTACATCCGCCCCTGCTAGAGAGTTGGACTGGCAGTTTGTCTGCATGTGCCACAATTACACACTATTCCGTTTGTTCCTTGACAACTTGACTGAGAAAGTTAAAAAAGAAAGAAAGGTCTTGAAGACATTGGTTGCTGTATCACTGCATGAATCATATCGGCACAAAATCTTTGCAAGAAAAAATGACTATTTTCATTCCACCTAAAAAAAGAAAGCTATATCGGTTGCAAATCTGTTATCTGTGGTTGTATATCTCTACCCCATCGTTCCCATAATTCTACATTGGTCGGGTTCTATTATGGGTTACTACTTCCAGGGACCTTGTCCACGTTCCAGCTAAATCACTGTTAGGATACATTGGAAAATCATGGATCTGCATCCGTGTCTATTTGTACACACAGAGTAAATTTAACTGAAGATTTCACAGAGCAGATTGGGGTCCATTTATATACACTCTACACTACAGCAGCAATTTGTCAACATCAGACGGCGGTCCTTGAGTTTAAACAGTTTAAGAACAACTCAGTTTTTTATACTTCATTTAATCATTCAAAAACATATTGAAATGTTTTCAGTAGGACTGAATGCTACTTTTGTTCAGCGTTGTCAAACTCTGTTGAAGTTGAGACAACACACAGCATCCATCAATGTTTCTCAAGTGAATCTTTAGCGAAGCTCACAGCAAGCCCAAACACGGAACAAATGGTTGCCCTGGTTGAACCTTTGGGTTCTGATACTGTGTCACAGACAGCAGAGTGAGAGCTGCTTGTTGTACAGCAGGAGGCTTCATAGAGACCGCTGGGCTAAAAAGAAATCTACTGTTTTACTTTAATCAGTACTGCTTCTGTTACATGTAAAAGTCCAGAATTCAAAATGCACTAGAGGACAACTACAAAAGTATTGGCATCACAATGTACTTAAAGGGGAATTCCACCAATCTTTCAATTTTTTTCTGAGTGTACAAATGGAACCAAATGGACCCGCTAGGGTCCATTTGGTTCCATTTGTACACTCTCAGAAAAAAAAGCTCCTAAAAGAAAAAAAAACATGGTGAAATACAACTTGATGACATCATCAAGTTGCGTTTCACCATGTTAATGTTTTTTTTTTTTTTTTTCCAGACCGCCATTTCTAGGAAACACTGAATGGGGGGACCTTTTAATCATGTCCACACAACATCTCTAAATTATATTAATGACATAGTAAAATGTTGAAAATGGGTGGAATTCCCCTTTAAAGTACCAAATGTAGAAAGCACTCACTGTGCAAAATGTCTAAGTATGTTCAAGTATTCTAATGTATACATAGTGGGAGAAATCACTGAAGTTGGGAAGTTTTCTACAAAGTAACTATCGTAACTACTAGTGAATAAAAGTCCAATCCTTAGATGAGATGCAGCGGATTAGAAGTAAAATAACAAAATAATTGGAAATACTTGAGTAAGTACAGTACTTATAACTACAGTACTTAAGTAAATACATACACCACTGTTATAGACGTGGAATATTGCCACTGTAAGTAATGGCATACAGCGTTTTTTGTTTTTTTTTTAAGAGCAGAGAATGATCATTATCTATGTGTACAGCAGCTTCATTACTGCCATGTTTCGTCGACGCTTGTGGTTTTGGAAATGTCTGATTGCAGATCTATTGACTTCAGAAGCTCCAGAATGCCTGTTTTGTCTTGTAGTCCACAAAATGAGTCTATAATAGTTCTGCGAAGAACATTTTCCATTATGCCATAATGACATTAGAGCTTGTTTGATCAGTGCCTTGGTAAAGACCAAGTGGAATCTCTCACTTACTGTAGGATACTCATTAGAGGATAATCACAATCATTTAAAAGTAATAGAGGCAACCTTAGTGTGTACAAACACTGTGTTTGTAAACAGATTTGTTTAAAAACAGAATCTAACGCCACCTCACCTCCACTCTATTGGCTCATTATGAATCTGCTGCTGCCTCACCCCACACAACCCCCGATCCCCCTCACAAATTAGCACCGCCTTTCCTGAACTCGACGAATGTTTTGTTTTCATGATTTGTTGACAATGTCAAAGCAAGTGTCTGTCTGCAGGGAAACAGCTGCAGCATCAAAGTAGAAGCAACGTAGAGGGGGGAAAAGGCAAAAGAAAAACTGTAGCTATACAGGTATATGTATTTTGATTTTTGGCTAAAAAGTTGGCTCTATTAACTTTAAGTCCTTTAAGTATATGCCAGTCAATGATGTCAAATAACACAAACATCTCCCCTATTCTATACGTCGAAACATTTCTCAAACAGCAAATGTGCTGTACAACTGCACGTTGTGCCGTGAGACAATAAAGAAAATATTCATCATCTGAATCCAAGCACCACAAAATTAAGAAGTCTGTTTGCAAAATCCAGCCTGGAATCGTGGACAAAAGCAAACTAAATCTTTAGTTTTGGGTCTTTGTGGCTAAAATGTCATCAAACGGTAGTCTGTGGCTGAGATGGTGAATAAATAAATGGTGGGCCCTGGTATGAGAATGGTTGAAAACCCCCTGATATACAGTATATACACAATAACCTACAAAGTGTACATCCATTCAGTAAGGCACTGGCCAGGCAATGGAGTGTAGAGAGAGAGAGGCAGAGAGAGAAGATTAAGACAGAGGTTGGGGGAGACAAGAGGAGGGAGAGAGGGGGGTGATGTGTAATTTTGGACAGCCGCAAGCCTCCCACGGGTGAACATGGGATAGGAACATATCAGTGTAACTGTGGTGGTTTCTCCAGAACGCATGCAGCCCCCTCCTCTCCTCTCTGTGGAGACTAGAGGGACATGGGGGGAGAAGCCTAGACATGTAGTCAGCAACGCTACTTATGCACTTCAACTTTTCCTGGCCTGAGCTTCCTCCTGCTCACCCTGGAGAGATGCATGGCTTTGTTTATGGAAGCCAAGGTGAGGGACGTGTTTCAACCGGCGTACAACAATCCCTCCCCCACCCAGGGGTGTTTTAGACTAGGCAGACTAGGCAGTTGCCTGGGGGCGCCATGAGGGGAGGGGGGGGAGGGGGTGACCGGGCCGAGCACCAGACATGCTTTAAAAAGGATCCCAGGCTAATAAACCTCATATGGATGAATACATTATTTATCCATATAACTAGAATTGAACATTTAAAAACACATACAAAGTATAATGTGTTTTTAGTTTAAAAATAGTTCATATCTTTATCCCTTGGGGGGTGCCATTTTGTCATACAGTAAGTATGATGTCACAGGAAATTTGGTACATTTGGTAAGGGGGGGGCTCCAAGGAAAACCTTGCTTAGGGCTCCGAATTGCTTAGAAACGCCACTGCAACCTCACCCCCACCTCCTTGTGACACGCACGTTTACACACACGCACACGCATGCACGCACACACACACACACACACACACACACACACACACACACACACACACACACACACACACACACACACACACACACACACACACACACACTTCCCAATGCTTTCTCCATGAGGTCAGAATATTAAAGGGGAATTCCACCCATCTTCAACATTACACTGTCATTAATATACCTTAGACATTCCCCATTCTGTGTTTTCTTAGAAATGGAGGTCTGAAAACACTCATTAACATGGTTAAAGACAACTTAATGACATCATCAAGTTGTGTTTCACCATGTTTATGATTTTCTTCTTA
Organism: Benthosema pterotum; assembly: GCA_039105355.1. Lineage (NCBI taxonomy): Eukaryota > Metazoa > Chordata > Actinopteri > Myctophiformes > Myctophidae > Benthosema > Benthosema pterotum. The sequence goes on along the minus strand of CM076978.1, from coordinate 40,239,494 downwards.
AAGGAGAATTTTTGACTTTTTTTTTTTTTAATTTAATTGATTAATTTTGACTTTAATTGACCTTAATTAGGACCCATTTTTCTGATAGAGTACAAATGTACGCTCTCAGAAAAAAAAAAAAGAAATCTTGAAATTTGGTGGAATTTCCCTTTAACCCGTTTAGGCCTGGCCTAAGGTTTCTGAAAAACTTGAAATATTTATATATCAGCCACAAAAAAAAGTTAATTCTGGAATACTGTACATACTGTACAGAATCCAAAAATGGATTCCCGGCCTGAAAGGGTAAAGAAGCAGGACTATGCAGATGGTTTGGAGCAGTGGTTCTCAATGTGAGGTCCAGGGATGTCCCCCAGGGCTTCTTGAGGGAGGGGGTAGAATGCAGCTAAGGGGTCCTCAGCTAAACTATGATAGAAACCATATGGGTCTGTGACTCAAAGGCCGTTCTCCAACTTACAAATAATACTCTCTGCTCTTGTGCATCATAGAGTTGTCTGTGGCCTGGTGCATATCAAACAAGGGTTCCCTGAAATTAAGGAGATTGTAGATCTACGTCTCGCTTACCAAATAATAGTTATGACCGGTGCCATTGAAGTTAATCTACGTCACTAGATGTCGCTCTACGTTGCTGGTTTGATACGATCCCAATGCTCGCGGCAGCAAGCAGCGATCGCCTCCTGCTAGCAGAGGGACCCAAATAAGAGACCAACCTGGAACCTGGAAGTGTGTGCACCAACTAACTTGTCCGACGGGAAACATGGACCGAAATATTAAATGACTTTTAGGTGAGAAATCGCTGGCACTACAGTAGCTACCTAAAAAAAATATGAAAAAGTGCTGGCAATTGTTAAGAATAGACCTTTACGTAAGCCCCGCCCTGTTGTCCACCCTAGGACACTTTCCAGCCAGGCTCATTCATTCCAATGTAAATATCATGGACTTTACACAATAAATACTGGTTCATTTTTGGAACTAGACCTTCAAAATCTCTTCTAAATCCATCAACAAGGCATGTCCTATGCAGTGGAAAAATGTGTGTGGCGTTTATTTATTTTTATTTTTTTTTAAACAATGCATTATCATATAGGAAAGCTATTGGTGGAGAGGTTTGTCACATCGCATGTTATGCTTAGCTGTGATTGGACCATAGCAGTTTGGGGAGGGGCTTACCTAAAGGTCTATTGCTGATCTCGGGTTCCCCGTCTCACTGAGTCAGTAAAGTCTTTAAGTCAGTCATTAGCACCAAAACACACAGGATGACAGATAATCACAGGTTGTTGGGTTGTACTTTGAAGTGCTATAGAGCTGTGCATGTCCCGCCCCTCTTGTACGGTAGGTAGGTAATGTTGTCCCCCCTGCAGAAATGATTTCCCCACTCATTTTCCTCTGAATTTTCGACAATGATCTATATCAGGGGTGGGCAATTATTTTCCCCAAGTGGCCAAATGAGATTCATAAAATATTGTGGAGGGCCAAGACTAAAGGCTGAATTAAATTAATATTACGCAGACTTTAGGTCTGCGTAATATTAATTTAATTCCAAGATAAGAGTAAGAGTAAGACCAACCATTTTGACACCAGGGCCCTCTATATACTTGAGTATTTGAGCCACAGACCACCATTTGATGACATTTTAGCCCCAGACCTCAAAACTAAATATTTCTTTTGATTTGTCCACAATACCAAGGACCTCTGGTGGTCCCCGGACCACTGGTTGAAAACCATGCATAATGATGAAATGATGAAAGATGATTAGGCTGCGGACAAAGCCAACTCGGGTTGTGACAAATCATAACACATACAATATTTTCATACAATATCTAATTCGCGTGGGAAGAAAAAGGCAGGATATAACGACTTTCATTTCGTTTTTTCTATGGTACTTAGAAATTATTTGATTGTCCCAACACATTGTGTGTGTTGTCATAATGTCATGATTTGTCTGGTCTGTTTTAGTGCTTACATTGTATGTTGTAAATTCTGCTTAACTTTTAATTTCAGTTTAATCTGTAATGCGTCGCAATGTATTCACTTGATGTGCTCTGGATTTAGGAGCGTCTGCTAAATGCCTGAATTGTAAACTGTCACGACCCGAGTTGGTTTTGTCTGCAGCGCAGATTATCTTTATATAGAGCAGTTTCGAAAAGTCTATGAGGAAAATGAATAGGGAAAACATTTCTGGAGCGAGGGGGGGGGGCGTCACAAAGGGGGCGGGACTGCTCAGCTCTACACTGTGCCAACAAGAAGGCCAAGGGGGTCTCGTCGCTGTGCTTGTATTTCAATCAGTGGTCCGGGGACCACCAGTGGTCCTTGAGAAGGTTCCAGGTGGTCCCCAGCTAAGTTGGTTGACCAGATGTAACTCTTGGGTCCATTTGGTTTCATCTTTACACACTCAAGAGTTAAAATATTCATCATGTGAATTGGCCTCAAGTCTACACAACTAGAGAATGTAGAAGATTAATGGTCATTTCATTATCTTGACTGTTTTGCTTCAGAAATCCAGCCTGGAATTGTGGACAAAAGCAAAAGAAATCTTTAGTTTTTGGGGGTCTGTCGAGCTAAAAAAATGCCATCAAATTGTGGTCTGTGGCTCAAATGCTGAATAAATAGTGGGCCCTGGGATCAAAAAGGTTGAAAACCACTGCTTTAGAACGCTAGGCACCAGACGGAGATGGCAAATGGTCTCGACAACAGTTGTTTTGCGAGGGGAACAAGGGCCATGTTGCAAATTGCTTCATCGGGGAACCAATTACAGGTGGGGTCAGAGGTGAGGGGTGATTTACGTCGTGTCGTGTCACCCATGGGGGAGGTTTGAGAGCAGGAACGCACAAACGGCACAGCTGCCTGGGAGTCACACGCCAGCAGCTGTAACTCATCCACATCTGGGGCTCAGAGAACCAGCCGGTTGTTCCCTGTGTGGGATTAGCTGTGTCAGTCGGACCGGACCGGGGCACTCTCTGGTCTCAGAGAGGAATGACATGCTACTCTGGACGGAAGACGGAGACCAAACGGATTCAGATGTGATATTGTTTAACAGGGCCGGATCTAGGCATAGGCATGTGAGGGGGGAGGGGGGGGGGGGCAATGCCCCCCTAAATGCCCAGTCTGCCCCACCAAACACGATGGCATGCAAAACAAACCCAAAATATTTCAAATTAAAGTGCCTATATTTTAAATGATTTGAAACCCTACTACTTCTACTAACTACAGTTGTAGTAGTTTTTGACAATAGATTGTAGTTTCTGATGCTAGATTGTAGTTTCTGACATGAAATTCTGACGCTAGATTGTAGTTTCTGACACTAGATTGTAGTTTCTGACACTAGAGTCTAGTTTCTGAAGCTAGAATCTAGTTTCTGACATGAGATTCTAGTTTCTGACGCTAGATTGTAGTTGTTGACAATAGATTCTAGTTCCTGACACTAGATTCTAGTTTAATTTGAAACACTACTACTGCTACTAACTAACTACAGCTGTGTCACCACTAAACCAACAGCATTTCATCATTGAAAATAGAAAACTCTCTGATTCAGACCTTTAACATTATGCATGCTGCGTGTCTGGTGCAACTTCAACAACATATTTACTTGCGTAATAAAAGTCCTGTAAACAAAAATGGTATGGTCGCGGCTTCATCGCCGCCACCATACCATTTTCTCATGCCCCCCCAATTGGGAAATGTTACATCCGCCCCTGTTATTGAATATAAACAATACATCCTGAGGGTACTGTTTTTTTGCTGGGCATTTCATAGTCCATCTGAGAATTGCCTTGTCACTCAGATTGGAGGGGTCTGGGGGGGTTCTGTCTAACCACCGTTTTTTTTTTTTTTTTTTGTATTTAGTTTACTTTTTTCTTTACTTTAAAAAAAGCTTTAGCTAAACTGAGTCAATGTTTCCATAAGGTCATTTTCTAACCCCTCGAACTTCTTCTGGCTTGCAACCGCTACTCCCCAAACACAGTATGTTATGAGAATTTCCATATGAGCTAGGGAAAATCCATAAACTATCCTCTCTCTCTTCTTTTCCTCTTTCTATTCTGCGTCTGCCAGATCGCGATAATCCCATGCTGGTTCTTTTTTTCCCCCTTTCTTTCTTTCTTTCTTTCCGCCTTTCTTTCCACACCGTTGCGTCTCAGATGTTTGCAGTGATTGCCGGAGGTGTTGCGGTCGGTTCGGCGTTATCTCGTGGGTGTCTGGCCGTGGCTGTGATGCACTGAATGAGAAAAACAGGAGAGGAGTCTTCCTCCGTTGAGTCATGTCGGGAGAGAGTACCAGACTCCCGTGTTTTAAAACCTAAGAGAGGAAACTGTCTGTCTGCTGCCGTTAGCTGACTAGTGGAAAATCCACATCAGAGCCGTCGACCAGAGAGAGAGAGAGGAGGGGGGGCATGCCTGTTCACCACTGTCACCATTAAACGCACGTCTGTCTGCGGAATAGCACGGAATCTTAGCTTATAGCAGGGAAAAAGTGAACGACGTGAATCCCCCCCTACCCACACACACCCAAGTCTTCCTGCACGGTCAAATCCTGAGTGCAATTTTGACCCTGGGTGTGTCCACATGGAACAAATGGACTCTTAAAAAATCCATTTGGAGACTCTCAGAGTTGCACATCTGTAAGGGTCCATTTGGTACGTCCTCCTGCACTGTAAAATCCATTCAACCCACATGTCCATTTGGTTCTGTTAGTTGCACGTCATCCACACCAGTCCATTTGGTTCCATTTGTACCAAGTTAAAGGGGAATTCCACCCATTTTCAACATTCTAATTGTGTCAGTAATATACCATAGAGGTGCTGGGTGGACACGATAAAAACGTTTCCCCATTCTGTGTTCCCAAGAAATGGAGGTCTGAAGAAAACCACTAACATGGTGAAACATCATGATGACATCATCACGATGTATTTTCACCATGTTAATGGATTTCTTTACATGCTTCTTTTTTCTGAGAGCGTACAAATGGAACCAAATGAACCCGCTAGGGTTCATTTGGCTGCATTTGTACGCTCTCAGGAAAAAAAAAAAGAAAATTGGTGGAATTCCCCTTTAAAAGGAACACAGTATTTTACTCTGGGATTTTGTGGAGGACCTTTTCTTTTTTCTTTTTTTCTGTGAACCGCAGGCACTACTTTACCAGTAAAATTCTACCTCTTGCCTAAATCACTGAAACCCCCAAATGGGACACACAAAAAAAAGAAAAGACAGAAATAAGTAACTTTCCAGTAACTTTGTGGCTGCCAGCTCAGCTTAAACACTACCTGATGTGATGTTTTGTATTGTCAACTAAAGAGAGTATACACAGGCAGAGTGGAGCGTCGACATGCCTGGATGAAATCTGCCTCGCACGTGTACAGCAATTATCTGAAAACGCTGCAACCAAAACAATGAAAGGAACATGCTGTCAGGTAGTCCAACCCTGCCATTATTCACTCAGCATAAGTAAAGCTCACTGTGTTTATCTTGTGAGACAGATCGGCTTATGTTTGCGGAGCCAGGATATTATGAGTTTGAACTTTTCACCATCATTTAATCAATACATGGCCTTCTCAGCGGGGCATCTCACCGATCTGGGTCTTGTGTTTCCATTTTTAATGAGGTAGGCTAATGGGAAATGAAGGGGCAGCAAACCCAGGTAGATATATTGCTAGTCGCAATCATAACATTTTATTATGACACGATAAACCCATTTCCACAAGGTTTTATTTTCGTAGCAGATCCACAAGCTCACAACGAGCTTGTAGGTCGGCAAAATATTTGCATTAATTTGAAAACGTGTACAGTAACATGTTGCCTTACAAATTATACTCGTGGAAGTAAATGAACTTTTTTTTACTTCACTTTGAAGATTGGAACATACATTATGACATTAAAAGGATCCCTGGCTAATAAGACATAAATCGCTTAAAACATTATACTGTACTTGCCCTATAAAACTAAAATAACAAAATAAAAACACAATTGGTATCTTATTTCTTTCATAAATAGAGAATATTTCACTCAGCAGGAACTGTTCCTGTCGCAGGTCGATGATGTTGCATGTCCATGTGTGATCTAGGTGTATGGAATATATGGAATGCATATGCTCATGTGACATCATCATCCTGCGACAGGAGCAGTTCCTATTGAGGGGAAGATTCTCTATTTATGAAAGAAATAAAGTATTGAAGAGGTTTTATCTGCATGTTTTAGTTACAGAAGGAAAGTATAGTATAGTGTTAAGGCATATTTGTCTTATTAGCCAGGGATCCTTTTAAGACATCGCTAATATGGAGGAAATATCTGAAAATGTACAAACATTCTTCCACATGGAAACAATTATGACGATTATGCAAAAATCCTTGGGATTATCTCAAATAACTACGATTAGGAGATGATATGATGATTGTGACAGGTCTAATTGGCTACCGTAGTGTTATGAGATATACACATTGCTGTGCAGTGGCGTTACTAAGCAATTTGGAGCCCCAGGCAAGGGAAAATCTACTGTGACATCATACCTATGACAGGTGCACTTCATTGCCTTAATAAAAAAAAAAAAAAAAAACATTTTCCAAAAGTTCAAATGGCCAGTCTACAAGCTCACAATGTGTCAACGTTGAACTATTCCAACAGGTTTTTCAAAATTGTAAAAAAGGAATAAGGGGTTTAGCGTGCGACAAAAATGGAGTCCTACAGTATATGTGTTTTAAATGTTAACTTCTAGTTACAGGGGACAAGTATAATTCATTTGTCCATCTGAGGCTTTTAAAGCATGTCTGGCATGTCTTTTAAATCATGTCTAGTGGTCGCCCCGGTGAAACCCCCTCCCCCTCCCCACATGGCGCCCCAGGCAACTGCCTAGTCTGCCTAATGGCAAAAAACGCCCCTGGTTGCTGTACTAGGCCACAAACACAGCTTCTCTCGGGAGAAATGATGGTGGATTTTCCGCCAGTTCCTTCCCATGGGACACAGTGGAGGTCAGTGGCTCTGCTCTGGAGGACAGGGGTGTCCTGCAACGTGTGTGTGCACATGTTAAAGCGTTTGTGTGTGTCCATATGTGCCGGCCGGAGTCTCACATGTGCACACATGTGGATTAGAAACAGTGTGTTTATATACATTTCTCGTCCATGCATGTGTTAGGTTTTGGGGTGCTTTGGTAGCAGGAAACCAGAGACTCAAATCTGTGTTTGTGTGTTTGTGCATAGGCGTGTGTGCGTGTGTGTGTGTGTGTGTGTGTGTGTCTGTGAAGTGAACGAATGTTTACGTGCAAGTTAGAGATGTCACGTGGGTCAAATGGCAATTGCAAATCATTCTCAGCCTGTTTTATTAGCCTGCCTGCTTAAGATACCAGATGGTGTTCCAAAACGAAGCCAGAAAATCTAAGAGTCTAATAAATTACAGACCAAATACCCCCGAAAAGTTTCTTATTATAATTTCCTGTGCTGGAAGTATACTAACTGAGTGGCTCTTGCCTTAATTGTTTAGAGGAAGCAGTGAATATTTTAATGAAAATACGATCTGACAACATTAAGTTAACTGCCCTGTTTCAGAGGGTTGCTTGTTGTAGACGAGTTAAGCTGCCAGCCATAACCATGTCCTGCCCTTGTTGTCTAAGCAATGCCGGTGCTAGGGTGGAATTACTGAGGGTTCAAACGCCATTTCGCCATCTTGTGCATTAGCCACCCTAAACAACTGGCAATGGCAATTTAGCACCTAACCAGATGAGGAGTGTTGTTGCCTACATGCTAATCATGAATCAGCATGAAGGGGGGGGGGGGGGGTCCTGCTGGTCCACAGCAACATTAATTAGAACATCAAACTTTGAATGTTAAATAACATTCACAATGTTCACAATGCCATATTGTGTGGCCTTGTAGCTCTTTCACATATCTTCCACATCTTACTAGATCAGCGGTTTTCAAACAGTGGTCCAGGACCACCAATGGTCCCTGAGAGGATTCCAGGTGGTCCCCAGGCTAAATGATGGAAGGTTGGTTAACCAGATTTCATTCTTTGAGAGTGTAAAAATGAAACCAAACCAGACCCTTGCGGGTCCATTTGGTTTCATTACACTCTCAAGAGTTAAAATATTAATCATCTGAAATAGCCCCAAGTCTACACACATAGAGAATGTAGAAAATGAATGGTTATTTTTGATCTATATGTTTGACTGTTTAGCTTTGCCGAAATCCAGACTGGAATTGTGCATAAAAGAAATCTTTAGTTTCGGGGTCTGTCTGTGAGGCTAAGATGTCCTCAAATAGTGGTCCGTGGCTCAAATGCTGAATGAATAGTGGTAGCCCTGGTATCAAAAAGGTTGAAAAGCACTGTACTACATGTTTGAAAAAGCACTGATTTATGGAATAGTGAACATCCTGCCTAGCTTGGTATGCAGCAATATGCTGCTGCTTCTGCTGCTGCTGCTCTGCATTGATCCTCGTCCAGGTATGAGTCTTAAGTCAGTCTTATCTGTTCCGGCTGGCTTTGCATAACGAGAGTCTCTCTCAGGGGCGGATTGGCCGTCTGGAGTACAGGGAGTTTTCCCGGTGGCCTGTGCCACTTAGTGGCCTAGACAGTTTTTTTTTTTTTGTCCAGGGCAGGCCAGGGAGCCAGACCCAGGCCAGGCAAACTAGTGCGCTCACGCTGCTGGGAGGCAGTGTGGCCAACTGCCAAGATCCAAAATGCACTAGTGGCACTTCCAAAATGCACTAGAATGTGCTAGATGCTCGCCTGGAACATACAGATCAAAATGACCCGTAATCTTCTACATTCTCTAGTTGTGTAGACTAAGTTGGGCTAATTCACATGATGAATATTTTAACTCTTGAGGGTGTAAAAATGAAACCAAATGGACCCGCAAGGGTCCATTTGGTTCCATTTTTACGCTCTCAAAGAGTTACATCTGGTTAACCAGCTGCCCCCCCCCCCAGGGTGGCCTGGCAAAGGCAAAATTATCCCGGTGGGAAAATATGTGCCAATCCGCCCCTGGTGTCTCTCTCTTATGCGCTTTATCATAGAAAATCTGATCCCATCCATTATGATTCCAGATGGTCTCGAGGGGATACTGCTGCTTGTACTGAAACTGAATGAAGCCTTTAGTCTTGGTCATTAGCCAGCCATTTTCGATAGCAATCTTTGAAGGGCAAACAGGTATTAACCCCAAAAAAAGGAAGAGAGAGATCTCAGCAGCGGGATCAAATTTCCATACGATACATATTTTAGCCTATACCGGTGGCCCTATATCACAACGGTTCATTTTGAAGTACACTACAGGGTGATACAATGGATGCCTGGAGCCCTGAATGCTTAGGTAATTACAGGAAAAGCCATTCTGGTTGAGAGGTATCTATGGACTGAAAGAACATGGCATCGCACTCTCATTCAACTAATAATCACAATCATTTATAGGACTAGGGCAGTTTTTTTTTTATAGAAAAGTTATAGAAAACCAAATACACCCTTGCGGGTCCATTTGGCTTCATTTTACACTCTCAAGAGTTAAAATATTCATCATCTGAATTAGCCCAAATCTACACAACTAGAGAATATAGAAGATTAATGGTCATTTTGATCAGTATGTTTCCCAAATCCAGCCTGGAATTGTAGACAAAGGAAATCTTCTGTTTTGAGGGCTGTGGGACTAAAACATCATGAAATGGTGGACCGTGTCTCAAATTCTGAATAAATATTGGGCCCTGGGATCAAAAAGGTTGAAAACCACTGGACTAGGGTCAGTTAAACACATGGTTGTGCTGTGCCATTGGGCCAATGCCATGCACTGTCGTACAACAAATATAATCCAGGAATTAAGTTGGTCAATAAGGAACATAATAATTAACCAACATACTGTATACAGTATGTGCCACAGGCTCATCATCAACGCAATTACCCCTGTCATGCATGGAGGCGGTCAGTCAGCCTGCAAAAACCCAGTCTTTTAGCTGGAAGCAGCAGGCATGTGGCCTTTTGGCAGCTTGCCAAGTGCAGCGGTACTATGAGGTTTAACATAAACATCCTCCTAGAGCCCATCGCCACGTGGCTGGGATGGGATCATGCTCTCCTGCCTTTGTCCTCCTGACAAGGAGCACAAGGTACTGGGCAAACACCTCTCTGACACCCCCATCCCCATCCCACCCCCATCCCAGTAGTCCCAGGTCAAGCCTTCTCTATCCCTCTCTCTGTGGGCTCATCAACCTGGGATATACCTGCACTTTGAAGCTCAGGGCTGCCACCTACTGTTTATAAAAAGGAACAGGTAAAAGCTTTCAGGGTCACTTCCCACAGATCTGGGATCCTCAGATTTTGAGGGCTGATGTCAAGCTTGGGAAGTCTGGCAATTAAAGCCACGAAAAAAAACAACATCATCTACCCCCAGAACACAGGCCTGCAGGGGTATAGCGGAGCTATTGTAAATGTATGTCTTCTATTTCTATGAGCACACACACGTGTGGTTTCATTTGAAGTGGAAACACAGGTACTGATGGAGCAGGGCCATGTCGGCACATACCTCTCCCTCCTGCAGAACGTGTTTGTTTCAAAAGCGGATTTTCTATAAGCTCTAGTTATTTGTTTTGGTATTTTTTTTACCCCGGCTGTTAAACAAAATGAACCTATGTTTCAAAGAGAACACTTTGAGTCCACATTAGGAGGAAATGAGATCATGTCTAACAGCGGGGACTTTGCAACAACGAAGAGTCACCTTTTCCACACAACCTTCACTGCCTTTTACACACAGTCTAGAGCAGAGGGGAAGCATGTTTCACATTAAAGAAATCAAATGAGAACAGGGCTGTGTACGTGTCAGTTTACCCACATGGATCCTAGCCCCACTGTTTCTTCAGGGCAACATTTGGTGAAAATAAATAATAATTAAAAAAAAAAAAAACTGAGCTTTTGGATCGGCTATTTTTGGCTATTTGGGTGTAGAGGGGGAAAAAAAAGTTTATGGGGACCAAATATAGAATCCTGGGAGACAGCAGTCAATTGTTTAAGTGATTAAATAGAGCAATATGTGATGAATCCCTGAGACACTGTTTAATGAAATAATACTGTAGCATTGATGTGGTTAAGATTCTTGACACTTGCGAAACCTTGCTGACATCGCAGTGTTGTACTGCGTATGGCATTATACACAAAACATTATTGCATTGCATTATGAATAAAACTGTAACATATTTAGTAGTGAAGAAAGTCTGCGGTGCCATTTACAAACAATTATTCACTTTTGGCGTTGTTTTGGCTGCAATATACGCTTGCAATCTGGAAGCAGATTTTCCCCCCTAGGCTGCTGCTGTAAATGAAGAATGTGTTCATTTACTTTGCTGTTTTTGGCAAAGAGCTTGCAGTCTTACCTTCTTTAAAACAGCTTCTGATTAGAGGCCAGCATCGTGTGAAGTCATCGGCTCCCTCGGGGCTTCCTCATAAACCAGATCTGGATCTCGACAGGATTTTCACCTGTATAAATGAAGGTTAAATTATTTAATAATTTAAAAAAGAATTCTGGAAGTCAAACACTTAGTTTTGTTGCCCTGTGGTCTACCAGCTCAGTGGTGACAGGCTGTGAGGTAGCTGGTCTGTTTTTGAATAATGATGCGGTTAACATTTACATACGCAAAACAAGTCAAACAGTAGACATTTACCAAAAAGGAAATGCATGCAGTTCAAAACACGTCCCCAACAAAAACAACTCTTGTGAAGTGAGGGGAGCTGGCACAATTCTCGTCGTCCGATTTCTCTCCTCACTTTTTATCCTCAATTCACACAAACACACAAAGCTGGGCATAGGCACACGCTCCTCAAAAACAAATGGCCAGAGGGGATATAAAAAAAACACCCCCATGTTCTCATGCGAATCCAACCCTGAGCAAACAGACAAATTACAGCACCTAGCTCTCTCTTTACCTGGCCAAAAACCTTAAACCTCTGGCTATGGCTTAGTGATATCATGTTGGTTCAGAACTCAGTGGAGTCAGCAGGTTTCATTACGGATAACTTGGCATTGTAATTGCAAATAAACTTTCGTCCCGTCTTGCCCCCGTCGACCTCATCCACTAGGTGTATGTCGAAATGAAATGAAATGCTTTTCCAGCTGTGCAGTTGTCTTCACTTGCACAGGGCATTGTTATTACCGTAGGTGTTTGCGGGTGTGTGCGACACATGCATGTTTTATGACTGCGTGCGTGCATGTGCGTGCATCTAGAATGTGCAATTGTAATAGTGTGTGCAGTGTGTGTGTGTGTGTGCAGTGTGTGTGTGTGTGTGTGTGTGTGTGTGTGTGTGTGTGTGTGTGTGTGGCAAGTCTGGCAACAGTAAATAACCAAGGTTAGCCAAAGTGCACAGGTGCAAGGATGCTACTGTAGCTCATTCCACTTATAATTTAGTTTTAGTCATAGCCTCTTTGAATAAAATGTAAATTAGTTTTAGTCATATTTTAGCCACCTGAAATCCAAACGTTTTAAAACAAATCGACCAAATTGTTGATTTTGTCAATTACAAAAATGTATTTTGGCTGGACTTCATGCTGCCATCTTAAAGTCTGATTTTACACTACAGTTGGTCCCATGCTGAAAATAATCTACAGGTGAAAAGTGTTGCAGCACAGTGCACTGTGAGAGTGTAGATCAGGGATTTTCAGCACCCAATCACACTACAGTATCTCCAGTACCTCAGTCCCAACATTTTCGTCTAGTTTTTACGTTTAGATGAAATAGCAAAGACGCATGAAGCTTATATTCAGTTCTAGTCATATGGCTTAATTTTTAGACTTCCTTAGTGAGAAAATATTTCTCATCATAGTTTTGGTTGGAAATACACCATCATAACAGCATTTATTATCTTTCTCCAATATGAGATGTAGATCTGTTATTTTCACAGAATATTTGTCCCGGAAAAGGGGGAGATGCAAGAGAATAGAGGGAAATGGGTACTGGTTAAGAGTTATCAGAAGTTAAACCGGTTGGACTCCTGGTTCATGGTCTGTGTGTCCCATAGCTACTCCTAATGTGACTATAAATACTAAAACTTTAGCAATAATAACAATAATACCTGTGTGAATGAGACAGAATGCAGGCCTACTACTCCTACCAAGCTCTTTGTAGTGTGTCCAAATGCGTTTCATGATTGCCAGCATCATTTAATGATGCTGACCAGGTATAAAACATTAGTTTTTTTGTTTTTGCGATGAGGGTTTTTCAACAGGTTGTCCAGGGACCACCAGTGATCCCTGAGAGGATTTTAGAGCGTAAAAATGAAACCAAATGGTCCCTTGCGGGACGGGTCCATTTGGTTTCACGTTTACACTCTCAAGAGTTAAAATATTCATCATCTGTATTAGCCCAAGTCTACACAACTAGAGAATGAGTAAATGTGCCTGTTTTTTGTTTCTCTGAAATCCAGCCTGGAAACGTGGACTAAAAGCAAAATAAATCTTTAGTTTGGGTTCTGTGGGGTCTAAAATGTCATCAAATGTTGGTCCTCTGTGGCTCAAATTCTGAATAGTGGGTCCTGGTATGAAAAACGTTTGAAACCACTGGTTTACATCATACCTACTCTCTCTCTCTCTCTGTGCGTTTCAGGAGATGACTTGGGCTGCACGGCGGACGGCCAGACGTACACCAACAGGGACATCTGGAAGCCGGAGCCCTGCCGGATCTGTGTGTGTGACAGCGGCCAGGTCCTCTGTGATGAGATCCAGTGTGACGAGCTCAGTAACTGTGAGAAGGTCTACGTCCCCGAGGGAGAGTGCTGTCCTGTCTGCCAGATAGATACGTCCACTGGAGGAGGAGGGGAGACCAGACCCGGTGAGTCAATTTACAATTACAATTTATCCAATTGATCCAGAGCGACTTACAATGGTGACAAGTTTACAATTTAATCTGGATTTACAACACATTTTACAATATACAATGAAGTGCTAAAAACATTGTAATACATTAGGCAACCTATATACTGTCATTTCTGCAAGTACTGTGGGTTGGTATGTAATACGGACTGAGATGGAGTCTGAAGAGGTGTGTTTTCAGACTGTGGTGGAAGATAGGTAGTGAGTCTGTGGTTCTGTGAGTCAACACAAAAAGGTTGTTCCTTTTATTTCAGGGGACCAACAGTGGTCTCCTGGCTAAATGCCGTCATTTAGTAGACACTTATACAGCTGTAACTCTTGAGAGCGTTAAAATGAAACCAAATGGACCCTCACGGGTCCATTTGGTTTCATTTTACGCTCTCAAGAGTTAAATTAAACAGAGCGATAATGTGCCATACCCTGGTCGGCAGTGGTTTTCAACCAGGGGCCCGGGGACTACCAGTGGTCCTTGAGAGGGTTCTAGGCTAAATGATGCAGTCGGTAACCAAATTTATACCTTTAGACCTTTATAGATCTGTAACTCTTGAGAGCTTGAAATGAAATCAAATGGAACTGTAAGGGTCCATTTGGTTTCATTTTATTTTTATTTCATTTTATGCTAAATTATATTCAAACATCTGAATTGCCTAATTTTGAACATTTGTTATTGTTATTTTGAACAACATTTTGCCAGCTATGTCTGCTAAATTGTGGGCAAAAACTTGGAAATCCTTGCTTTTGGGTCTGAGGGATTAAACTCAACATCAAAGGCGGTCCTCTGTGGCTAAAATACAGAATAAATAGTGGGCCCTGGTATCAAAAAGGTTGAAAACCACTGTTCTAATATGTTTCCGCCACATTAGATGTTCTATGCAGTCTTTTTCACTGTTTTCTGAACAGATCTTGGTTTTCAAGCGGTGAGCCAAAAAGGTACTAGTCCTGAGCACTGGGAGACAAGTCTGATTTGTAACACTAGATATGTTTTTATAATTGGTTGAATATAGAGTTACAGTATCCTCCATTGATCTAAAATCAAATTTGTGATTTGCTTGTATTAAAAACAACACTGTTGGCGGCTTTGGCTTAGGAGACGGAGCAGGCCCAGGTCCAGATGGTTCAAATCCCAGCTCCTACTACACGTTGAAACATTCCGTTTGTGTCTTGCATGGTTTCTGGTGTCGGAAGGGGTGTAGTGAAGGGGGGACGCGAGGGGACGGCGTCCCCCAACTTCTCTCATATCTAAAATATTTTTGGGGCAAAAGTAGGCCTGTGTTTTTTGTCTTGTCATTTAGTTTTATGGATACAATTAGGCATTGTAAACAATCTTTCTCAATATTTCTGTGTTTTCTAGAAATGGAGGTCTGAAAAAAATCATTAGCATGGTGAAATACATCTTGATGACATCAAGAGGTGTTTCAACATGTTAATGAGTTTCCTTTTTTTCTGAGAGTGTATAAATGGAACCAAATGGACCCGCTAGGGTCCATTTGGTTCACATTTGTACACTCTCAGGAAAAAAAAAAAGAAAATGGATGGAATTCCCCTTTAAGAGGCGTCCCCCCACTTCTAAAAGTCCCACTACAACACTGGGTGTCGGTGTGTGTGAATGGGTGAAATATAGAGCGCCTTGGATAAAGGCGCTATATAGAACATTTAAACTCACCACCGTTGACATGTTATGAGCTACTTTCTGTCGAGAAATTCTGGGCAGCTGATTATTTTTTTTTTGTATTAAGTGCTTGTCAAAGTCACTGAACAGCCCTGGGTACATGCAGGAGGCAGCTGCACTATTTACAAGCAGATCAGAAATTCTAAATTCCTAAAGACGCCCTGAGACGTCCTTAAAAGGGTGAGGTTATGTTCAACTGTGTGACAGCAGACTCAGATCAATACATGGAGATCTGAGGCTGGGAGCAGGGCAGTGACAGGGCTGTAAAGGGTTTGATGAGATTTGACTATAAAGACACTCAATGCACAGTGTAGCTGTGTATTGAGGGTACAGGTTTTGATGAGATCGAATCAACATCTCCATGCACGTATAAGAGAACAGCTAGGTTCCAAAGTGTTTGAGGTCAGATGTAGGGTTGCTTCATGCTCGGCTCCATGTAGAGACCTATGTCTGCAGTAGCCTGATTGTCAGACTCTGAGCCATGGCTCAAGAGTCTGACATTGGCCCCATTGTAACCGATTTATGAGGAGGCGGGCCCTTGATTTTCCCTCGACCAATCACTGGAGACATTGTTTGCAGTCGACAACAACAGTTAACTAGCAGTTAACTAGCAGTTAACTAGCAGTTAACTGACTAGCAGTGCAGTTGGCGTCGGACATTTTCACTATTTATAACTAAATGCAGTATTAAAGAATGAAACTCTATTTACAATGAAACTCTAGTTACAATGAAACTTTAGTTACAATGAAACTTTAGTTACAATGAAACTGAATGGATGTGTGCTGTTTTTTTTATGGGAAACTGTTCTGTTGTGGCAGTTAGATGATCCTCGGTGTTGATTGGCTATTTTTTTAGACCCGCCTCCAACTCCAGCTCATTGGCCGAGCCGTTTTTCCGGACGAGATAAATCGAAACTCTTCATCACAACACCAGACCACAGAACCCAGCTGAGTGGGCGGGGCCCAACGGAGTAGATGGAGTCTGTGGGCTGAACCCAGGCTATGTCTGCAGGTCCAGTCTCCATGTATCTATCTATCCAGGGTTTGATGAGGTCACAAAGTGTGACAAGTGATGTCACCAGGTGTGACCATATAAATATGTGACCAACCGCACAACTGATGGGAAATGCAGGTTTTCATAGTAAACTGTGAACTACAGTCCCACAAAAAACAGTGTAGCAAATTGTGGCTAGGATGCGACTCATGTCATGTTGCCATTGCCATTGCCAATGTCATTTACAACTGCCATTTTTAAACTGTGCTAGGCTATACGAAGAAAACATGACTTTTAACATTGAAAACATTGAATAATAGCGTAGCATGAAACGAATATGAAACGCAATGCTGTGTTACTGTTTGCTGTCTAGTAGGCCTACAGGGCTTTTCAACCAGTGGTCCAGGGACCACCTGTGGTCCTTGAGAGTTCCAGGTGGTCCCCAGACTAAATAACTCCTTGAGAGCGTAAAAATGAGTTTACACTCTCAAGAGTTAAAATATTCATCATGTGAATTAGCCCAAGTCTACACAACTAGAGAATTAATGACCATTTTGATCTGCATGTTGGGACTGTTTATTGTTTCCCAAATCCAGACTGGAATTGTGGACAAAATAAATCCTTAGCTTTGAGTCTGTGGGGCTCATGTGTCATCAAATGGTGGTCCGTGGCTGAAATTCTGAATAAATCGTGGGCCCTGGTATGAAAAAGTTTGAAAACCACTGTGCTAGGCTATACGAAGAAACATGAAACACTGAAAACATTGCGCCATAGCATAGCGTGAAACGAATTTGAAGTGAAAAGCTGTAGAAAGAAACAGAAGGTAGTGCATACTGCATATACTCACCCACTGACAGTCAGACGTGTTAAATTCAAGTTAAACTCGGCGTCAAATTCAATCAACTTCAAAACAACAGCAAACTATACCTTGTTGGTCACTTGTACGGGTAATAAAAAGACGGTGAGTTGTGTTCCTTCGCCTCCAGATGTATAGGCCCAGTCTAGTTCTGGTCTTAGGCCTAGTCATAGTCTAAATTCTAAAAGTTAGAAGACCTCGGCTACTGTTTGTAATTGGTATCAAAACACTTTAATTTAATTTAATACCAGCAGGTCTTCCGGGTGGCCGAGCTCTTCAGAATAAAAGTAATCAATAAACTATTAATTTGCTCATTAAATAGATACATAAATGAATGAATTAAAAAGTAGGCTATACAAAATTGAGATTGGAAGTTTTCTTAATCATTGAAGCTCGTACGGGCTCGCTCCTGATTGAATTGTAGCGCCACTTTACATTACAGTTTAGAAAATAAATATCGGCCTGATCATCTCATATCCACTGTACCTGCTGAACAGGTACATCCAGTAGGAGTCGCTAAAGTCACTTGCATCAGTGCATATAGTACCAGTTGTCAGATACCATAGAGTAACTCTATGGTGTGTACTGTGGCCATGCAGTGGTCATTCTATGGGGAACCCCCCACCATCATGTGACATTGTGGCACGAAGTTGCAATTGTGGCGTACTCTCACATAAATTAGATCTTTTAGATTTTGGTTCCTACCTGTCAATTAATGACATGCGATGCTTGGAATTGTGGGCTGAAGACACTGACATTAAAATAGGAATAGGCCTATGCTTTTATAATTATTATTCTTACAATGACCTAACATGAGCATGCATGTGCTTTCCTCGCTGCAGATGGCGGTGGCGGTGGCAGAGTCTACAGGGTAAGATTATTGGGAAATTGACTGTTCAGAACTGTTCCACTATTGTGATCAAGTGGTGTGTGTGTGTGTGTGTGTGTGTGTGTGTGTGTGTGTGTGTGTGTGTGTGTGTGTGTGTGTGTGTGTGTGTGTGTGTGTGTGTGTGTGTGTGTGTGTGTGTGTGTGTGTGTGTGTGTGTATCACATTGAAAACTCGTTCAAAAATAAACGGCCTATTGTCCTGTGATAACAACAACTGCCATTTCATTGCTATCGTAACATCTCATTGTTTCTCCAGGGCCAGAAGGGCGAGCCTGGAGATGTGCCGATTGTAAGTGATGAATACAACTCTAATAGACAGCCGATAGGCTATAAAGACAAAATCAGAGGATGACTTCAGAAGTATTTTATCTAACGGCATTATGCTTTTTGACAGGTCACTGGGATTAGGGGCCGTCCAGGAGCAATGGTGAGCCTTTGCTTTTTATTACATTTCCATGTGGCTGTCCCTAATTCACTCAAGATGGAACAGCCAACTATACGAGTTGACACTAGATGGCAGAAGAGAGCAGCACACTTCACTTAACCTAACTTCACCTAAAAATAAGGGACTTTAATGTCCACTGAGAATCCAGCAGCACATATTTTGCCATGTTTGAATGCTGCCCCAGTCAATGGCATGGGCATGTATGCCTGGTGTTAGAAGGTATTGTTATAATGGGCATTTCTTTGTTCCTCCCTTCATCACAGGGTCCCCCCGGTGCACCAGGACACAGAGGAGATCGCGGACACAAAGGAAGGCCTGTATGTCACATCCACAAGTCTTTTTCTTTGATTTATTTTATTAAAGTGAACCTCCTCGAAGGCCTTAAGAGTGAGACAGAACTAGACGAGGCATGAAGAGTGCAGTGCATTTACATTGGCATGCTGACAGCTTTAAAAAACAAGCTCTGGATTCAGATCAGAATAACATTACAGCTCTGACTGAACAGAACTCTTGTTGCTGACCCTTTGTCTTAAAGGCTAAAGATGAATGCACTATTGCAGTGGTTTTCAACTTTTTTGATACCAGAGCCCACTATTTATTCAGCATTTGACCCCAAAACTAAAGATTTGTTTGCTTTTGTCCACAATACCTGTAGGCTGGATTTGATAAAACAAATCAGGCAAACATACAGATCAAAAACATGACCATTAATCTTCTACGATTACAGAATCATCTACATTCTGTAATCGTGTAGACCTGGGCTAATTCAGATGATTATTTTAACTCGTGAGAGTGTATATACACTTTTACGCTCTCAAAGAGTTACAACCAACTTCCCATCACTTAGCCTGGGGACCACCTGGAACCCTCTCAAGGACCACTGGTTGAAAACCACTGCCCTATTGCATTATTATTTTTACATTTTAGATATATGTACATTATTCTTCCTCTTTTTTCACAATTTTTCAAGAGTTGGGGTACACATCATGCTGACCTGCAAATGTACATTATGGCTTTAAGGGCTTTCTTCATCATCTATAGCAACAACATCATTATTTTCAACTATGCATTTATTTTTCCATTGTTCACCAATGCCATAGTGTCCCTCACAAAACTGAGGGGTGAATTAGGTGAGGTGTACCATATGTTGTTACACTGTCATGGATTTTAATGAGCTTTCAGCCAGCAGCCAAGCTGACCACAATGCTAGTGGACCACAGCCTAGTGGCTTTGGTTGCTTGGATTACAGTGCCACCCATGGGTAACATGTGGAGACCATGGACATACCAAGTACCTACGGTCATTCAACTGCCCAACAGCTGTCTGAAATGACAATGCTAACAACACCCTCTGCAGTTAAGGCTTTAGAGCAAACTGTTGAACTCCTGAGAATGTGTGCAAGTACAACGAATGAAGAATTAATGATTCATCCTTTATAGGATGAATAATGACCTAATCATGGGGAATCACTTAAAAATAGACTACATTAGAATCAAGTTTCTGACACTTTCTGACATTAGATTCTAGTTTCTGACACTTTCTGACACTAGGCTCTAGTTTCGGACACCAGATTCTAGTTGCTGATACTTTATGACACCTTCTGACACTAGATTCTACTTTCTGACACTAGATTCTAGTTTCTGACACTTTGACACTAGGCTCTAGTTTCTGACACCAGATTCTAGTTGCTGGCATGAACTTCAAGCTTCTGATGCTAGATTCTAGTTTCTGAAGCCAATTTCTAGTTTCTGACAGAAGATTCTAGTTTCTGACACGAGATTCCATTTTTTCTGGGAAAAAAAATCTATGTTTCTGTGTCAATGATGCTCAACAGATTTCATGCCAAGGACCCCTAGAATTATCTATTATTTGGCTGCAGACCCCCAACGTTGCTCTAGGGATCTCCGGGAAGCATATATTCGAAGATTTGGGCATCATTTTCACAATTTTTTCCCAAAGCAGACCTACAAGCTCATAGTGTGCCACTCGGTGGCGCACTATGAGCTTGTAGATCTGCTATCCTTCAATAATGAGCTCGTAGATCTGCTATTTTTCTATAGTAAGTCAGAAAGGTTCTGACGTACTATTGGTCCGAATGTTAGACCGACAACATTCCTCAAACCCTAACTCTAACCACAAGCGTGGAGCACCACATGTCGGTGACTGACGGGTGATTTCTGCATGTACACGCCTTTATTTCAACTCACCAAACGGAAACAAACTCTAACTTCACCAAAACAAAGCACTCTGGGAACTAATTGTGCCAACTTTGAAATGGATCCTAGACAATGATTGACAAAGCAGGTGCTTGTTTTTTTCCGATGCCTATGGGGATTGGCAAGGTGTGTGCTTGTTGCTGATGCGTATTGGATTGACAAGCTGTGTTCTTGCTTCATAGGGATTGCGAGGCCCTGCAGGTTACGATGGAGAGCCAGGCGTCCCAGGCAATCCCGGAGAGCCAGGACCACCAGGAAATCCAGGTCCAGGAGTGAGTTTCACGTATTTTGCATATAAACAGCAGTCTGAATTGTAGTCTACTATCCCGTGCATTCCACATCCACAATGTGTTTTTCCTTACATTTCACAATAGTAGTGAGATGTCCATTACGATGGAAGTGAGATTACATGTCAATTACTATGGAACACGTTGTTTTGTTTGTGTGGGCTGAAGCTCTTATCCAAAAAGAAATGTCAGCCATAGGCCTACACTACAAGCTTCATGTCCTAGCACACACTGCAGAATGTGTATCAATATGTTGCTGTCAGGTAAAATATTTATCTTTCCCGTATACCAGTGGTTTTCAACCTTTTTGATACTAGGGCTCACTATTTATTCAGCATTTGATTCCAGGCTTTATTTTCGCAAACAAACATACAGTAGCCTAAATCAAAATGACCATTCTACTACATTCTCTCTCTTTTTTTTTAAGATTTGTTTTTGGGCTTTTTGCCTTTTATTGATAGGACAGTAGGTTGACAGGAAGGGGGGGGGGGGATGGGGGGGTTCTACTACATTCTCCAATTGTGTAGACTTCTTAATTAAGTGGGCTAATTAATTGGGCTATTTATGAATATTTTAACTCTTGAGAGTGTAAACACAAAACCAAATGGACTCACAAGGGTCCATTTGGTTTCACTTTCATGCTCTCAAGAGTTTGGTTAACCAACTTTTCTTCTGGCTAACCAACTTAGCTGGGGACCACCTGGAACCCTCTCAAGGACCACTGGTGGTCCCCGGACCACAGGTTGAAAACCACTGCTGTATACCGTATGAATGTGCTATTTCCTACTTTATCTGCAATTATTTGTATATTGCAAAAAGCATTTAATTGAATTGCAAATAGTCACAGGAAGAATAAATTGCATTGTGCTTGCAGGGTCTGGGAGCACATATGGCAAGCGGGTTTGATTCCAAGTCAGCAGGACAGACAGCCATGATCCCTGGCTCAAGGGTAAGTTGTAAACTGCTGTGTGTTTGTCACACTGCATGAGAAAATTATATAAACTCTTTATATAAATGTACGGACACGAGAAAAAAAGAAAACCCTGGGCCATGTATGGATCCACAAGCACATCTACACACGTACAGGCACACACACACACACAAAACAACTAAACCACTAACAATCACAATAAACATGCAAACCATTCTTCAACTCTCACAATAAGCACAATCAACACAAAACCAAAATAGTGTGAGTCAATGCGTACCCCAGGCGAAGCATTTTGGGAAATACACCCAAGATGAATTGTTAGATGCATCCTTACACTACACATGCTGTATGTCCGCTGTCTCCCTCTACTGAAAGAGAGATGTAATTACAACATCTAAGTAAAAGCTCACCCCAGTCACTGACTGTGCACATGGCTGACAGTGCACTTATGCTACTAATAACAGTACTTGAATAAGGACTTGTCAGCTATTAAAACTACAATCCATAAGTGCAATTAGCCTGGATCCAGCCCACAGACCCCGCCCACACTGGACCGATGACTTCAGGGTCTGATAATCAGGCTAAACTTAAAAAAGGGTTAAATTAATGACATGGGATCAACCGTTCTTGTAAACATAACTGCCGTTTCTCATAAATGTCTAAAATCATTCAAATCAATTCTTATTTCCTTAGGGTGAGGCCGGAGCGCGAGGACCTCCTGGACCAAATGGCATCCCGGTAAGTTCACCATTGTCTTTTTAGTGTCTGATAGGATCGGCTTTAAAAATAGAAGATTTCTTCATAATATCATTTCTCTATATCTTTTCTTATTTTGGTCTATTTTACTCTTGTCAGGGTCATGCCGGACCACAAGGACCTCCTGGAGATGTCGGCGACCCAGGACAGATGGTATTAAAACATGCTTTTATGAAGCCCAACCTTTTATTCCATACGTTCATGCCAATAAATTTGCTGTGATTGAGACAAGCTGGCTCAATAGTCAGTATCGCCGGTAAACCTACAGTATAATAACATACTGTAGACCACATTCATTTGTTTTTCCTACTGTATGTGTGAACATCCAGTAAGACATTAACATCCTTCTTGTCAATATATTAGCTGTTTTCATAGAATGTACTGCAGGCCAAATTTAATTGCATGTATAGGCAAAATTAGCATTAGCATAGACTGCATTTGCAGACACACAACGATAATTCAATGAACGTTCAGTTATTATCACCTCCCTGTCTTGATGACATTCTTCCTTTCAGTGGTTTCTTTGCTTGACACTTTGATTAACTTTGGTTTTCTTTTCTCTGTGTTGTTATCATTGTGCAAACGGATTACCCTGAATTACCAGCAGCCTAATGGTGTGTTGTGTTGTAGGGTCCAGCTGGCCAGAGAGGACCTGAAGGCCCAGCGGGGAAAGCAGGAGAAGACGTGAGTTAGTTACACTCTGCTGATGCCTGATCAATATCTGTGATTGTGCATAATCTACACAGTAGCTTTACATACGTACACAAGCCACACATATTTGATCTGATTTCAGATGGAAATATTTACCTGCCACTGTATGCATGTGCATTTTAACTTACAATGCACATGCATACAGTAGCAGGTAAATATTTCCAGGGATGTGCTGATACTGTATTGGTATCGGTATACTGTATTGTCATATCGGTTCATATCGGTATCAGCAGTATCGGTACCACAAAAAGTATTAGTATTGGCCCTCATTTGTCATTATTAGACCATTCAGTATTGGTAAATATACAGTATAGTATAACCAGTGATCAGACACTGGTAAGGGGTTGACAGGTAAATAAAATGTTGTGGAATTTGCTTTGGATTTGCGTAAGTGCACAATTGAGTGAGGAGTCTGCTATTCTAGTCTGCTATGTTATTCTGCCATTTGGTGGACTTCAAGATATTTCTAGATTTTTTATTATTATATATATTATTTCCTGGTATCAGAATTTGGTATCGTATCGGCTAACACAGAAATTGTGATATCGGTATCGGAATTGAAAAAGGTGGACCGGGACACCCCTTTTTTTTACCTAACAATTACATTTACAATTAAATTTAAGTACATTTTGAACAGCTCAGCACATATTTATGTTTGTAGACCTCAATCTGATCATTTCATCATTGATGAAGCCATGTGAAGGCAGTGTACGTTTTGTGTCTCGTATTGAACTCAATGCACTGCATGTCAACACTTAACGGCACTGTAATTTGTTAGAGGCTCTCAAAAATATTAAGCACTATACCGAGGCAAGATGACAGCGTGATACGTCAAGAAGGAAGACGCTAAATAAAATGTGTGGTTTGGCAGCATATAAAAACCCATAGCATTTCTCCTGGAACCTCAGTGCCAGCAAACAGTTTGTGATGCACTAAAAAATATTCTATCTCGTCTTCACACAGGGAGAAGCAGGCACACCGGGAAACGCTGGGGAGATGGGCTTCCCTGGCTCACCTGTAAGTACATCTATGTCTCAGTTGAATTGTGACTGTACAGCTACAAAAATAATCCTGAAAAACACTGAAATATGGAATATAATGAGCTTCTTGACATGCTCTCCAAACATGTGTTTGCATTGATTTTGCTTGCAATGCATATATACACTAATTCATAACCATTCTAAACCATTTGTTTTTCTGTTTACCCATGACTCCCATGCAGTGGTCTAGCACTAGGCCCTCTCATTTTGTCTCTCTCCGCAAAGGCCTAGATTTTCATCACCGCTAGAGCCCTTATGCCTTAACTTATTTGCCTTTTTAAACCATTTAAGAAAAAACATTTTTCAATAGTTAAAGTGGCCAGTTTACAAGCTCACGTGTCTATAGATTGGCACGTTGAGCTATTCCAAAATGGTTTTCAAAATAGTAAAAAAAAAAAAAAAAAAAAAAAGGCAAAGAAGTGGATAAGGGGTTTAGCACGTGACGAGAATGGAGCCCAAAATCTCTTACCCAAACATCGATGATCTACAAGCTAACATTGTGATCTATTAGAGCTGCTGTTTTCACAGAAGCTTTGCCACCAGAACAGAGACAGCTTAAAGTGGGTCTAACTAATCTCCTACGGATCGTTTCAGGGAGCTAGAGGATTCCCAGGAACACCTGGACCTCCAGGGTTGAAAGGTCACAGAGTGAGTATAAATTATTGCTGGACTAAATATTTACTTTAGATTATCTGTAGCTTTTCTTGTGCTTATTTGAAAAGACGTGGGGATGGATGTCGGGAGTCTTTATGGTATACAGTTTCAGAACCACAAATAAATTCCAGATGCAACGCGGCTTTGTGATTTCAGGGTCATACGGGTCCAGGTGGACAGAAGGGAGAAAGAGGAACGGTTGGATCCAAGGCAAGTAGAAATCACAACATGTATGCCATGCAAAACATACTGTATGCAATGAATCGCTATGAATATAATGTCCTCACGTGGCTCATCATGGCAAGCATGTTATAATGACATGTGTGTCTTTATTCATGGTCCATTTGCTGTATTTATAAATGTGATTTATGTGATTTTTTTCACAGGGTGCCAATGGCCCCACTGGTCCAATGGGAGGTCCTGGCCCCATGGTGAGTGTTAAGGATACTTTTGTAACCCCAGTTACGGAAGATTTTTAGATCTTTAAATTATCATTTATTTTTTTATCACAAGCTCACAAAGCGTAATTCATTGTCAACGTATATATTGCACTGATCACTGCACTGATTTTGGTATGGAATAAAGGAATGTATGCTGTAATAAATCCTCGCTGGTTATCCTGGTTATGCACAGCATACTTGCTATGTATTTACAGTATGTTTATTGACAGTGAGTTCTGAGCATTGTGCTTTTTCCGATTCTGAAAATGCCAGGTTTATATTGTACTGTACTTAAATGCTGACCCAATTTACGTACACTATGCAACACATCCGTGAGCTAGACTACCATTCGGTGTGCAATACTACTGTGAAACTAAATCAGCTGTAAACATCCTGTATTGACTGCTCAGTTTCGGTAAGGTAATTCTGACTTTTGGGGTCTTTGTCATTCTAGGGTCCTCTTGGGATGCCCGGAGAGAGAGGACGCTCTGGACCTAGTGGTGCACCTGTAAGGATCAAAGCCCTCTGTTTGGATTTTATATTTATGGGGATATCCAGATACAGGCCCGGATGTAACATTTCACGATTGGAGAGGGGGCAGGCGAAAATGGCATGAAGGCAGCTTCATTGCCGTCCCCATACCATTTTCAGTTAAATTCTTTGTGCCTGTCGCAACTTCAACAACTTCAGTTGTTGTTGAAGTTGCGACAGGCACGCAGCATGCATAAAGCTAAAGGTCTGACTCAGAGAGTTTTCTGTTTTCAATGATGAAATGCTGTTGGTTTAGTGGTGACACAGCTGTAGTTAGTTAGTTGCAGTAGTAGCAGAAGTATTTCAAATCATTTTGAATATACTGTGAGCACATTGATTTGAAATATCTTTGAAATTTGGGTTGTTTTGCATGCCATTATGTTTGGTGGGGCAGTCAGGGCATTTAGGGGGGCATTGCCCCCCATGCCCATGCCTAGATCCGGCTCTGTCCGGATACAACAGCGATTGACCTTGAAGAGCCATGTGATTACTTGATGTGACACTAAGTTATGAACATGCAGAGTTTGCCTACTAAATGCCCACCCATTATTTCTGCACACACCAATTTACAATGTAAATGAAAGGAATTTCATTATGTAAAGTAACCTTTGATCATTTTGCCGCTGTAGAATTATTCATTATTCATTTATATTCGTTACTACTACTTGTATTACAAATGTACAAATAAATGTCTTGCCATTTTGGAATATAACCTTTCATTCTGCAATAACTCTGAGGTCTTTTTGATTAGCTTAAAGTGAAAACATTCAAACCCTAACCTGAACGCCAGACAATCCAAGTGAACTTTTTTTTTGTCTTTTAGGGTATGCGTGGACCACCTGGCAACATTGGCAAATCAGGTCCAATGGTAAGTGTTCATTCAAGTCTGTCAACAGTATGAGGCATGCCATGCCATCAATACTAGTACTACACTAACAATAGTACAAATGATATATGCACAAATTGGCATGCTGGGTGAAAATAGTTAAGTGCATCTTATAATTTACTGGATGCTCAATTCTCATTCATGGGATTATGCCATCTTAAATGTTGTTTCTGTGATCTGACAGGGTCCCTTGGGTATCACTGGACCCCCTGGCTATCCAGGAACGCCAGGAATGAAGGCAAGTGCATTTTATCCACTATATCTATATGATCTTAGGTATCTAGAAATGACCCAGTCATAACTTACTGCTTTTCCTGCAGTCTACATACGATATGCATCACATCATACTGCCCGTCATCCACAGACGGTCGTCTGTGGATCTCCATGTTAATGAGGAGGTGTGTGAGCTTTGTCTTTGGTCTCCTTACAGGGACAAGCAGGACCCACGGGGGTCCGTGGTCCTGAAGGCCAGCAGGGATCCAGAGGAGAGACGGGTCACCAGGGAAGACCTGGATCAACTGGAATTCGGGTTTGTTGCTCTACTTTATCTATGGTTACACTTCAGATACTGTAGCCTTATAGCGTGATTTAGACAACATGCTATGTAGACACAGCATTCTATAGTGTTTGATCGTACAGTGTTTAACAGACTAGATGACCATTTCTATGCAGGGGTGTTTTGCCATACTAGGCAATTGCCTGGGGCGCCATGAGGGGGCGGGGCGACCACCAGACTTGCTTTAAGAAGGATCCCAGGACTAATAAGCCTCATACGGATGAATACATTATACTTGCCCTCTATAACTAGAATTGAACACTTAAAACATATAGTTATGTTCTTTAGTTTAAAAATAGTATAGGTATGATGTTACAGGAGATTTCCCACAAGAAAATCCTGCCTGGGGCTCCAAATTGCTTAGAAACGCCACTGTTTCCATGTATGTACTGTATGCATTACCAAGTGTTTAAAAGTGTCTTGTTTAATCCAAGTCGCTCTGGATTAAGGAAATTTTACACACCAGTATATCATATTAGTGCTAGCATAACATGGCCTAAATGTTGCATCTTCAACACCATATAATATATAGATCTAACTTAAAATATGTTCTGTTTCAAAGGGACCCATGGGAACAGATGGAGGGCCGGGTGCTAAAGGCCCAGTGGTATGTTACAAATCACTCCATGATGTCCATGATATACACATCTGATGTGACCCATCATGTAATACGTCCAGCTGGGGGTTCTTTTTCTGAAGGTTTATGTGGTCCTTTTGCAGGGTAATGTGGGACCAGGAGGACCAGGAGGTCATCTTGGACCAGCAGGACCCCCGGGACCTCAGGGAAGCACCGGTCAGCCTGGCATCAAAGGACAACTTGTAAGTTTTGGTCTTCCACTGCTGCTCACAGGGGCGTGTTTGCCATTAGGCAGACTAGGCAGTTGCCTGGGCGCCATGGGGGGGGGGGGGGGGGGGGGGGGTGCATCCGGGTGACTAGGCTGTTAAGCCTCATATGGATAAATACATTATACTTGTCCTCTATAACTATAACTGAAAATTTGGGGGATCCCTTGTGCCTGTCATAGGTATGATGTCACAGGAGATTTTCCCTGCGGTCCATTTGGTAAGGGGGGCTCCAGGGAAAATCTTGACTGGGGCTCCAAATTGCTTAGAAACACCACTGGCTGCTCACTCCTCCACCACCCCTCACACTATTGTATTATCTACATAAAACAGTGGTAACTAGCGGTCCGTGGACCACCAGTGGGCATTGAGA
This sequence comes from Benthosema pterotum, assembly GCA_039105355.1. NCBI lineage: Eukaryota > Metazoa > Chordata > Actinopteri > Myctophiformes > Myctophidae > Benthosema > Benthosema pterotum. The sequence goes on along the minus strand of CM076978.1, from coordinate 40,210,604 downwards.
GGGTTCCATGGTGTTGGTCCCCAGCTAAATTGTGGAAAATTGTTAACCTTTTAACTCCCGTTAAAAGTTATTTTTTACAGTTAACACCTGCGTTACAAATCTACAAAAAAATCTACACAATTGGAGAATGTAGAAGAATATATTCGATATATTCAAAATATTCTTTAGTTTTGGGTCTGGGGAGCTAAATCTGGGGCTCAAATGCCGAATAAGTAATGGACCTTGATATGAAATGGGATGAAACCACCGACATAGAATATAGTCTACATAGATTTATTATTGTATGTATAACAAACAAAACAAACCAGCAAACCATGTGTCAGTTTGAGTTTACAGCAGTGGTTTTCAACTTTTTCATACCAGGGCCCACCATTTATTCAGCATTTTAGCCACGGACCACCATTTGATGTCTCTCTGACCCAAAAGCAAGGATTTTCAGGTTTTTATCCACAATTTAAGAGAGATTAGGAGAGATAAACTGGCAAAATGTTGTTCAAAATAACTTCTACATTTTATAATTGTGCAGATTCTTGAAAATTAAGTAATCCATCTCTAACTCTAACTTTTAACTCTAATTATAATTTAAGCTCTCAAGAGTTAAAGATCTATAAGGGTCCATTTGGTTACCAACTGTCCATCATCTTGCTGGAGACCACCTGGAATTCTCTCAGGGACCACTGGTGGTCCCCGGACCACCTGTTGAACACCCCTGGTTTACAGGATGAGTAGAGAATAAAGAATGATTCTCCATCTTGTCTGTGTTCTAGGGAGACGTCGGTGTACCAGGATTCAAAGGAGAAGCCGGACCCAAAGGAGAATTTGTAAGTTCCCTCCAATAATCACATTGTTTTACAAGTTGCATTTCAATTGGGACTTGTTTTTAAAACATGCTTTCTGTCTGTCACATTGTGTCACAGGGACCCCCTGGTTCTCAGGGAGTGATCGGACCCCAAGGAGAGGAAGGGAAGCGAGGACAGAGGGGAGACCCCGGTTCTGTCGGACCCCCTGGTCCCGTCGGTGAGAGGGTGAGTCAGCGATCTTTTTGCCCTCGCCCAACGTGCACTAGTCATCAGTCACACAGGACCGGGTCGCTTTCATTATGACCTTAATTTAGAAAATTAATCGTTTTTTTGGGGAAAGATCGCTAAGAAACACAATAAATCACTTTTCGGGTAATTCCTCATTATAGCAGGAGAAATTGGATATGTGCCCATTTATGCAGAAAATGGAAGGTTGGTGACAAAGTGGTTTTACTTGTTCTATTCAGTGGTGTTGTTCCAGCCAACACGAGGCAAATACACTCCATTCAACCATATCAAGCAATAAAATTCCATCAAACTTTCATTTTGAATAACTAGTTGTCAACCACTTGTACATGGACTAAATATTGTTACAGAAAATAGCCAATATGTAAGCTTAAAGATCTGGTATTTTTGCCATTCAGTTTTAAAACCTTTGTCTGAATGTGATGGTATGGAATGTTACTGATGTATTTTTTTCTATGTGTTTTTCCTTAGGGAACTCCTGGTAACAGAGGATTCCCTGGAGCTGATGGACTGCCAGGACCTAAGGTACAGTCCAGCCTGTTTGACCGGCCAACAGGCCGATTATATTTGAGAGAGAATCATAATGATAAGACTAGATTGATGGGACTAGATTTAAGATACTTAATAACAAGAAACGAGGAGCTAGAGAAGATTGAAACGAGATTGGTATCCAATGACGAGCAGCATTTTAATATTGACATACTGTATTGCTGTATATTTGGCAATAGCAATGATGACATCTGTACACTTTAGTATTTCCTTAATTTACCATTACTGGGTGTCGTTAATGCAATGACGCTCCAGGTTTTGCGTTGCCTTTTTTCTCTGTACAGAACATAGTACTTTCTTTCCCTTTTTCACATCCCTAACTGTGATCTTGTAACCTGTATTGTTGTGCTGCCTCTGGCCGACTGATCTCCATAATAAAAGTATCTTATCCATCTCTCATGTGATCTCTGAAGGGTGCCCAAGGAGATCGTGGAATCTCTGGACCAGGTGGTCCAAAGGGTTCTGGAGGTGATCCTGGACGCACTGGGGAACCTGGACTTCCGGGTGCAAGGGTACGATCTGCTCCCTATTGGTCCCCTATGCAATAACAACCTTTTTCACTTAAATTGGATGGCCTAAAATCATTGACATGTTGGTCTTTCCTCATCCCTAAAGGGTCTAACTGGTACTCCTGGAGTCCAAGGGGCAGAGGGCAAGCCTGGACCATTGGTAGGTCAATAATAATAACACCAATTGTTGTTGAAGTTGCAACAGACACGCAGCATGCATAAAGCTAAAAGAGAGTTTTCTGTTTTCAACGATGAAATGTTGGGTTTAGTGGCACGATTATTGTAGTTAATTAGTAGCATTGTGTTTCAAATCATTTTAATTATAAGCATTTTAATTTGAAGGGCATTTAGGGGGGCGTTGCCCCCCCTTGTCCATGCCTAGATCTGCCCCTGAATGTGGTGCGTTTGGTTTCTGCTCTAGGGTGCTCCTGGTGAAGATGGCCGTCCAGGTCCCACTGGTTCACAAGGAAACAGGGGTCCAGCGGGAACTATGGGGCTTCCAGGCCCGAAGGGCTTTAATGTAAGGCACTATTTAATACTATGTAATGATAGTGTTTCTATTCCAACTGTGTATCGAATAAAAACAAAACAAACGTGTCAAAACAAACAAATGTGTTTTATACTCATAAGGGTGACCCAGGGAAGTCAGGAGAACAAGGATCAGCAGGAGTGTCCGGTCAAAGGGTGAGTGTTCGTCTAAAACTTAATTGTGCGGTGCCTTATATTATTAGATCAAAATAAGAGATCTTTATCAAATCAAAACTATTTCATTCTACCTATTTAATTCTAATGTGAATGTACTGTATGTTACCACCCAACTATGAAGTAAGAGCAAAATGGCTGCCCTGTGAATACGGTCAATATAGTTACACTACTTTGGTTGTTTCGTGTTTGTAGGGCCCCCCTGGAAAGGATGGAGAAGTTGGCCCTGCTGGACCACCTGGACCAGCTGTACGTCACTCTTTTTAAATCTAAATTAATTAGTTCCTTAGGCATTTCCACAGACATGATTAATTAATGATGCTTAAATGTTTCCGTTATTCAAGGGCGTTGCTGGAGAGAGAGGAGAACAAGGCCCACCAGGAGTCAATGGTTTCCAGGTGGGTTATTTTCACTCTTCACTTGCAGGCAATGTTTTTGACGTGTTTTAAAATAAAAATGATAGGCCAGTTTGCCTAAATGCTCAGATATGTTTAACATAATAGGTCAAAACAAAAGGCCTATCCATGCAATTTTCAGGATGGATAGCTGCAAAATATTCATAGCTATGCAGTGCATAATTAGACCATTTTTTCTGTTAGTTGGTGTTAGTTGGTGTCTGACTTCCTTTTTGTGACTTTAGGGTTTGCCTGGCAACCAAGGACCACCTGGGGAGTCTGGAAAACCTGGTGATCTGGTGAGTGGGATTTGAACGCCATTCTCATGATGATTTGTAGTTTATACATATACTGTAGGTACCTACAGTACCTGCAGATAAGGACCAGATACCATTGCCGCATGCTGGCTTGTGACAGACCCGTACGGGTCCTTTTGTGCACTTTAAAAGTTATGGTACTGATAGTCCTTCTGAGAAGGTTTGAATCACTAATGGTTGGACCCCTAACAGAAGATCTAACATTGGCCATAGACAAGTCTTTTCTTTGAACACATTTATCTACATTATGTACGGACATAATGAATACATTAAACATTACATTATACCATATAACCACAATATTTACACATTTCTAGAAAATGTCTATGAGGAATTAATGTGTTGTTTTCTGCTTCATGCAGGGTATTCCTGGAGAGGGAGGTGCCGTGGGTCAAATTGGACCGAGGGTATGTATGACTGAAGATGATGATGAAATGCTTGACAGACTGGCAGATAGATAGATAGACAGATAGACAGATAGATAATGGTATTGATCGTATGTAGAATGGTAACATTTCAAATGAAAGAAGCCAATACAAAAACTGCCACAAGCTGTATATACTGTACTGTAGATAGGTTGAAACTCACCAAAAGCATGTGACACTGACTGATTAATTCACCCACAGGGAGAACGAGGCGTTCCTGGAGAGAGAGGAGAACTGGGATCAACTGGTCTGCAAGGACCCAAGGGAATTCCCGGAGCGCCGGGCCCAGACGGGCCAAAGGTACGGAATTACGACAGAGTGTACATCTCAGGAGTCAGAACAGCATGAAGTAGATTTCACCCAAACAACCACCGCCAATGCTATCCCATGCTGTTAGCTTTATTCAACAAATAAAGTCCAAGACACTGTTGGATAATATTATCACATCCATTTGTCTATCGCAACTGGCAACTAAGTCCTATGGCTACATATACGTTGTAGAACCATAACTTACTACTAATTCCATTACTCAATGTCTTGTTTGTGTCCTTATAGGGTAGCCCTGGTCCATCTGGTGCAGTAGGTGACCTGGGACCCCCAGGTCTTCAGGGAATGCCAGGAGAGAGGGGCATCTCTGGCCCACCTGGGCCAAAAGGGGACAGGGTAAGTACCCCTGTACTTTAACATTTATTTTATGTTGTATTATGGTGCCTTTGGTTCAGTGCAGTAGCTCAAGAAAACTAACATGTGTGCAGATGGTTCTGCGCAAACATGCAGTATTTACTAGTAGGCAGAGCCTTCTACAGTAGTAGGAGAGTTAGGATATTCCCGTTCACTCCTATGCGCCAGGGCGCTGGCGCTGCTGGAGGAGCATGGAGGAGCCCTGTGAGTCCACTCTCAAGCCGGAAGTCGATGAAATTAATGGGATTTAATAGGGACCCGCAAAGTCTCGCAAGACTGCAGGAGTAGTGAGCATTATCACTTGACTTATTATGACCGTTATGCTCAGATGGGCAGCAGGGGCGAAATCCAAAAGCGACCTCGCCCGCGGGCGCCCGGTTTCAAAAGCGGGCGCCCGCTTTCACAAAAACGGGCGCCCGTTTTCAAAAGCGGGCGCCCGTTTTCGTGAAACCGGGCGCCCGTTTTTCACAAACGGGCGCCCTTTTCAAAAGGTTATGGTTAGGGTTAGGTTAGGTTTAGGCATAGGTTTACTGAGGTTAAGTTTAGGGTTAGAGTTAGGTTTAGGCATAGCCTAGTTTGTGAAAACGGGCGCCCGCCTTTGAAAACGGGCGCCCGCTTTTGAAAGCGATTTCGCTGGCTTATTATGCTCAGATGGGACTCAAAGAGGCTCTGTAGTCTGCTTCCAGGCTCTGCTTCCGGGTACACGAATATCCCAACTCTCCCACTAGAAGGCTCTGCTAGTAGGCTACTACTATATGTAGGTTACTTATTTCACCAAGTTTGTTTCCCATCAACTGCCTTTGTCTCCCTCAACCTTTCCAATGTGTGTGTGTCTGTGTCTTGGTAGGGAGCGCTTGGTGAGAAAGGCTCCGAGGGAACAGCCGGTAATGACGGTGCGCGGGGTGCTCCGGGTCCCGTCGGCCCAGTTGGATCCGCAGGGCCCAGTGGTGAAAAGGTACAGTATAATGTCCATCTTCACGACCTGGTAGTGATGTGATTAGTGGTTTTTAGAAACACGAAAGTCAAATCAGCGTGTCTGTCAGTAATCTGTTGGGACTGTAGCACAATGCACAATATGAAAAACAATGTGATCATCCTCAGTAATGTGATCTCTCCACACACAGGGAGAACCAGGACCCAAAGGACCCCACGGTCCTCCAGGATCCAGAGGAACCACTGTAAGTAGTCCGTGACGGAGACGTGTTAATGTTCTGATGTGTTCCGTGTCTTTGAATGACCATGACATTGCTGCAATCGCATCACAGGGACGTTTTTGCCATTAGGCAGACTAGACAGTTGCCTAGGGCGCCATGAGGGGAGTGGGGCGACCACCAGACATGCTTTAAAAGAACACCCGGTTAATAAGACTAATATGGATAAATACATTATACTCAGGCGTGCACGTAACTATTTTGGTCCAGTACTCAGAGGAGCACCTGGGGATATTACTTGGTGCTCCCAAAATGCAGCGACCATCGCTGGGCCCTGGGACCCCTTTTTTCCACTCCATACAGCCCGATCAATGTACAGTATTACAGTACAGGGCGATAGTTTGGGCGTTGCAATAGTCGCTATAGCTTAGTAGTAGTACTACTACCTGCATTCTACATCCATTAAAAATATTAGTAGTATTTTAGACTAAAATTATTTCATTTTCAAGGCTTTTTTTTTTACTGGCCAGTCGGGCAGTCATTATGAGCCCCTGCTGTGTGGAGCTCAAAGGAGCTTTCCACCCCTGGATTGACAGCTCATTGTAGGGTTTTTGGTGCTCCTGAGCACCTGTGCACCCCTGATTATACTTATCCTCTATAACTAGAATTGAACCTTTAAAACTCATATGTTCTTTAGTTTAAAAATAGTTCTTAATTTCATGCCTTAGGGGGTACCATTTTACAGGAGATTTTCCCTGGAGCCCCCCCTTACCAAATGGACCAGTAAGGGTCCATTTGGTAAAGGGGGGCTCCAGGGAAAATCTTGCCTAGGGCTCCAAATTGCTTAGAAACGCCACTGTTGCATCAAGTGTAGTATTAATACCTTCATAGAATACAGTTTTGTTTGTTTTTTACACTTAATGCTTAAATAGTACATTTATTTCGTTTTAGGGATCTCGCGGTGACCCTGGTCCCATTGGTGCTGTTGGATTTGCCGGACCACCTGTAAGTATTTGTCTTGTGATTGTCTTGTCACCATTTAAATGAGAGAGAGAGATGATGATGATTATAGTATAGTGATGACTGATAGTGCTGCGTATGCATGTAATTGAGCTGCCATTCTAAATGTATTTTACCTTTTCAGGGCCCTGATGGTCAACCTGGAGTGAAAGGAGAGCCTGGAGAGCCAGGTCAGAAGGGAGACGCTGGGTCTCCAGGACCTCAGGGACTGGCTGGTGCCCATGGACCCCCTGTGAGTTGGAGATAAACATATTGTACACCATTAACCTAACAGTACATAGGACAAGGTTCGGTTGATAGACTACCGTTATAAGCAAAATCATACTGTGATTATACAGTACATTATATGCTGACATAATTGGAAGGAAATCATCTATTATAGAAAACCACACTGTCTTAGCCTCGATCTCCAGACATCCGCGCTGCGACATGAAAGCCTGGACCCAGTGTACCGACTAGCGACTATGTAGCGACTATGAAAATGCGGGACTTCCAGGTTGTTAATTTCCCCTGGAAGTTGCTGGAAGTTGCTGTTTTTCAGCCAATCGTTGGGTGGTGGTGCTCCCGAAAATATGCCCCGCAGAAACACTTTATTTCTCCCTTTGTGCTGCAAAGTTGCTGTGAAGGTTTAAAAGATGGAAAGGTGTGCACTTGTCAATGAACAAAGCAGTTATAGAAGTGTGCAATCATTATTTCTGAAAATAAGAGTGAACAAGTCAAGACACTAGTGAGGACTGAACAGGGTTGTTTCACTGGGGACTGTAAACACAGTAAGTAAGTAAGTAAGTAAGTAGTTCCACAACTACCGTCAGCAACTTCCGCAAGTCCCGCTCATAGTCTTAAAAGTGTACCCTTTGCCCAGGGTCATACTGTATGTACAGGTATGTATGCATGTATACCTGAATACATTGTATGTGCTACCGATGGCCTCTTCCTAATAAGTTATTGCTATTCTAGGGTCCAACTGGTGTTGCTGGGCTGAAAGGTGGTAGAGGAACACAGGGAGCCCCGGTAAGACATTCTGCCTACAAATATGAACAGATTATTCTAGAATGAAACCATGGTATAACAGGAGCATTAAGCAAGCACTATAGAACCCTAACCTTGGTGATTTTTGGTGTCATTTTTCCTATTCCTAGGGTCCCACCGGTTTCCCTGGCTCTGCAGGAAGGGTCGGCCCACCAGGCTCAACTGTAAGTACTGGAACAAGTAATGTATATTTTTAATTACTTTTTTCAGGGAGATATGACTCATTTTCCTTATGACCAATTACCTTAAATGGATAGAGAGACACAGATGTTCGCTCTCAAATCTCAACGCTAAACGCAATTTAATTAATCGCCCAGCTGCAATATGTCCATTTGTCTGTCCTTAATTAACCTTAAAAAACTCTTGTAAGTTCACCAGAAGTTAACGTATCTCTAGGGCAAGTTTGTTGCAGCAGTTCTACAGTGTAAACCAAGGCCATTTGCTTTTTAAGATATCTTTGGGGCTGTTTCTTTAAGAGTGGATTGACACTATGGTCCTGGGTGTGCAGTCGGGACCACATACGGTACGCCACACAAGATGGTAGATGTTTTGGTAGGGTAGAACAATCCGTATAGTTTCCTGGGAGCGGATCTGAACTGTTCCTGATGAATTGGGATGAAGGGACCCAGACAGATGGGTTGGAAGGAACAGGTACTCTGCATTTCAGTCTTGTCCAAAACCAGCACAAAAGCCTCATTCCAAATAGGCCAGGCACCACTGTATAGACTCCAACATATAATATCCGGGCAGGATATGCATTGTTCTACTGTAAGTTGGCCGTGTTGTAGAGGCTCACACGTAGCATTGCTCTGTTCTAAAGGCCATTAGCACACAATGCTTTGGTTGAATATAGTCATTATAAAAGCATTATAACACAGCCGAAATGTATTATTTGCTGTAAATCTGAAGTGGCTCTTCTGCTGTGACATGATATTCTGTTTCTCCTAAAAAAAAAACCCATATAGCCCATAGCACCCCTTTGAGGCACATAGGCTGAATGAAAGCTACCCAGGTGTGCTGTTGAAATCCAGCCCGTGTGAACCATGGTCCAGCAATGACCAGGGCAGGCAATCGTATTTCAGGACAGTTTGCATCATTCAGACCACCCGCTTCGACCGCTATCAAGCGATAATTCCCAGTAGTCTGCTTATTAGCCCGTCCTATTGACGAGTCGGAGAGCCGACTGACACGATTGCATTGTTAAGACGAAAACCCGGAAGTTTTAAGCCCTGTGTCAGCGTGGTGACGTGCTGGAGGTTATGTTTAGGGTTAGAGGAGTATATTGACCAATACGATTGCAGTAAAGTAGCCAAATGTGCGTGAAAACGGACTGCATCGCGACACGCTCGCGGTGCAGTTGGGGAACGGGGCTGAGACTGCAAGCTGGGTCTGTAGAGCATGGCCATTCTGAGACCAAACAGTCCTGCTGATGACAACTAATAGCCTATTTAAGATTGGTAGAACGTCCATCCTATGACGCCAGTAATGAATCGCTCTGTGCTCGATACATAAGCCTCGCGGCCGTCCTACCCTCTCCTACGACGGCAGAACGCGGCTTTTGGCGTCGTGTTAACAACGTGGACGAGAGCTACGCTGTAGAGAGGCGTCACCATGGAAACCAGAGACGCCAGTGGAAGAGGTGGATCCCGTCGGCGTCGCCTGCTTTCTTAACTATGTTGGGCTTCTGTTGCAACGGCGACGAACCACGCCTACTGCTCTCGTCCTGTCCAAGGCCTACACACGGAAACTTAATTTCCCTAATAACTGCGATCTATATTGATAACGGCCGAATCAACTGTTCTGACTCAGCCTGATTACTGATCTACGTGATGGGACCTGGACAACCTCCAACACTATGACTGTTTCCCCTCAGGGTCCCGTCGGACAGCCCGGACCTCTGGGTCTCCCCGGTAAAGAAGGACCACGAGGTCTCCGTGGAGACCACGGATCCCCCGGAAGACTGGGAGAAAGAGGACCCGCGGGACCCCCTGGGAGTCCAGGAGACAAGGGAGACTCTGGAGAGGACGGTCCCACGGTAAAACATTCATTACTAACATTACATCTAATGGTCTCTCCATGAATGGTGTTCATGTTGATATTAATGGTATTGTGTGTGTGTTTTTTTCGTCCTGCCAGGGACCAGATGGTCCTCCGGGTCCAGCAGGGACCACAGGACAGAGAGGCATTGTGGGTCTTCCTGGGCAGAGAGGAGAGCGAGGGATGCCAGGCCTGCCTGGACCAGCGGTACGTGGCACGTCTCCTATTGTCTTCTATAGTATGTAGTATGGATGGACAAAGATAGCCTCGCATTGCAGGCGTGCAGGCACGACACAATATGCATTCTATGAACAGTACATTACCGGGGTCAAACATTGGGTTTGTAAATCCACACATTATCCACACTGTTATTATTAGTAGTAGAAACATCACTGCTGTGGCTCAATCAGGCTGTTTTGTAGACAGTGTTTGTTTATGCCAATTAGTGAAACAGCAAAGAAAAATCTCAACTTTCTTTCGTTCCTTTGTTTTGGCTAACTTAGAGGTCGAAGTAGTTACAGTTAACGCAGTGAGTCATCTATTGGAGAGATGTGTGAATATTCACTAGTCTACTGCCAGCAGGTAATTTAGTTGAAGTATTTGCAGTTAATGCAGTAAGTCAACTAACGGATGTGTGAATAGAGATGTGTGAATATTCACTAGTCTATTGACAGGTAAAGGGATCCATTGTGAGGTACTGTATCTGAACCTTGTTTTCAGGGAGCACCAGGTAAACAGGGCAGTGCAGGACCATCTGGAGAGAAAGGACCCCCTGGACCAGTGGGTGTGGCCGGAGCCAACGGACCCCGTGGTGATCCTGGCCCTGATGTAGGTTTGATTTATTCAAAAGTATTTCAGTGAAATCTGTGGTCTCAGAGGTATTTTTTTTTGATATTCTGTCTATTGAGAGATCTCCATGTCTGTGTACAAATCACTGTTTTGCGTTTTGCTCAGGGTCCTGCTGGTTCTGACGGACCCCCAGGGAAGGACGGTGTCCTAGGACAGAGGGTAAGGATGCAGCACAGATACATTGGTCTGGGGACCACCAGTGGTCCTTAGGGGGTTCCAGATTGTCCACCAACTACTGTAAATGGAGAGTTGGTAACCAAAATGGTCCTTTATAGTTCTTTAGAACTAGAACATTATTGATAAACATCTTTATAACTTTACTACTTATTTACAAGACTTCGACACAGAATGTAGAATTAGCAACTGTACCTAAATATCGTTTTTACTTAAAAGAAATCAAAGTATATCGCTATGTAACAGAAAGTATCTTATCGCATCGTTTGACTTTGTATTATATCGATTTGTAATGTAAAGAATCGGTATTGAATCGCTACCAATACGTACAAGTACATATATAAGTACTTATTGCATTGTATTTATCTTTCTTGTGTTTATATACAGTACCATGTCCATACATATGCAGGTCACTGTTACTTGTTTATATCATTCTAATATATTCTCTCTCCACAGGGGGACCGTGGAGACCCCGGTCCAGAGGGGATGACCGGACCCACTGGACTCCCTGGATCCCCAGGACCTGTCGGAGCTCAAGGCGGTGCAGGAAGGAGAGGAGACGCTGTAGGTGGAATTAGGATTATTTTTGTCGTTTTCTTTTAAACGCCTGAAATATGTGCATTGTATTAAGTCATGTTAAACTTCCTGACCTGTCACATGTCCATCACACAGGGCTCAAGAGGACCTAATGGACCACCAGGATCAGCTGGAAAGAGAGGATTTGCAGTGAGTTGCTAGTAGTTGATGCAATACAGGAAATGCTAAGTAATAGTTTGCATTTCCCTGAGTAAAAGTTTTTTTTTAACAGGTGAAACACAAGCACACCATGTGCAGTACATTGTACGTGTCACATAGCGATGCACCAGGAGGTTATAGATTATTTATAGGTTATTTATGAAATGTGTAATGGGGGAGATGTTATTCTGTAATTCCAATCAAAATCTACAAAATAACTCATAACTGACATTTTCAAATACAGTGCATGTAGTATAATTTGCCGCTGAGATGTAGTGGAGTAGAAGTAAAAGCATAGGAATTACAACAAGTTGTATAGAAGTATAGAAATAAAGTAATAAATAATTATAAAGTAAAGTCAAATATCAAGAACAATTGTACTCAACTGCAATACGCATTGAATATACTTAATGATTCTATCACAGCCACAGTGGAACACTTCTCCCTTCATCATGACATGTCATTTATGTTGAAAAATGTTGTCTATTAAAATCAAAGGGACCACAAGGACCAAGAGGAGATAAAGGTGACCTGGGAGACCACGGGGAGAGGGGTCAGAAGGGCCACCGTGGATTCACTGGGCTGCAGGGTCTTCCTGGACCACCAGTGAGTGAAAACAAACACCACCTGACACACCTAAGACCATCTAACAGCAAAAAACCAACAACATATCAATATATCATAGTCATTAATGCCATGATATCAATATCGAATCGCCAGGTTCAAAATAGATTTTTTTTTATATTTATGTAGTCTATTTTTTCATTTGTTGTTTTCCATATTGTTTGAAAATCGTTCAGAATTGTTTTAAAGGGGAGTTCCAAACATTTTCAACATTTTACTGAACGTTAGAAATGTTGTGTGGGCATGATAAAAAGGTTCCCCTCATTCTGTGTTTCTTAAAATGGAGATTGAAATTTCTTTTAGGACCTTTTTTCTGAGAGTGTACAAATGGATCTGTTAGGATCCATTTGGTTCCATTTGTACGCTCTCAGATTTTTTTTTTTTTTTTTTTTTTGAAAATGGGCCTAATTCCCCTTGTTGTTTATTATACTAAAATGTTCTAGTATACAGTAATAAAAGCACAGTCATTTGTGGGGAAAATGTGATATATGGAATCAAATCACAGCATAATTAAGAATCGCAATATAAATCGATTCAGAACCCTAGATATCGATATTGTATCATATCGTGAGGTTAGTGAATCCTGTTTATTCAACATTCAGCCTGATCACAGGTTTAAAAAGACAGGTGTCATTAAAAACACTGAATTATTTTGCTGATTACATGTATAAAAATGATCACATCTAGAAATCTAAAAATACACATAGTCCATCTAAAAACCATTGTCATTTAAAAGTCCAAACATATATGGGATTGGGGATTTTCTGCATCTCTCAGTTCCGCACGATGGAGTGCTGAGGTCGTCAGCACTAGTTAATTAATGGCTAATCCATCTGCCTCGGGAGGTAAAAAAGCACAATTACAACTGCATGTATTCAAAACAAAATTTTCCGGAGTTACCCTTGTTCAAAATGAAACCAGGCAGAAAGATTGATATTCATTATGCTTGAATTAAAGTTAGAGAGAATAATGTGTAACAATATTCAAGAGGTGCTTTAGGAGTCTGAATGCCAACACATGATAGATGTCCAGTTCTTTTCCAATAACATCTGTCCTCACTTTTAGGGCACAGCGGGTGAACAAGGAACATCAGGTATCATTGGACCAAGTGGCCAAAGGGTAAGTAAGAAATATTCTCTTTTAATGATTTTTAATGATTTAGAATAACTCAACCAGGGATTGATCTCTCATAATATCAGGGCAGACAAATGGATCAAGGCAACTGATATGGTATTTTGGCATTGTGTAAGTTTTGTTTTTAATCATGATATACGGTAGTAATGATTATCATCCCATCCAATTTTAGCCTGACCTCAGTCAGAATTGTCATTTCGTTTCACTTCATTATTCCTGAATCTCAGGCGTATAAAGCTAGTATGTTTTAAGGTGCCGATGTCAGGGCTGAGCCAGGCTAATCCAATTTGGGATATTTCACTTCAAAAGGTATTAATGGCATTATTTGTAAATCATTTCTTGGCAATGATCCTCCAAAAGACCTTCCCCAATTGGCTGGCTGTTACCACGCTGTGTAATGCTGCAGAATATCGATAGATTTGTTTATACGTTTAAATTTCTACGCAACGCTTATTACTTGTACTCAGTTTCTAAGTTCTCTCTCAGTAAAAAATAATCAGACGAGGATGGAAGAGGAAGTGCAATTGTTCTGAAGTTCATAAGTTATATATATTCCAATTTATGAATAACTTTGAAGACTCATCTGTGCCATTCAGTTAGTACAGAATGATACTTTCATAATAAGTGAGTCATCAAAGTGATTAGCCTTCATTCACAAAAAGTATTCACGTGCACCTCTTCAAAATAATAGCGTTCACACAGTCGCACCTGGGGACGATGACAGAATCATCATTATGTCCCTGTTCAAGCTGCATAAATCAACTGCAGATGAAGGTACGAAAGCCTTCTGGGGTGATGGCCATCCAAACAAGAAATGACACTTCATTTAATTGGCAGCAGCTCCAACTGCAGTTTGTCCCCATTCAGGTTGCATTGCTTTGCAGCTTCCAACAACATCTAAACAGGTTTTACATTGATGTTGCCTATAGGGGCCTCCAGGGCCGATCGGACCTCCAGGAAAGGAAGGCTATATGGGATCACCAGGACCCATGGGACCCCCTGGAACACGAGGACTCAGTGGAGACATTGGACCGGAGGTACCAGTCAACAGTCAACACGACGGGACAGAAACAAAGACCTTTCAGTTGATGCCATCATTATTTGCGTTTTCCTAGAGCTGTGGTTTTCAACCAGTCGTCCGGGGACCACCAGTGGTCCCTGAGAAGACTCCAGGTGGTCCCCAGCTAGTTGGTAACCAAATGGACCCTTATAGATTTGTAACTCTTGACTTAAATGGTATTTAAACATCTGAGTTACTTAATTTTCAAGAATGTACAATTTAGAAAATCTAGAAGAATTGTTATTTTGCCAGTTATCTCTCCTAAATTGTGTTAAAAAAAAAAGAGAGAGAGATTAAACTCAACATCAAGTCGTGGTCTGTGGCTAAAATGCTGAATAACTAGTGGGCCCTGGTATGTAAAAGGGTTGAAAACCACTGCTCTAGAATGGTAATAAACTCCCAGGATTACAATTGTGCGATTGCCTCCGGCAACCACACTAACAACAACAACCAAACCCTTCTCTCTTATTCCCCAGGGCCCACCAGGAGAGCCCGGCCCCTCGGGGCCCCCCGGCCCTCCAGGACCGCCCACGGCTGCCATGGACGACCTGTTCGGTGGCTCTCATGACTACGACTCGGGACCACCGCCTCCTGAATTCAACGAGGACGAAGCCCTTCCTAACAGCAACGGCTCCAGCATCCTGCCCGTGGACCCCGGGGTCCAGGCTACGCTCAAAGCCCTCAGCAGTCAGATAGAGAGCATGAAGAGCCCTGATGGTACCAAGAAGCACCCTGCCAGGACCTGTGAGGACCTCAAACAGTGCTACCCTGGAAAGAAGAGCGGTGAGTGGCCCTGCACTTAAGTCTAGATTTCTAGTTTCTGAATAACATAATATTCAAAGATTTGCACCACGTTTTCACGATTTTTCAAAAAAATTGCAGAGATACAAGCTCATAGCGCGCCACTCGGTGGCGCGTTATGAGCTTGTAGATCTGCTATTTTTCAATCGTTAAAACATAATGCTTAGAACACCAAAACGTGTTCAGTACGCAAAGGGTTAAAAATAAAAATGAAAACTGTCATTGAAATTCCACGGCCCTCTCACGTATGACGAGTACAATATCAGTCACCAGAAAAAAAAAGATGGGTTGTTTTCTAATAATCTATTGTGGTTAAAGTGGAGTTTTAAGTTATAATGGGTTTGTATGGGAAGGAGGTGGATGTGCTAAAATAAAATACACTATGTAAATAGTGAATGGAGTAACTGTCTGACACTCATTTTTAACCATGATAGATTATTTGAAAGTAAACTGTCTGGTGTCAGTGTTCACATGACACTGAGCAGATCATAAATTGACCAAATGTTTTTTTTCTTTTTTTTTTTTCTTTTTTTTTTAATGGAATATCCCTTTAATATACGTTAGATGTTCTGTGTTTCCTAGAAATGGAGGACTGAAAAAAATCATTAATGGTGAAACACAACTTGATGACATCATCAAGTTCTGTTTCACCATGTTAATGATTTTACATTGGTAAGCTCTCAGTGTTCAACTTCACATTGGTAAACTCTTAGTAAATAGAAACTAAAGTTTTCATAAAGTAAAAGTACAATATTTTCTCTGAAATGTAATAGAAGTAAAAAAAAAAAAAAAAAAAAAAGAAAAGAAAGCTCAAAATTGTACTTACCGGTAACTACAATTTACCGTACAGTACTTACTTGGACACCAACAAAATTGAGAGCTTGTAGTTCAGCTATTCTCCCTGTTCACCATGCTAAACCCCAGCTGTCCCCATGGAGCGGTTCAGACTGCACATTCTACTGGGCATAAACCTCTATCAACACCTTTTTTTTTTTTTTTTGCCAACATAGTGATTATTTTTTTACTTCCATTTCAAGAACTATTGATTGTATTTGTCCAAAAGCAAAACTGGAAGATTATAGCCAAGAAGTGTTTGTTAAAAAAAAAGAAAAAAGGCAAATCACTGCTGCCAGGAAGAAACCTCCTACAGGAACTACAAGACGTTCCAGAAAAAGGAAATTATGTTTTTTCGAGGAAATGAAGAAAACCTTATGTTTTGAAAACTAAGCAATGATTCCTCATCAAAGTGGTGTTGTGACTTTAGATATACACCTATACAGTATAGACTGTCAATGACTTGCCTGAGAACAGGAGAGGTGGAGGAGTTGGCTGTTTTAGGAGACAGTTTGACTGTTGGTCCAGTGGAGTTGGGAGGTTTTATCAAACATACAGACATAAAGGGTGTTGAATAGTGTTCATTATCCTGAGGCCTGGGTTCACTTTAACAGGATATTTTTCATTCATACTCTGACTCTAAGGATTGGGTGCATGAACTTGGAGCTTTGTCAGTGTTTTCTCTCGGGTTTCTGTTTGTTTGAATGAGTTTCAATCCTCTTCAGGTGCTCCTAACAAGCAGCCTGCATTTTACTGCTGCACTCTGGGAAATGTAGTTTTGAGTAGCCCTATGTAGCATCTCTATCACTGAGTTTTTGACTAATACTCTAGTCCTAGAGGCCAATGGCAAGAGGGGCATGCTTATGTTGCTTCCTGACTCTAAATATTATAAGACAGGAAGAATGTTGGAGTCTATTATTTTTCAATAGTAGAATGAACGTGAACACAACTTATGAATATGATCCATTCTGTCACTCCATGGACACTGAACTAAATACTGGAACCCATCATCAAAAAGAATATAATATTTACAACATATTCATAGTAAAATGACTTCTATTGGCTAAATAATCAGAATAAATTTCTTTATTCCACCAACCAACTATACAGTAGTGAGATTTGTATGAGTCAGGAAGAGTCTCTTTGTAATCTGCAGTTTGACATGCGACAGGCTCTGAGAGGAAAAAACATGACTATTTAGGAGACCATTTGTAGGCTTTGTAGTCCATGTCGCCTATAAAGTGGCACCAATGTAAGGTTGCCTGTCTTTGTGCATAGAGTATCTTTGCTATAGTCTCTGAGTTTTGCTCGCTGACACTTGCTATAATGTGTGTCTCCTCCTCCAGGTGAGTTCTGGGTAGATCCCAACCAGGGCAGTGCAGAGGATGCCATCCTGGTGCACTGTAACATGGACACAGGAGAGACCTGCATCAGTGCCAACCCGGCCAGCGTACCGCGCAAAGTGTGGTGGACCGCATCCAGGAACAAACCCGTCTGGTTCGGAGCGGACATCAACGGAGGAACACATGTGAGAACCTGTGTGTGTGCGTGTGCGTGCGTGTGTGTGTGCGGGTGTGTGTGTGTGTCTGTGTGTGCGTGTGTGTGCTAGTCTACAAAAATGTATTATGTACTAATTATTCATTCATTCTGACTTTAACCTCCTAAAGTTTTACTGTCTTCACATGGGCAAATACAGAAATAGTCTAGCATCGATTGTCAATGGAAACCAGGAACATGAAGACGCAAAGTTACTTTTGACATGTGTAGGTGCTGCAAAAGCTCCAACACTAAGCTATGAATTAAAAAAAAAAAAGGTTGAGCTAGTTTCAATTTCAGCTACAAAGATGCAAAGCTACACATACTGTACAGGTATGCTGTGGTGCTCTCCCATGCATCTGCCAGTGCGAATGCAGCATTAGATATAATCATTTAAATAATCTACAGCAGTGGTTCCCAAACATTTTAGCCTGTGATTCAAAAGAGAAATTCTCTCTGGCACCCAAACTAGTGAAAATAGCAGACTTACACAATAACGCATTGGATTGTGAAACATTACTTGAACATTTGAAATTACTGAAAGAATAATGGGAATTTGTTTTTATTTTGTGAAAATATAGGAAAATATTGCTTTTTTTGGGGGGATAGGGCTCATGTTTGGGGAACCATTGATTCTACCGCATGGAACCAGGGGCGTTTTTGCCATTAGGCAGACTAGGCAGTTGCCTGGGGCGCCATGCGGGGAGGGGGCGACCTGAGGGGAGGGGGGTGAGTGGAGGGGGCTACCACGTACCACCAGACATGCTTTATAAGGATACCATGAGGCTAATAAGACTAATATGGATAAATACATTATACTTTACTATAAGTAGAATTGAACATTTAAAACACAAGGATATGTTATTTAGTTTAACCCTTTGTGTACTGAACGCGTTTTGGTGTTTTTAAGCTGTTGAAAAATAGCAGATCTACAAGCTCATATCGCGCCACCGAGTGGCGCGATATGAGCTTGTAGTTCTGCTATTTTTGAAAAAATTGTGGAAAAGCATCAGAAACTAGAATCTGATCAGGACACGATGGGTCAAAAAATAGTTTATAATTTTATCCCTTGGGGGGGCTCCAGGGGAAATCTTGCCTAGGGATCCAAATTGCTAAACCGCCACTGACCGCATGGAACGTAAGAACTGAATTCACGTATTTTTCTTCTCCGTGGTTGTGTCATATAGTTCACATACGGCAACAAAGACCAGCCTGCCAACTCCGTGGCTGTCCAGATGACGTTCATCCGGCTGCTGTCCAAAGAGGCGTCCCAGACGCTCACCTACCACTGTAAGAACTCTGTGGCCTACAAGGACGAGCGGAGCGGCAACCTGAAGAAGGCCGTCATCCTGAAGGGTTCCAACGACCTGGACCTCAAAGCAGAGGGCAACAACCGCTTCAGATACACCGTGGTGCAGGACACGTGCACGGTACGTTTTTTTAACAATCGCTAGACCAGGGGTCGGCAACCCAAGATGTTGAAAGAGCCATTTGCGACCAAAAAATAAATTCAAAATCTGTCTGGAGCCGCAAATAATGTAAGCCTAATAAGCCCTTAATTCCACCCATTTTCATTGTTTTTTTTTTTTCTGAGAGCGTACAAATGTGAACCAAATGGACCCTGGCGGGTCCATTTGGTTCCATTTGTACGCTCTCAGAAAAAAGGTCCTAAAAGAAAAATCATTAACATGGTGAAACACAACTTGATGTCATCAAGCTGTGTTTCACCATGTTTTTTTTTCAGACCTCCTTTTTATCATGTCCACACAACATCTCAGTAAACTGTTGAAAATGTGTGGTTCAGATCAAAGCTTGATCTCTCATACGTGCTGGGCTTTTTGGCATAACCAACAAGTGCTGTCAGTGACTGAAATGTTTATATTATGTTGGCGGATCAGCCCAATGTGTGTATGTAATAATGCTATAGCCAGGGAGCCACTAGGGCTGTGTTCTGGAGCCGCATGCGGCTCCTGAGCCGCAGGTTGCTGACCCCTGCGCTAGACTCTTCCATTTTTCAGATTCCATTTTATCCCGTCTTCAGTGATGGGCAATATTACTTAGGACAGCAATATCTTTACTTTACTTATTACTTGAATCAAAGAATAATATATATATATATATATTAGAATATTACTTTCCCAAGTCCCACCCACCAAGGAATAGAAATTTGTACATCTCTATTCCTAAACAATCTAGCTGTTTAGTGACAACTTGCGACAACTGCAATAACTTGTAGTGTAGGTCATGTGTGCAGAATGCTGCGGTGGATTAGGATCTACAAACTACAGTGCATCTGTGTTGTTCTGTGTTTATGGCTTGTAAATCTGTTATATTTTCACATCATGCAACAATAAACTAAGTAAAGAGGCATGTTTTGGCACTGTAATATATTACTTATTACCCATTTTGGCTAGTAATATCTTTATTACTATTAAACAAATATCTTTATTTTACTTTTGCTGGAAGAGCTAATAATATTACAGTAATAATATTACAGTGGTAATATTTAATTAGTTACTGCCCAAAACTGTCTTTGAACACCGCAAATCGATCCAATTCCTGCCCCTGAATGTTTAATAAGCTGCTGCAATCCATCTTTTTGTTTGTGTGACATTATGTCTATGTCAAATATATCAATATCATCATTTTGTTGTTCTGGTTGGACAGTAATGAACTACTGGATTCTGTGTCAGAACCGTGCAATAATAACCTTTCAATTTCTTTCTGTCTTTTCTTTCTCTCTTCTTAATTAGCAACCGAACGGCAACTGGGGCAAGACAGTGTTTGAGTACAGGACACAGAAAACTGCAAGACTTCCTATTGTTGATATTGCCCCTGTGGACATTGGTGGCCCAGATCAAGAGTTCGGTGTCGATATTGGGCCTGTGTGCTTCTTGTAAAAAAAACAACAACAGCAGGGACGAGTCCAAGTGAATCCTGAGACTATTGAACTGACAGCTGACGTGATCAGCAGCCACTTTGTACATACAAGTACTGAGGACTAGTCGTGGCCCCGTGGCGATATTTATTGTGCCTTTCAAACAAAGTTGAAGACATCCGAGATTTGTTTGTAAGTCAGATGAATGTTTGGGAGAAATTTACATAAAAGAATTTGGTAAAAAAAAATCAGAATCATTCCTTTGTCTCTTTTGTTTCCCGTGAGTTGAAGCTAAAAATATGCCACACGTTTGGTCGGAAGACCCGATGATCCACTGATGCAAGCTTTCACAGTTTTGCAAAACAGGTAAAAAAGGGGAAGAAAAAAACACACCAAAGATTTATGAATTTGAGTGCTTTACATTTTTAATTATAACTGCTGTTTGTAGGCGATGAGCAATTCCACAGAATGTTGGTCAAATAACCCTTTTTTCATAAGATTCGTTGATGTTTCTTTGTTTTGTTTTTATACCAAGTGTTTGAATATAAACTGAAAATTGTGGTGCTATTGAATAACAGCCGATGATGTGCCGACAATGGCACTGGCGTTTTTTTTTTTTTTTTTCCTTCTCTAAAGACAGCTTTGAAAAAAAAAAGACTCATTCCTGTATCCAGTTGTTCCCACGTTGTACTTACTGACCACATAGTTGTACTTACTGACCACATACTGACCACATAGCGCAGGGCTTTTCAACCAGTGGTCCGGGGACCACCAGGGGTTCCACGTGGTCCTCAGATAAGTTGGTTAACCAGATGTAACTCTTGAGAGTGCAAAAATGAAACCAAATGGACCCTTGCAGGTCCATTTGGTTTCATTTTTACACTCTCAAGAGTTAAAATATTCATCATTTGAATTGGCCATTTTGGAATGCTTATTTTGTTTCCACAAATCCAGCCTGGAATTGTGGACAAAAGCAAAATAAATCTTTAGATTTGGGGCCTGTGTGGGGCCTAAAATATCCTCAAATGGTGGTCCGTGGCTCAAATCCTGAATAAATGGTGGTCCCCGGAGATGAAAAAGGTTGAAAACCCCTGACATAGCGCATTAAAGAAACATTGAGACTGTCGTGTCCTCGGTGTTACCTACCTCGTCTCCGACAAAACTGGGATGCGATGCAATTACATGTCCATCTTTTTCACAGGTGCCGTTTCTTTATATAAGCCGTGAGACCTTTCAACTTATGGTGGTACTATAGGGGGCAGGGGGGTTTTGGAATGCCAAATAAATAAAGGTCTTTCTGTCAATGATGGAGAGGAGAACTCTGTGTCGCGTGGTCGGTGATTTGTATGATGTCACTCTTTTGTTTTCTTTCGGTTCACCAAAGTTAAGCCTTAGCACAGAATGTTATATTCTTATGCATGTCAGTTCCCCCTTTTTCAGTATCCTTGACTTTTATAATAATAATATGCTCGTGACGATTTCTTTATAGCAGCATTTTTGAAAATAAGGTGGCTGTTTTTGCTTCATGTATTTCTTGCTATGCAACAAATTAAACAAAATGCTTGGTTATCCCCAACACTCTCGTCAAATTAATTCAGGTTTAGTAATACGTTTTTTAACTTTTTCTTTTCCTTTTCTGTTTTTGTTTTTTAGATGGAAAGATTTTCTTATTTTCTGCACAATTACTATACATTGCCTAAGAAATACGATCTGTGTATGTGCAGTAGTTTGGCAATTGTGATACTTCATGTGAGCTGTCTGTAATAGTTAAAAATGTCCTGAATGTGCTTTTTCTCATATAGTTATTGTTACAGTTTGGGCTTTTTTGTATTGTTTTGTTTAGATAAAAAATGACTATTGAATGCATATATTTATTATAGATTTTAAACATGTAAATATTCTCCTTCTAATGAATAGGCTTAAATTGCCTTGCCAACAAGCCCAAAGGCAGAGAGGAGTGGCACATTCCATACTGGAAGCAAATGAATTTCATCCTTTGAAATAAATATGGAAAATACTTCACTCTGCCTGTTCTTATTTAGTCAAAATGTTTTCTCTTTTTTTTGTAAATATTTTTATTTTTGCAACCCATTTTTATCACCCAGTGCCAATTATCTAATGTGATCCTGGGCTCTACCCACCTTCCACCAACCTGGGGAGGCAGCGGGCTGGCCTCATGCTTCCTTCATCGCATGAGGCGTCGCGCTGCCTTCTTTTCACCTGGTTGGACGCAGCGTGTGGAAGGAACACGTTATTCCAACCAGTTCCAGCCCCCTCCATCAGGCGCCCCGGCTGGCCAGGGGGAGGCAGTTTAGAGTCCAGGATTACTGCATGTTTTTTGTGAGGGTATCTACCCTAGGGGAACACGGGGAGAACATGCAAACTCCACACAGAAAGGCCCTTTCACCAACCCGGAGGAGGAGACACGCCACCAGCACCCACAGCAGCGCCCCAAGCGGGAATCAAACCCAGGACCATCTAGCTGTGAGGTGACAGCACTAACCACTGTTCCACCGTCCCCCCAGTCAAAATGTTTCTCCGAGTCAGTGAACCAGGAGGACTTCACTGTGGACACCATGGTGGCCATAGCGTGGCTCACACATCGCACCATGATGAGGCTACGCACTATATCAGCTACCAGTGTGATTTGATTAATGTTGACAAATTCATTATTATTTTTTTTTAAAGGTAGGGGAAGTGATTTGAAATTCATGGTGTAGTACCAGCCTGGTGCACTAGGGGCCCCCAAAAGTAGCTACACTATGTGAACCTGCTGCTCTCTCCTGATTGGAGGAGAATTGTGGTGACCTGGGGAACTTTTATTAGCTCCTCTGCTAACGTGGGGGAGGGGGGAACTCCATATGTGGTTTCCACACCTTATAATAGAGCATTTTAACAGAAAAAAATATTTTTTGGGTGATATCTGACAAAAGTGAAATCACTTCCCCTACCTTTAAGTACTGCCCTTTAAATGAATGTTGACCAACTGTGAAACGTGTAGCCTGGAGTTTTAGAATGGCTGTGGATGGGAAATAAAAATGGCCGTTGCAGCAAAGTGCCACAAAGACCTGCGTCCAGAGGACCCACAGTCTTGCGGCAAAAAGACGCTGCGCACAAACGTGCGTTATCTGGCAGTGATAGCTATTTTAGGCAAGTGAGCAACATGTCAACTAGTATTGTAGTAAAGTATTGTACAGTAACAACTAAAGATGTACCATAGCAACAAAACTATTTAAAAAATATGATCATTAAAGCTGGGCTGTTGCCTGAGTTTCAATGCATTTCTAGTGCCTAGTTGTCACACTTCAATAGAAGTCTATGCAGTAGCTAATTACACTTTTCCATGGAAGTGAAAGGGAATGTGGTAACTCTGTCTCACTCTGGCTCTGCTGTGCGTCTCCGCAATGAACTGCGTCCAAAAGACGCAGTTCAGACTCTAGTGTGCTCAAGTCTTCATGCTTCCTGCGGGGCTTTGCAAGGAATATGGGGAATATTTTGCCCTCCCTTGACCTCATACTGTACGCTTCTGAGCTGTAAGGGGTGTCTGTCTGTGGCTGCATGCAAAAGTCAAATAGTGACTTTTTTACGGACCCCACACAAAGTCAGTATCTGAATTTCCAAAGTCAAATAGTGACGCTGTTTTACTTTTGTCTTGCATAAAAATCATCTCTAATCTCAAATTCAAATGCAACTCTAATCTCAGTAAAACTACGCCCAATTCTGCTGGGGTCATGGTGGTTCAGGAGGTAACGAAGGTTGGCCATTAGTCAGGGTTGGTGGTTTTAATCCGAGCTGCTCCTATTTTGACCCATTCTTTTTGCAAGACAAAAGTAAAACAGCGGCCTCTTCAAGAAAGTCACTATTTGACTTTGGAAAGTCAAATACTGACTTCGTGTGGGGTCTGGAAAAAAGTCACTATTTGACTTTTTGCATGTGATAAAGTGCTGATGTGTGACTACAAGAAGTTCAGCTGCCAGTTTGGACTCAGGCCTATAACCAAACTTATACTGTCAATGTTCTGAAGACATTTGACATTAAACTATGATCAATATGTGGGAACGATTAACTAGTCCAGTTTTAATGTCATGTGAATTTTAAACAGGCAACGTGTGTCTGGAATTACAATTGGGCAAAACTCATTTATTTAGTAACATTTTCTTTAATAACTGCAACAGCAAAATCATATTTGCATATAAAGTAAAATAACAAGAATAGTACTGTATAATATGGACAGACATTTTTTTCAAAAAAGTGCTTTGTGGTGCAAGAAAAGATTATGCTTTAAGAAGTAATTATAACATGACGATACGAGAAAATACTGAAATGGCAATTCAACCCGCTAAAAACATACAGCAAGACGAATGAATGGTAAATCTGTAGAAATGGCAATAAGTCAAATCAATCAGCGTGAGTTAATTACACTCAACTACATAGTGTATAAAAATAGCATTAGGTAAAAGAAAGTTATGCAAAAACCATGAACAAGCTCAACGTTTGGCATTGCAAGTTAATAGGACAGATTCCTTCACTTTTGACAGGTTGTGTCCGGCGTACAAACAGGAATGTTTTATCAATGTGGAAATAAAATGGTGCATTTTATTATTATTACACACAAGTTGTACCAAATTTCAACTCTCCCACAGAGTGTACCATTGGACATATTGTACTATATATACATCCTTCATTGCCTGTGCAAGCAAAGGGTCTCAAAACTACTCCTTCCATTTGTGGATTTTTTATTTTCCTTTACAAAAATAGTTTCTTTCTATATCAGATCTGAGTTTACCTTGGATTATCGGAAAAAAATATATAATAATTAAAAAAAAGAAAATCTAAACAAATACATATAAACCCCAAGATGAGAACCTAAGTAAAACCCTTAATGTTATTTTAACTCCATTAACTTTTCTTGTCTTCCGAGTCAAATTAAGTTAAGGATTTTATTGTGCAACATCTTGACTCGACTGTCTGTGGACCAGATTTTGGCACTTTTCTCTCTCTCTCTCTCTCTGTCTCTCACTCTCTCTCTTTTTCTTTTTTCCTTTTAATACAAATGATTTCAAAGTTTTACGTCACAGAACAAAGATGGTGGTCTTTCTTGGCATCAGCAGCGGCTGTCTAGGGGGTCTAGAGAAAAGACAGTTCCCTCTAAGGTTAGTCCCATTTTGAACCCCTCCTGAAAGGCAAGGAGAACAGCTCTGAGTTAATAGTCTCCCCACAGAACAACAGGCTCTCAGCGGTGGGGAAAAAAAACACATAAACCAGTGGTTTTCAACCTTTTTGATACCAGGGCCCACTATTTCTTCAGAATTTGGATCACGGAGGACCAGCATTTGAGGACATTTTAGCCCCACAGACACCAAAACTAAATATTTATTTTGCTTTAGTCGTCCACAATTCCAGGCTGGATTTGGGTAAATAAAACAGTCTTTAGTCGTCCACAATTCCAGGCTGGATTTGGGAAAATAAAACAGTCAAACATACAGATCAAAACGACCATTAATATCTAGTTGTGTAGACTTGGGGCTAATTCACATGATGAATATTTTAACTCTTGAGAGTGTAAACATGAAACCACATGGACCCGAAAGGGTCAATTTGGTTTCATTTTTACGCTCTCATAGAGTTACACCTGGTTAACCAATTTTCCATCATTTAGCCTGAGGACCACCTGAAACCCTCTCCAGGACCACTGATGGTCCCTGGACCACTGGTTGAAAACCACTGCAATAAACAAGTGCATGAGTGAAAGTACA
The DNA here is from genome assembly GCA_039105355.1 of Benthosema pterotum. Taxonomy (NCBI): domain Eukaryota; kingdom Metazoa; phylum Chordata; class Actinopteri; order Myctophiformes; family Myctophidae; genus Benthosema; species Benthosema pterotum. Next base: position 40,184,362 of record CM076978.1, on the reverse strand, counting down.
CGGTAAGGTATTGATATCAAAAGTACCAAAGGTAGAACATACTGCTTATACAGAATGTCAACAGTTCACAGGTTGGAATAATAATCCAAATGTACAAAGTAGGCTAGTTGTCATCTAGAAGTGACAGAAAAAAATATGTATAGGCAAACATTAAGAATTAAGTAAACACATACTGTACAAATCACACATAATAGATAAATAAACATTACATGACAGCTGCAGTGTGTGTGTGGATGGCTGGTTTATGCTGTGTGAACTGATCATAGAGTTATAAAGGATAGAGTGTGTGGATGGCTGGTTTATGCTGTGTGAACTGATCATAGAGTTATAAAGGATAGAGTGCAGAGAGTCCCGCCCTCCACTATTTCGGGCATGTTCGGAAATGCGCCCTAAACGCACTGGTGCACTCTGTGATCGTTCGTTTATTCACACCGGTGTGTTTGGTGCACGCACTGAGCAACCCTACCCTGGAGACGGGGTTGGCCGGTGTGGAAGGTATGATTGCGTCACAGCTGTGTCTCGAGCGCTCCCATTCAATGAAAAGCAATGCAAATGTTGTGAGCTAGGAAGCTAGGCTATGGCTAAGCACTGTACTGTGGTCCCCCAACTTTTCCATGTCTGTCAAGGACCTGCATATTTATCAAATAAATGCATGCGGACCCCCATTTGAAAATACTTTCCAGGAAGACCCCCATAAGAGAGGATTTATATGGCTCTGGCGATGATTCTCACCATTTTTGTGTGAGGTGTGTAGTCTGGTTTTAACTGCTCGTTCGTAAATAAGGCTCACTCAACGCACTCGGTGACGTCTCCGCCCACTGCCCCAAATCAACTCAGCGCACTCGCAGTTTATGTTTCCGATAAGGCTGTTGAAAATAGTTAATTAATGGGATTAAATTAATTTTGTTGATTAATCTGATTAAAAAAATTAACTCAATTAACTCATGTGCACACTGACTCAACCCACTGAGCATTTTCTCATTGAAAGAAATGGGTAGAGCACGGTTTTACGGAGACATATAGCTGTGTGTTTCCCTGTAACCAGAGCCATAGAGTATAGCTGGAGGATCTACAAGCATTGAGGGCTTGTAGATCACCTATTTTGATAAATATTTGAAAGATAAATAGTTATTTTTTTTCACAGATTCTGTTTCTTTTTTAAATGTTGAAATCCTGTACAGGAAAACATGCACATTTTGGACATAGTTCGAATGGTGATTAATCATGATTAAATTAATTTTGAAGCTGTGATTAATTTGATTAAAATTTTTAATCATTCAACAGCCCTAGTTTCCGAACGCACCCTTCATGTCAGTCTAAGTTGTTCAGTGGCGTTTGTTTTGAAGCACACCAGAAGCAGGCATGGAAACACCCTGTCTAACAGCAGTGGGTAGGACCTGCAGATCAGTGCTTTTTAAACTTTAACCTATTAACCTTGATACCAGGGCCCACTATTCATTCAGAATTTGATCCCCTACAGATCCCAAAACTAAAGATTTATTTTCGTCCACAATTCCAGGCTGGATTTGGGAAACAAAACAGTCAAACATACAGAAAAAATGACCATTAATCTTCTACATTCTCTAGCTATGTTGACTTGGGTTAATTCAGATGATGAATATTTTTTTTTTAACTCTTGAGAGTTTAGGCTCTCAAAGAGTTACACCTGGTTAACCAACTTTCCATCATTTAGCCTGGGGACCACCTGGAACCCTTTAAGGACCAGGCTAAACGCCGATATTAAAGCACTGTTTTGATCCATTCTAGAAATGAAGTAAAAACTAAATGCAATACCAAAACGCACTTAAATGACATTAAAGGGAAATGTGTACCACTACCCTCTTTATTTACAAATTATTTTTCACATCACTCTTCCCGATTAGCTCCTGATATTTCCATTAAACTTAAACCCCAAATAGTATTAATGAGAACGTACAGTATACCGCTGAGCAAGGGAGAAATGTAATTCAGGGAGAAAGGCTATTTATGTATGGAGTGCTGTCTTTAGTTGGCATGTTGACCAGAGTCTGGAGTCCAGACTCTGGACCCAAAACAACAGCATGCAGCAGCTACAAAAAGCTACACATGAACACAGACACCACCATCACAGTGAAAACAGAGAGAGGGATGAAACATATATGTCAGGGTGACATGAAAGGCAGAATAAAGGTACAAACCATCTCTGACGCTGCAGGGGAAAAGCAGGAAAAGAGAAGGACAGGAGGATTAGAACAGACAGATGTTTGTGTATCAGTGCAATACTGCCCCCTGTTGGCAGAAAGCTGCTATGCATGCAACTCTAAAATGAACACATAACAGCCAGAGAATTACGGACTAGTTCAAATCAAAGTACTTATAAGTCTATCGTGCATTAGAATAAAAACAGATGGGGGCAGTAGCCTACAGTACAAAGTCGAATTGGCAAGCACTGACAGACAGACAAACAACCAGAGCCTTTGAAAAACCTTTCAATCCAAATGAAATCCTAAAGTAGAAATACTAATACTAATAGTGAAATAATTATAATCTTCACCACACCGAAAATCTCATTAAAAGTTATCTTGTTAATATAATTTCAGTGTGGTATTTTAAAACAGTCCAAAGCGCTGCTTTTAATTGTGCCTCACTTTGACATACAAGCACAAATGCTGTTATACATTGGACCGTTAACATCTAGAGGCACAATAGTAGTGGTAATATATTAATTTGGAAAGACATCCCATAGATTTCAGTGTCTACAGTTCGCAGTTGTTGTGTCCAGGACGTGTCCACACGTCACGCCAGTTAGAGGCCCAAGAAGAGGTCATTTCTTAACGATATAGAACACAGTCACAAAAAAAAGGTTGGTCGTTGCTTGGCAATGCCATGCTCGTCTGTTTTCATGTAACATATTCCATCTTCTTATGCCTGAAACCAGGCCCGGATGTAACATTTCCCAACTGGGGGGGGAGGCGAAAATGAAAATGGTGTGGCAGCATACCATGTATGTACAAATGTACTGTACAAAGCGGTCTGACTGAGAGAGTTTTCTGTTTTGAATGACGACACAGTGTTGGTTTATTGGTGCGATAATTGTACTTAGTAGCAGTAGTAGTGGTTTATATAATTTAACCCTTTGTGTACTGAACGCGTTTTGGTGTTTTTAAGCTGTTGAAAAATAGCAGATCTACAAGCTCATATCGCGCCACCGAGTGGCGCGATATGAGCTTGTAGTTCTGCTATTTTTGAAAAAATTGTGAAAAGCCTCAGAAACTAGAATCCGATCAGGGTTAAAATATAAGCACTTTAATTTGAAATATGTTTGAAATTGCATGCCATCATGTTTGGTGGGGCAGTCAGGGCATTTAGGGGGTTTGACCCCCCATGCTCAAATCCGGCCCTGTCTGAATCTACTTGGCTGTTCATGGTCTTGATCAGAACGCTGATGCCCTAATGTCCTAATGTCTGACTGCAGCAGGCAGAGGGCTCTAAAGAGAGTTCAGACTTATTAGCATCAGATAGTAATGGCACACATTTCACTTTGAGTAAAATCTCCCTATGTCCGCTTGGCAATTATGTCCCACACTGCTTCAAACAAACAAACCAAAAAACAAACAAACATAATAAACACATTTAAATACTGTAAAACGAAGAGTGATTTCACAGACATGCGGTCACCTGCATCTCATCCAGCTTTGACTGGATATCTGGAGGAAAGTCTGCCGCTCCACAGGTGAAAGGATCGAACGGCTCTGCACCAAACAGGTCTTTACCTGAGACGTACAGGAATACAAAACAAACAGTCCCTTGGACATTAGTTGATAGAGGTAGAGTCCTGCATTGTGCCTTTGAGTCTGTGATAACAGTAGCATACACACACAGTTTACAGATACCATCCAAGGCAACGCATGCAGAAACACAACATTACACAGACGTGTGGAGTTCAGGATAAGAAATAAATTGAAAATGAGACCAGATAGCATCATCTGCACACCGTTTTCTTTTGCTCTCATGAAGGCCAATTTATGCAATTTATGCCATTTGTAAATTGCACGCATGTAAATTGAGTGCATATGCGTGGAATCTAAAAAAAACAACAACAACATCATGCAGTAGGAAAATGCTGTGGTACCACAGCTTGACAAATATGAAAACAATGCATTACATTATCGATAGCATTGAAATAGGAATAGCGGAATATGATCACACATCATCTGACAGATATTCTTTAGCTCACAAGATCATCGTTCAGTTCATTCATTTTATTTGTTTATTACTTTTGCCTCTGTTGCTTATAATTACCATACTGTATGTTACCCAGAAAAAGCAACTGTAAAATAACTGCTCAATATTATGAATTTGGAAAAGTAGTGAGGTAGACAGGGAAAACAGTGTAGAAAAATCAATTATGTTTGTCTTTTGGAGTCATATTTCCTATCGATTGTGACTACTCCTCTTTCTATGTTATCAGGGCATGAATCATTATTATATAGTGTCTACAGTAGTATACACAGGGGCCATAGCTCTTCTTCTATAGCTTATCATACAGTTATGATCTAGGACCACTCCAATCAATAGCTTTAGATCAGAACTCTCCAACCATGCAGTAAAAACACTAGATCAGAGGTTTTTCCACCTTTTTCATACCAGGGCCCACTATTTATTCTGCATGTTGAGTTTAGTTTTTCTGACCCAAAACTAAGGATTTTCAAGTTTGTGTCCACAAAGTAATTGTTTAGATCCTTGAAAATGAAGTAATTCAGATGTTCAAATAGAATTTAACTCTTGAGAGCGTAAAATGATACCAAATGGAACCATGAGGGTCCATTTGGTTTCATTTTACACTCTATAGAGTTACAGACCTACAGTATAAGAGTCAATTTGGTTACCAACTGCCCATCATTTAGCCTGGGGACCACCTGCAATCCTCTCTGGGACCATTGGTGGTCCCCGGACCACTGGTTGAAAACCCCTGTCCTAGATGGTTAAAGGAAACTTCCTATTGGTCTGATGTGAGGAGACCAATAGTAAAGTATGGCGTGTCTGTATCTGCGTATTGTTTCTGTGAAATGCAAAATCAACACTGTTAAAAGCATTGACTCATGATGGTGTAAAATGGGGTAGAAATAGACATAGGCAAGTTTTTCTTTTTTTCTTTTAAATCCCACTACATTAATTGTACGTCACAACAAAGGGATTCCTTTATCATCTGTGAAGCATGGACCTTTACTGTACATTTCTTGGCTGTAAAATCTGGCCAATCTGACCTACACAAATCATTCAGTAGCCTCAATCTCAGGGCTTACATCCGCGCTGTGAGATGAGAGCCTGGACTCAGGGTACCACAAAACGATTGGAAAGAAGGGACTTCTGGTTAGTTAACTTCCAAAGGAAGTTGTCATTTTTTTCAGCCAATCGTGGCGCGGTGCTCCCGAAAATGTATACCCCACAGAAACATTTTATTTTCAATTTGTGCTCGCAAAGCTGTTGTAAATGTTTAAAAGATAAAATCGTGTGCACTTTGCACACTTCTATAACTGCTTTGTTCGTTGGAATCTTTTTTTTTTCTGAAAATAACAGTGAACAAGTCAAGTCGCTAGTGAGGACTGAACAGGGTTGTTTCTCTGGGGACTGTAAATACAATAACACTAGTGAGGACTGAACAGGGTTGTTTCTCTGGGGACTGTAAATACAGTAACACTAGTGAGGACTGAACAGGGTTGTTTCTCTGGGGACTGTAAATACAGTAACACTAGTGAGGACTGAACAGGGTTGTTTCTCTGGGGACTGTAAATACAGTAACTTCAGCAACTACCGTTCACAGTCTCAAAAGCTCACCGTTTGCCCAGGGTGATCATTCAGTTATTATCATGAGAAGAAAAGGTGACTGTACTTACTTATATCAGGTGGTAGTGATTTGGGCGGTGGTGGGGGGCAGCCGTTGCTGGCCGGTATGGGGACCAGGGGTGGCGTCCCGGGGGAGAACGGAACCATGTCAAACACATCTGTGGACTGGGGTTTCATGGAGATGCTGCCGCCCTGGTGGAGCCAAGAGGAACGGTGGTCAGAAGAGGGCAAGAGGCAACCGGGTCTGGGTCCGTAAAGGCTCATTCAGAGTTGGGATTTTCGGTGATCACCGCGAGCACCGTTCAAAGCACCGCGACCAACAATATTCATAGTCTATAGACCACTACCACCACCTTGGCCCTCCTACTCCCCTCTCCTCCCTCTCTTGCTCTCCTGGCATCCATTGTTGTTTATTTCTCCTCTCTTTTCTGTCTCTACTTCCTACCTGCCTCAATTATAATCCTTTCTGCTGCTTTTATGTTTATTTCCTATTCTATTGATGTAATTGAATTCCTTCCTTCCTTCGTTCTCCTCAAGTCTGTCACGCTGCGGTGTGTTGTGTGTTTTCTTTTTTCTTTTACATCTCCAGCTATCAAAAACTAGCAGACATTGCTACAAACTTCTGGACCAATCAACATTGTCCGGCGGCTCCCGGTCAATGTGATTGGTTTAGCTCTGTTTGGTGGGCGTTCCCGGTGAGCACCGCTGCGGTGGTTAGTAAAATCAGGGAGAAGGGCTAGAAAGAGAGGAGGTTACGGTCATACGGTGGTATGAAGTCATATTGTGGTCGCGGTGATCACCGAAAATCAAATTATGAATAGGCCTTAAGGCTACTTCTAAACTTTGGACCAAGATGAGATTTGATTTAACATGCAGTTTTCATTCAATCAACCAGTTATCCTTATAATGTCATTTAGAAGTGGGACCATACAGGCTAAATGCAATCTTACTTGGGAGAGGAGAAAAGTATCAGCAGTGCAGATACTCAGTGAAAACAGCTGAGTTGAGCTTAGTATTTTTATTTTAGATCATGCTTTTAAACTATGCATTTTTATAATGCATTTTTTTATTTTTATTTTTTAAATATATTTTTATAATGTGTTTTTATAGTAGTGTTGCATGCATAGTAGTGTGTAGCATGGAAAACATCGGAAACCCTGCAATAGAGATACAGTAAAGGCAGCAATAGATATGAAAACAAGGTCTTCCAGTGGAGAGAAAGGCTTAATAGTGCAGAGAAGCATAGAGAGGTGTTTACACCAGGCTGTGGGATGCTACATCCTACATCTAGAAGCATAGAGAGGTGTTTACACCAGGCTGTGGGATGCTACATCCTACATCTAGAAGCATAGAGAGGTGTTTACACCAGGCTGTGGGATGCTACATCCTACATCTAGAACAGAGAAGCATAGAGAGGTGTTTACACCAGGCTGTGGGATGCTACATCCTACATCTAGAAGCATAGAGAGGTGTTTACACCAGGCTGTGGGATGCTACATCCTACATCTAGAAGCATAGAGAGGTGTTTACACCAGGCTGTGGGATGCTACATCCTACATCTAGAAGCATAGAGAGGTGTTTACACCAGGCTGTGGGATGCTACATCCTACATCTAGAAGCATAGAGAGGTGTTTACACCAGGCTGTGGGATGCTACATCCTACATCTAGAAGCATAGAGAGGTGTTTACACCAGGCTGTGGGATGCTACATCCTACATCTAGAACAGAGAAGCATAGAGAGGTGTTTACACCAGGCTGTGGGATGCTACATCCTACATCTAGAACAGAGAAGCATAGAGAGGTGTTTACACCAGGCTGTGGGATGCTACATCCTACATCTAGAAGCATAGAGAGGTGTTTACACTAGGCTGTGGGATGCTACATCCTATATCTAGTACAGAGAAGCATGGAGGGCTGTTTAACGCAGCACCAGGTCAACTTCCAGGGGTGAGTGTAAAATCGATTGTAGAAGAACCACCTTTAGCAAAAATGTACTTTCCATGAACGGCTGTCATTACTGGAACTCACTCCCTGTCTCAATTAGAGAGATCTTCTCGTTTGGTTCTTTTAAAAGACAACTGAAGTTGTGACTTAAGAGTTCACAAACATGTAATCATGTCTAAGTGCTGATTCTTTTTACTTTTTACGTATTCTACATAAGACTGTCTATAACATTGTCTTACAACATGATGTATGTCTGTATGTTTTGTTTCATGAGGACAACAGATGAAGTTTAGCTGTAGCTAATTCTGACCGGTTTTACACTGGGATGTCTGTACATATTCTGCATGTGTCGGTCTCCTGTGTTCATCAAACTGGTACTGTCCTGTCTAAATAAACAAATAAAGAAAGAAAGAAATAAAGAGAGAAGTACACGAGGCCGTGGGATGCTACATCCCTCGGTGGGTTTAGCAGGAAGAAGAGCAGGCTTGGCGGGTAGCGGCGGAGGGGTTAGTAGCCCGGCGGAGATGTTGGACTCCGGAGAGCTCATAGGAGTGAGGGTGACAGAGGAGATCTCCAGACAGGAGAAGGACTTGAGGCTGTGACACCAGAACAGAGAGGACGGCCTCTGCAGCATGTACGCCTCGTTAGTAGAGTTTAAGTGCAGAAGCTGAGGATAAGATCACAGACAGAAAGGGTTTAGTTTAATGATTAATATCTTAGATGTTGTTAGTGGTTTCAACCTTTTTGATCCCAGGGACCACCGTTTATCCAGCATTTGAGCCACGGACCACCATTTTATGACATCCCCCCAAAAGACCCAAAACTATAACAACTATAACATATTTTCGTTTTGTTCACAATTCCAGGCTGGATTTCAGCAAACAAAACAGCATGGACTGCTTCATTCTCATTCTCAAATAGTTACATCTGGTTAACCAACTTCACCGTCATTTAGCTGGGGACCACCTGGAACTCTCTCAAGGAGCACTGTTGGTCCCCGGACCACTGGTTGAAAACCACTGTGTTAATTGTGATTGTGTTTTTGGCATTGAACATTTAAATGTATAATTTGTCATATAGAAGGTGCATAGGGTAGATATGAACAAAATAACAATACCAATAAATTACTGGCATTTATAGGCATTTCATATGATTATGTAATTATCGTGACAAGCCTAAAAACCATACACAATAGAGCTGAGCACATTTTGTGTCGTTTTTCTTCTTAGAAATTATTTGATTGTCCCAAAACATTGTGGGTGTTGTCATGATTTGTCCCAACGACTTGGCTTTGTCTGCCATATAATTGTCTTGATATAGGGCATTTTTGAAAAGTCTACGGGGAAAATGAATGGGAGAAACATTTCTGGATATACAGAAATACAATACAATATTGACATTGTTTAGGATTTTTTAAAAAGTGTGAATAAAAACATAACTTGTGCACTAAGCAGTCAGGACAATAAAACTACAGTCATTGCAGTTGGTCTAATTGCTCTGCAATTTATAGTTGGAGCACTACAGGTTGACAGGTGGCATTGCATCATGCAGCTCCAAACCCAATATATCAGCACAACAACAGTTTAAAATAAATTGTATGCGGCACTTGCATGCTGTCCTGGGTACAAATCCCAGTCAGGAAATGTCAAAGTTAGGGACTTCCAATTAATCTGAGGTCGGTTCAATTACACCTAGTTTCTTCCCTGTCACAGCGCGGTGTCTGCCTGCTGACAAGAGTAAGTCTTCAATTTAAAAGAACATGGTGGCAATTAAGTAAAAATCTAGCTTTATCAGTATAAGAAAATGGGCAATTTTGACACCAGGGCTGAGGATATTGGGACAATAACCAATGTAAAAAAAAAAAAACATCTGAAGGGCACATATTGAACCTTTCTGTACTGTATAAAACACATGTTGGTGTTTTAAGCATTACGTTATACCTTAGCCATTGAAAAATATCAGACCTACAAGCTCATAGCGTGCCACTGAGTGGCGCGCTATGAGCTTGTAGGTCTGCTATTTTTGAAAAATCACGAAAATGTGCCGCAAATCTTTGAGTATATTATTTTGGAAGCAAACATTTTTTAAATCAAGTCTTTGCTTCTGGGGGATTCCTAGAATCTATTTGTCAATAACTAGAATCTAGTGTCAGAAATTACAATCTAGCACCATAATCTAGAATCTAGCATTGCTATCTAGAATCTACAGTAAATAACTAGAATCTAGAAATAACTAGAATCTAGAAAGAATCTACATTCAGAAACTAGAATGCAGCGTCAAAAACTAGAATCTAGCGCCAGAATTAAGAATCTCATGTCAGAAACTAGAATATAGTGTCAGGACAAAATTTGTTAATATTATTCAGTCTTGTATGCTAGTAGAGATTGGTGTTTAAATTGCATTCACAGGGACAGGAGCTGTGTGGGTGCGGCATTTTCTCCAATTATACAGTAGTATCCTATCTGGCTTTCCTCATCAAAGCAATCAGGTGTGTAATTGCTTTCCTTCAGACATCAGCCTGGACTCACCAAGCCTTACAGAGACACGATCCGACCTCACCGGACACATGTGCCACAAAGACTTGCATTTTAAACAGCCCAACGGCGGGATATCAGAGAACCCAGCAGTGCAAAACGTTATCAAAGAAGCAGGCAAGCCGTTTACAGGTTGTCAGGTTGAGAAATGTTTTCCCCTATCTTCGAAAGAGAGGTGACAGGAATATCGTGTTGAATTTATTCAGGCTCTGTTAAAGCCTGTACATTCGCTTCTCAAACTATATAAAACGGACACATGGTCCATCTGTCAAATTCACTCAGCAACTCAGCAGTTGTCCAAAACCTATTGGATTCTAAGTGCCTGCGGTGAAATAAAAAAACATTTTGCATCCATTGGTATACAGCAGTGGTTTTCAACCTTTTTTGATACCAGGGCCCACTAATTATTCAGCATTTGAGCCACGGACCACCACTTGATGATATTTTAGCCCCACAGACCCCAGAACTACAGATTTATTTTGTTTTTATCCACAATTCCTGGCTGGATTTTGCGAACAAAACAGGGAAAATGACCATTAGTCTTCAACATTCTCTAATTGTGTAGACGCCTATTTCACAGCCAGCGCGTGCTGCCCTTTAGTGGGGATAATGGGGGGACACCGACACTGGGGGGGACCCGACCAAGATTGTCATTGCACAAACGGCCATTGTTTTGTGCAATGACAGTCAGTGGTCGGGTCCCCCCCAGTGTCGGTGTCCCCCCATTATCCCCACTAGAGGGCAGCACGCGCTGGCTGTGAAATAGGTCTAATTGTGTAGACTTCTTAATTAAGTTAATTCAGATGGTTAATTCAGATGATTATTTTCCATTTGGTTTTATGTATACGGTGTGTTACATCTGGCTAACCAACATTCCATCATTAAGCCGGGGACCACCTGGAACCCTCTCAAGGACCACTGGCGGTCCCCGGACCACTTGTTGAAAACCACTGCTATACAGGTTCCTTTTTCCATTTCCTGAAAAAGTTTTGTTTGGTACATAAATAAAAAAGAATGGCAAAAGTGGCAACCTAGAGGTAGCATTTATTTCCAATGTTGGTCCTTACTGGTGGTACAGGAGATATCATCAGCTGTTCTTCCAGATCCTGGAGTTGTTTCTTTAGTTCTGAGTTCTCTGTTTCCAGCTCTTGAATCTGAAAAAGCAACAGCGCAAAAAAAAAAACAACAACAAAAAACTGAATGCCATTTTATAACCAGAATGGAAATTGTTATTGATATCGGGAATGTAATAATCCATTTGACAGTTGGAAAATGAGCTTCATAGTACTTTCTGAAAGCATTACGAATCAAATCAAAGAGATTTAATTACACAACATTAACATCTCTTTACTAACAGACAGAACCAAATTGATCATCATTTATGTCACAGGGGTGTCGAACTCAAATACGCGGTGGGACAAAATAGAACAATTGGTACAAGTCGAGGGCCAGAGCCTCCAGACTGTGTTTCAACACACTGGGCGCCTGTTTACGAGGACGTCCCAGGATAACAGGAATTGTAATTTTCCTTCTAAAATCACGAATGCCCTTTAATAGCAAGATAAATGAAAAGATGGGACTGCATGCATTCAAAACTGATTGCATTATTAAAGCTCAGTGTCCTGCTCTATGATCCTCACCAAGCACCGCTGTTATAGTAAGATGAGAAAGTAAATCAATCATTTACTTTCAATCATCCATTTGCGGGCCTGATTTGGCCCCAGGGCCTTGAGTTTGACGGGGCTTGACACTAACACTTGCCCGGGGCAAGTAAAAAAAATGGTGAGGCAAGTGAAGACTGCTACCTGGTTGCCCGATCGGGCAAGTGTGCAACTTAGTGCACTATAACACAACACAAGATAAATTTGTCTTGAAGGCAGTCATTGCACTCTGCCTCTGTGTCTTTCCCTGCTTTATAGCTATCCACAATTCCAGGCTGGATTTGGGAAACAAAACAGCAAACATACACATCAAAATGACCTAATCTTCTACATTCTCTAGTTGTGTAGACCTGGGCTAATTAAGATGATGAATTTTAACAAGGAGGCAGGAGGCAAGTGCCTCCGAGACCTTAGTGTCAACCCCTGCATATGTGATTTATGACGTGGTATAACGTACTCTTTTCTGTAGCGATCCGATCTGTTTCCGCGTCTCTACGTCTTTGCCACCAGACTCCAGGAACTTCTTGTAGGCCAAGTCGAAGGCCTGGCCGATGGTTAGGGTGATTTCCTCCGCCTGCAGCGCAAGAAACTTCTGATTATCAATCATATCATCCAATTTGAAATGATGAAAGAACTCACTTCACCACTATTCAACCATCTTCATTATAATTGGTACAGGGTTATCATCCCCTGGCAGGGAACACAGGAACTTCTGATTTATTCATCAGAGCGCAGTTCACTCAACTTTTTTTTATTGAGCTCATAAGATGGAGTCTCATATCAACTCAGCCTGAGCCTGAACAAATAACAATAGTGAGAATCAATTATAGCAAGATAAGAGTGAGAATCAATTATATCATGGTTGAAAAGTGGTGAAGTGGTTCTTTAAATTAGTCAGTGGTTTTCAACCTCTTTCATACCAGGGCCCAATATTTATTGAATTGGGTCTGGGAGAGGTGAATCTCTCAGACCCAAATCTAAAAGATCTAAAAGTTTGTGTCCACAATGTAAGAGACATAACTGGCAAAACGCCCAAAACAACAATTCTTCTACATTTTCTAATTGTATTATTAAGTATTTCAGATATTTAACTCTTGAGAGCGTAAAATGAAACCATTTCACGTTCTTTAAGAGTTACACATCTATAAGGGTCTATTTGGTTACCAACTGTCCATTATTTAGCTGGGGACCACCTGGAATCCTCTCAGGGACCACTGGTGGTCCCTGGACCACTGGTTGAAAACCACTCATCTGAATCAAAGATACGAAACAGGACCAAGCACAAAATTGTAGTGGACTGAAAAAAAGAGACTTAAAAGTATAAAGTAGGCCAATTAAGACATGGGGATATTCAAGTAAAAGTACCTATATAAAATTTGTAAAAGTTTCAATGAAACTGTGAGAACGGAGTCTATTTGACTGTAGATATCACTGTCTGTACAGTACATCTCTATGTAAAACCCAGCCAGAATCCTTGCTTGGTTAAAGTGCTTCATATATTTGATTTGAAACCTTAACAACCTCAATGCATCAGTGTCGAGACGTAATTAAACGTTTCATTAGCTTTGCTGAGTGCAATCAAAGCTTTCATAAAGGCTCTACATAATTTATTAATAATGCAATTCTGAACTATGGAGTGTGTCTAATTTGATACTGAAACGCAACATTTGCAAAGGAGAGAGAGAGAGAGAGAGAGAGAGAGAGAGAGAGAGAGAGAGAGAGAGAGAGAGAGAGAGAGAGAGAGAGAGAGAGAGAGAGAGAGAGACACTAAAGGCCGTTTTTCAATACTCCAACTTGCCAAGTTCAGAACTTGCTTCCTTGTGACTTCAGACTTGCAACTTGTCCCTGTAAGTTGAAACTTCCAAGGACGGGAGGATGTGAGTTACCGTGATTCTGAGGATTGGAATAGAACTTGTGTTCACGTGACACCACCGTCTCAGCTTGATTCCCCCAAATTGACCAATCACAGCATTGCTACTGGGTTCAGCACAGATCTTTTAAGCCAACATGTTTAAAATATGCTTTAAATCCTACAACTAAACTACAACTAGTTGTAGGTCTACAAACATCCTATAAAAATAAAATACTGCCTCGTTTTGATTTTGTATTAATAAATGTTTATGCCCTATAATATGCATATGAGCCTATTGAGATGGCCATATACCGGTAATATACATTTTAGCGTATTGAGATCGCCATATAATATGCATAATCATGAGATAGCCCTATAATATGCATTTGAGATTATTGAGATTGTTATATAATATACATATAACTCTATGAAATGCTGCTGGTCTCCTGTTTTTTGCACTGACGTCACATGCTGGTTCTGACTACTGTTGCATTCTGGGTTCTTTCCTTTGAGAAGTCAGCATCAGGTCAGGTCCAGAGTGGACTTGGTAAAGTGGGCGGACCTAGTTAACATCCGGGGTTTCGGCCTGTACTTGGGCAAATGTGGACTTGAGTATTGGAATAGTACTTAGTGGCTGGTGAGTGGTGACTGATGACGTATCAAAGTTCACAACGACGCAAGTACAGACAAGTATGAGTATTGAAAAACTGTCAATGTGAATTTTTGACACAGAAACACACAGAAATGGTTTGTATCTCATCCTGTGTCGTCGGTGAGATCTATCACTGTACATCATCATTGACTAACTATATATATATATATATATATATATATATATATATATATATATATATATATATATATATATATATATATATATATATATATATATATATATATATATATATATATATACTTCATCATCATCATCATCATTTCAGATCCTGGGTCCATTTGGTTCCATTTTTACGATCTCAAGAGTTACCAACCTATAAGTGTCCGTTTGGTTACCAACTGTCCATTATTTAGCTGGGGACCACCTCTCAAAGACCACTGGTGGTCCCCAGACCACTCAAGTGGTCTTGAGTGATGTATACCGGCCCCCCATTGACATCCATTATAAAATAACAGTTGGATCCTCTCTCAGACTTACACATTTCTCGCTGTCAAACACATAGCACAGGTGTTTGTTGGACTCAGAGTCTTTGCAGATGAAGGTGAATATCCTTTTGTCGGTTTTGTCGTCTGCACAGAAGGATATCCGATGTAACTGACAGTTATACTGCACATCCTGGGGAAACAGACAGACAGTGCCAATGTATTCATATTTGTAGTAAATCCATATTATTTTAAATCTATATCAGTAAAGGCTTACAGCATTGATTCTCAATGTTTTAATTTAGAGAAACCCATGCCCTGGATGCCATGGATCCCTGTTTTATACGATTTACGTTTTCAGTTTTATACTTTAGCCATGAGCATTTTTAGATATTTGCTTATGAAAAAACAAACAAAAAAAAAACACTATTGAATCACTGTACTCATTCAATAGTGATTTTGCTATTGCGATTGAGTAGTGATGTAGAGAAATGGCCCTTGGTTTCACTACTGATATTACAACATAATTCCTATTCAAATCACTACCTGGCTGCTACTTAATTACTTCAGCCTCACTATGGCTTTTTGGAAAGAGCTATACAATCACTATACATTTATTGTTGAATTACTACACAATGCTTACACATTTACTGCTGTATCTCTACACCATGGGTTTTCAACCTTTTTCATCTCAGGGACCACCGTTTATTCAGCATTTGAGCCACGGACCACCATTTGATTACATTTTCCACACCAAAGACCTAAAACTGAAGAATTCTTTTGGTTTTGTCCACAATTCCTGGCTTGATTTTGCAAACAAAACAGTATAGACTTCTTAATTAAGTGGTGCTAATTCAGATGATGAATATTTTAACTCTTGAGAGTGTAAAAATGAAACCAAATGGACCCGCAAGGGTCCATTTGGTTTCATTTTTACATTCTCAAGAGTTACATCTGGTACATAAGCTTTCATCATTTAGCCTGGGGACCACCTGGAACCGTCTCAAGGACCACTGGTGGTCCCCGGACCACCTGTTGAAAACCCCTGCACTACACAATCCCTAGAGAAAATATGTATGTTTTTTCATGAGGGGTAATGCTCCACATTAAAATCAAGCGGTGCTACCCCATATGGAAAACATTTTATATGCGAACTCTTGAAAGTGGCACCTTTCATCTAAGACAAGACAGTATTTCTTTGTAAAGTGAATCATACTGGATATAAAACATATATAATGTTGTGAATTATAAGAATTACTGTATATACAGTATGACATTCAAAAAGATAAAAGATCCATATATAGTATTTTTCTTGTAAAGTGGCTTGTATGAAAGGGGCCACTTTCAAGAGTTCACGTAATGTTTTTTTTTTTTTTTTTTTTTCATATGGGACAGTAGATGGCGCAAAAGTGTTAACTCACTTTTGTCTTGGGGTCCAGTATCTTCACTCCATAAATGGAGATCTGTAATTCCACCTTAGGGACCTTCTGTCCCTCTGACTTCTTGATGTGCCGCTGGAACTGCAGAAACGAGAAATGGTCAGTTTAGATAAATGGACTGTATAGTGTACAGACAAGCAGAGCCTCAATAAGTCCAGTTCATTTGTTAAGGTGAAACATATTGGCTCCTCCAGGTGGAAACCACAAAGAATCAGAATTCTTTACACTGACCTTGCAAATGGTTCACTTGAGCCTAGATTTTTATCACCGCTATACCCCTCATCCCCTAACTTCTTAGCCTTTTTAAACTATTTTAAAATACATTTTTCAATAGTTCAAATGGCCAGTCTGCAAGCGCACAATGTGCCAATAAATTGGCACAGAGCCATTGATGTTTTATATAACATTAAATGTATGGGATTGGTTATATGTACTGTACAGTATATTCAAGCAGAAGCCCATTATGTGCATCCTCGGGCAGTGGTTTTCAACTTTTTGGATACTGGGGCCCACTATTTATTCAGCATTTGAGCCACGGACCCCTATTTGGCGACGTTTTCACCCCACAGACCCAAGACTAAAGATTTATTTTGGTTTTGTCCACAATTCCAGGCTTTATTTAACAAAACAGCCAAACATACTACATTCTCTAATTGTGTAGACTTCTTAATTAAGTGGTGCTAATTCAGATGCTGAATAGTTTAACTCTTGAGGTTGTAATCATAAAACCAAATGGATGTGCCCATCCAAGGGTCCATTTGGTTTCATTTTTACGCTCTCAAGAGTTACATTTGGTTAACCAACTCTTCATCTGGTTAACTAACTTGACTGGGGACCACCTGGAACCCTCTCAAGGACCACACGTGGTACCCAGAACGCTGGTTGAAAACCACTGGTTTAACATTCAGAAAACACTGCTCCTGCAATGTTGTATCCTATTAATTTCAGCACTAGCTCTGACCACTATAATGGAGTGTTAGTTCTTATGATTATATTACCGTGTCAAACAGAGATGGCCCATCTAAAAGCTCACAGTCAAGGTGTCACATCAGCTATGTAGATATGTGCAAGCCTATGTTTGGCATGAAATATGAATTAAAATATCTTTGTCAAATGTTACATTCATTCATACAAACAAATGGAATGGTTTATTGATGTGGAATTACAGCTTAGCTATTTAGCAACAACAGGAAGATACAGTTAAAAAAAATAAAAGAGTAGAACAAGAAGAAAAAATACAAAATCAATCCACAACTTATATTGTGTGCAATTTTAGTGTTTTCAATAAAACCTTGAGTTGTGTTTTCAACCCCTTAGATCCTAAAACACAGAAAGCTAAATCTCTACCCTAGTTATTATGAATTGGCCACGATATTGCCCCACAATTTGGCTTCACTTGCAAAAAAACGAAATTGGCTCCTTATAATGTTGCAAACCAGCCAGGGTTTTATTTATTTATTTAACACTTGGCTGTGAATTTGGGTCAACCACCAATGAGTGTCTCTTCCAATAAGCGTATAGACACACTGTACGCTGTGGAGATGTTATATCATCAGGTGTGACAAGCCAATAAGGAAATGGCCTTGGAAGGAAGTCGACTGCATGGTGCCGTTTACAGTACGATTGATTTGAACTTTCCCTGGAGCCAAAACAAGCATTTATCAGCGTGGCAGAGGACCACCTTATCTCTGGAGGAGGTGGACCACCTGCTCCCACTCCCACAGCACCAGGAGAAATGAGAAACAGCACATGTCGGGGGAAAAGGGACTATTTTCCGGTCCCTATGGAGGGGAAATTGATTCTACAGCTACTGTATATATACACCCAGCTGATGGCTGTCAAGATGGCTGAGGTGAGTGTGCAGTGATGGGCCCACATCAAAGAAATGCAATTGAGATGATATTGTTGTTGTAAGAACAGATTATACTTCATCATCGTATGATGGTGTAGCAAAACAATATAATCTACAAGTGACTATTTCCGGCACACACCAAGAAATACAGCAGTAGTCTGAATTAGCGGCTACCCGTTATAATGTTCTTATTTTGATCATAAGACCCAATTACTTAAGGTTCATGACAATTATTTACACTATGGCATATTGGTAGTCCACTAATAGGACAGTGGTTCTCAAATGTTTTGTCTGTAAATAAACTCTGAGTGTGTACAATATGGTATATGTAGCGCTCACAGAATAACCAGGATTGTTTTCTGGTGCCACATATTTAGATTTTTATTTCAACAGGTGTTCGTTCTGAAATGCAGAAAATTATAACACAACAGGGTCAGACAGAGAATAATGGCTGTTTCTCTGCAGACTGTCTTTGTACATTGAATTTCCAAAAATATTCTCCAAAATTATCAAAACAATATAGAAACAATCTAATTAGCATATTCAAATAACAATAGTTCATTTCAATTGCAATTACCATTAACTAAATTAGGCCCAAAAATAATAAATGCATATTCCCCAAAATGACAAAACATGTATTCATAAGTCAAATAAAGAAATACAACATAACAGTCCAGTGTGAGTCCAGTAGTTTCTTCATAACAGTCACTACAGTAATGTAGTCATATAGTACACACACTATGTAGCAATTAGCTTCCATGACCTACAGTGACATAATGGCCACCACAGCACACCAACTAGGCCTATACTGCTGTAGAGGTCACCCTATATCTAACCAGCTAGCTCCGTCACGGAACCCCACACTCTGCTCCGTCCCTCCGCTCCGAGATGGGATTCCGTAGCATTACCCGGCTAAATCTCCTGGGCGAGGCGCCCGGTCGGCACCAATGCGAGTCGCATGTACTCACCTTTGGTCCTGTGGAACAACCAACGCGCTTGTCCGGAGCTCTCTGGTGTTTATGTTTTTTCGGCCGCATAAAATCCAACCGATGATTTCGGGAAAGTGTTTTAATCCGCCAATTCTGTCACACATTTAGGTGGTTTTTGCAATGTTTTTTTTACACATTTTGGCCAGAGGGGGTAGTAATGTGGCTAATGTTGATATTGACGATGACATCATATTAAACATGGCGACATTGCAAAAACCATCTAAATGTGTGACAGAATTGGCGGATTAAAACACTTTCCCGAAATCATCGGTTGGATTTTATGCGGCCGAAAAAACATAAACACCAGAGAGCTCCGGACAAGCGCGTTGGTTGTTCCACAGGACCTAAGGTGAGTACATGTGACTCGCATTGGTGCCGACCGGGCGCCTCGCCCAGGAGATTTAGCCGGGTAATGCTACGGAACCCCATCTCGGAGCGGAGGGACGGAGCAGAGTGTGGGGTTCCGTGACGGAGCTAACTAACCAGCTAGCCACAGTGTACCATGCATGTTATTTCAGAGTTCTCTTATTGTATCACTTATTATAAACAAACCAACCAAAATCGAGTTGTGTATTGTCACAGACAAGCACAATAATATACAGTGTTCATGGGTTTTGCACTATATCTCACCTGAAATGCAGACAATTAGAACACAACAGGGTCAGACAGAGAATAATGGCTGTTTCTCTGCAGACTGTCTTTGTACATTGAATTTCCTGCCCAAAACCCTTTCAGAATAAAAGCAGTGGAATTCGTTTCTAGAACAGACCATGAATTCAATGGACAACAGTGCCATCTTGTGACGCTATTTGGTAGTGTTTTGCACTGCAGTCTGGTGTAGCAAAATAACTGTATATTGGACTGAAATTCTGGACAATAAAAATAACAAAAACATGCCAAAAACGTTTGAATAGGGGTCTCTGTGAAACATAAGACTTTAAGAAACATTACAGAATGTGGCCAGATATGTTCCGTATCGCCACATATACAATATGGTACACCCAATCTTATGGTCATTTAGCCTTGGCTGCTTCTGGCAATATTGTTTGTCCATGGGTTAAATGCAATTTTGATGCAAAGCCAGCATAGTGAGGAGGACCCCCACTCTTAGCTCCTCTCCATGCCCTCTCATCTACGGTCAGCTCAATCCAGGTTGTTCTTTATTCTGACATCTTGTCTATTATGTCCACGTAAAAATGTAAAACTTTATTTTTTTGTCTGCTCCTTTCAGCAACAACAATATAACAAGAACAATACTAATGGCAAAAGAGAAAAACAAAGACATAGAGGAAAATAATCACAAAAACCTAATATAATAGTAAAGGGGAGTGTTGATCATTGTACTGTATGCTCAATAGAGCAGTACAGAGCTGTGGTTTTCAACCAATGGTCCAGGGACCACCAGTGGTCCCTGAGAGGATTCCAGGAAGTCCCCAGCTAAATGATGGACAGTTGGTAAGCAAATTGACCCTAGATTTGTTACTCTTGAGAGCGTAAAATGATATAAAATGACATTTGATATCATTTTACGCTCTCAAGAGTTAAATTATATTTAAATATCTGAATTAATAATTTTCAAAAATGTACACATTTAGAAAATGTAGAAAGAATTGTTATTTTAACTTAGAACGTTTTGCCATTTATCTTTTGCCATTTATAATTGTGGACACAACGTTGAAAAGCCTTAGTTTTTTGGGTCAGTGAGACTAAACTCAAATGGTGGTCTACTCTGTGGTTAAAATGCCAGAATAAACAGTGGGCCCTGGTATCAAAAACCACTGGTATACTAGGCTATACAATGAAGGGCATATGATCCAGAGGGAAGGAGCCTGCATTGAGACGCTGGCATGTTGGCACAGGGAACATCATCCAGTTGCAATAAGTGATTTGTCTTTGGACTGATCAATATTCAGTGACCTCCCATGATATAAGCGATTTAGTCCCGGAACAGTTTAATGCTTTGCCATTGGGGTACCATCCATCGCTCACTTCTCATCCATATTTATCCTCCACAGTTCTTCCCCACATTACCATCAAGATAATTAGGTCTGCTCCTACACAAGCTCATCACAGAGACTTATGACACAGCGCTGGGCTCTGCCAGTGGCCCTCGCACAAGATCAAACACAGTGCAACAAAAGAAGAACTATGACTATGGTGAAAAGAAGACTTCCACCCGTTCCAATGGCCTCACAAATTCAACCGCTTGGCAGAGAGGGGATGGATGTAGAGGAAGCCAGCAGAGTTATACAGGCTGCTGCTGGGGGATAGCAAAAGTAGTCGTCAGCTCCGGTCGTTAAAGTACAAGGAAATATTACCCTGGAGCCTAAGAATGATCTGTTGACTTAAATATCACCCAAGGAAAGCTCATTTATGCTTCGCAAACGCTTCGGAGAAGAGAATTAGTTTGCTCAAATTGTCTACACTCTATTCAGTCTATTGCTTACGACGTAGTACAGCTATAGTATAGCTGTTAGTGCCTTGCTTTAATATTGTGTTGGTCATTGTTAGCACAGGGTAGAGAGAGAGAGAGAGAGAGAGAGAGAGAGAGAGAGAGAGAGAGAGAGAGAGAGAGAGAGAGAGAGAGAGAGAGAGAGAGAGAGAGAGAGAGAGAGAGACATTAGCCTTAAGGGTAATTCTTTCCTGGAGACTATACTCATCAAGTGAAATGGGATTGGGACACAGCAGTGTGTTGCACATGCACTTGCAAAGTTTATAAGTATCCCTGACTAATAAGACAAATGTCACTTAAAATATTAGACTTTCCCTATATAACTAAAATAATCAAATAAAAACACCATTGGCATCTTATTTCTTTCATAAATAGAGAGATATTTCACGCAACAGGAACTGCACCTGTCGCAGGATGATGATGTCACATGTCCTTGTGTGGACTAGCTCTATGGAATATACAGAATGCACATGCTCATGTGACATCATCATCCTGCGACCGGAGCACCTTGTATTGAGTGAAAGATTCTCTATTTATGAAAGAAATAAAGTATTGAAGGTGTTTTTATCTCCATGTTTTAGTGATAGAAGGCAAGTATAGTGTTTTAATAAGGCATATGTGTCTTATTAGCCAGGGATCCTTTTAGGCAAAATGACTGTCCTTCGAGAATCAGTAATGCCAAAGGCATTGCAAATATACTACAGTACTTCATCAGACATCAGTCATTATAAGCCCAATGGCTGTGAATAGACAGATACCATAGACTGTCTTAGTGTGGTGATGATGTCCACCTTGCAAAGTACATAGTATTCTATAACTATGTCTTTATAGGGTCAAGGTGGGGAAAGGACCCTCATTAATCATGTCATTGAAGCAGATGAGCTGCAGGCTGAACGCCAAAAGATACTCAGCTCCAACCACACGCAGGGTCCATTTTGTTGAATGTGTTCTCTCTCAGACTTAAAGGGGAAGTCCACCCATTTTCAACATTCTAATATGTCATTAGTATACCCTAGAGGTGCTGTGTGGACATGATAAAAAAGTTCCCCCATTCTGTGTTCCCAAGAAATGGAGGTCTGAAGAAAACCCACTAACATGGTGAAACATCTTAATGACATCATCAAGATGTATTTTCACCATGTTAATGGATTTCTTTAGACGCTTCTTTTTTCTGAGAGCGTACAAATGGAACCAAATGAACCCGCTGCAGCTGTTTCCCTGCAGACATGCACTTGCTTCGTCCCGCAGACGTTCCAGAACTTTGCTGTCATCAACAGATCATGAAATCCAAACATTCATCAGGCTCAGGAAAGGCAGTGCTAATGTGAGAGGGAGGGGGATCGGGGCCCTTACGGGTCCATTTGGTTTCATTTTACACTCTCTAGAGTTAAATTATTTTGAAACATCTGAATTACATACTTTTCAAGAATCCATGCAATTAGAAAATGGAGAATAATTATTACACCATTCACTATGTCAAAGCTCAAACTTTCTAGGGGGTTTGAAATGGATTTTTAGTAATGGAATAATCACATTTTTGATGTGTAAATCTCGTTGAGCCGGTCATTTTGAAAGTAGCTCTCAAATCAAAAAAGTGTGGGCAGCCCTGAGTTGAATGAACAGAACACAGTGGTGGTTTTTCATTATGGCAGTAAATGTTCTAGTACTGTACCTTTAGCTTTCTCACTGCATCCTTTACAACCTCTGTGCCTTTGGGAGCTTCCACTTCTGTGTTTCCAAGGAACTGAAATGTAAAATAGAAACAGAAATGAAGGAATATTACAAATCGCAATAATAATACCCTCCCAACACCCTAGTTAATGAAATCGATAAATAAGGATTCCATAGTGCAGTCAGTGGTTTTCAACCAGTGGCCCGGGGAGCACCAGTGGTCTAAATGATGGAATGTTGGTTAGCCGGATGTAACTCTTGACAGCGTAAACGTGAAACCAAATGGACCCTTGCGGGTCCATTTGGTTTTGTGTGCAAAATCCTGTTTTGTGTGCAAAATCCAGCCTGGAATTGTGGACAAAAACAAAATAAATCTTTAGTTATGGGGTTTGTGGGGCGTCAAAATCAAAATGTCATCAGATGGTGGTCCGTGGCTCAAAGGCTGAATAAATAGTGAGCCCTGTTATCAAAAAGGTTGAAAACCACTGGTATAGTGTATGCACACTTCACAGCAATGTGGAAAACAAAGCTGATTCTGCTAATAAAACAGTGGTGGTTTAATATACTGTAGTTAGGGATGGGACGATTCTCTTACCTCACAATACGATATTGATATTTAGGCTTGTAAATCGATTTATTTTGTGATCCTTAATTATTCTGCGATTCGATTTGATATATCAGATCTTTCCCCCACAAATGACTCTGCTTTTATTATACTAGAACATTTTAAAGGGGAACCCATTTTCTGAGGGTGTACGTACCAAATGGTTCCATTTGTACGCCCTCAGAAAAAAAGGCCCTAAAAGAAAAATCATTAGCAAACAGAACACAAACACAACTTGATGATGTGATGATGACCTGGCGGTTCGATATTGATACCATGGCATTAAGCTTTGCAATATATTGGCATATTGATTTTTTGCCCACCCCTAACTGTAGTAACTATAAAAAGAGGTAACAGTATATATCTGTCAGGTGCCAGTTCCCCTCCACCTCCTCCCCCCAGCACCACAAACACACAAAGGACATAAGAATTAATGTCAGAATTCATATAAAACACGTGTGCTAGACATCCAGCACCTTGGAATTAGCATAATAAATGCAGGTGCTGTTTCATGTGCATGCCGCCTTGTACTGCCTGCTGTACTAATTAGAGGCTCAATTCAATGTACTTTGCATTTTGTATCAGGGCATTTTTTACACACACGCACACGCACACACGCACACACACACACACACACACACACACACACACACACACACACACACACACACACACACACACACACACACACACACACACAGACAGCCCAGTTGATGCAGCATCTCTCCAACAGATGGAGCCATTAACCTTTGTTCCTGATCAGGGAGTTCCATCTGTCAGAACCCCAGGAATGGTTCCAGTCTCACAACACAGTCTCAGTCTCAGTAGAGCCAGGAGTCTACACTACAACTTATTGCCTCTTTTAAACCGCCTCCAGAGCTTCATAATCCCCCCCCCCCCCCCCCCACTATGCCCACCATCCACCCAATCACAGACCTCATAAACATTGGGGTCAGTTAGCCCTGGAGGGGCTACAGAAAACAAGACAAGCGTTTACCCCACTGGACCCTAACAACAAGCAGCTCTGCCACCCTATAGAGAGGGGTGATCAGTATTCTGTTGCACATTATACTGTAGTCCATGGGATTTCTCAACCTTTTTGATACCAGGGCCCACTATTTATTCAGCATTTGAGCCACGGAGGATCACCATTTGATGATATTTTAGCCCCACACAGACCCCAAGACTAAAGATTTCTTTTGTTTTTGTCCACAATTCCAGGCTGGATTTGGAAAACAGTCAAGCATACAGATCAAACTTAATCTTCTACATTCTCTAGTTGTGTAGACCATTTCACCCAAGCTGTATAATCATGACAGCACGACGATTAAGTCAGGGTCATAGTTTTAATGTGTGTCACAGGTGTTTTCCTAGAACCGGTCATTATGCCAGCTCTTACTGTGATATTATTTGATGTTTGAGGTAAAACATAACAGTAGAGTTAACACTCCCAATGTCGTTGGCCAGGTATCAAGCCAGTAAAAAACGACTACTATGGCAAATGGCTCCATGCCATTTGCTTTTGTCCACAATACCAGGCTTGATTTGAGAAACAAAACAGGCAAACATACAGATCAAAATGACCATTAATCTTCTAGTTGTGTAGACTTGGGCTAATACATACACATGATGAATATTTTATCTCTTGAGAGTGTAAGCATGAAACCAAATGGACCCGCAGGGGGGGGGGGGGGGGGGGGGGGGGTAGCTGGTTAACCAGATGTAACTCTTTGAGAGCGTAACACCCTCAAGAGTTAAAATATTCATCATGTGAATTAGCCCAACTTAGTCTACACAACTAGAGAATGTAGAAGATTAATGGTCATTTTGATCTGTAGGTTCCAGGCGAGCATCTAGCACATTCTAGTGCATTTTGGAAGTGCCACTAGTGCATTTTGGATCTCGGCAGTTGGCAACACTGCCTCCAGCAGCGTGAGCACACTAGTTTGCCTGGCCTGGCCTGGACTTAAAAAAAAAAAAAAAAAAAAATGTCCAGGCCACTAGGTGGCACAGGCCACCGGGGAAACTCCCTGTACTCCAGATGGCCAATCCGCCCCTGAGCAATAACACTACCTTTCTACATTATATTTTGAAACCTCCAGTCTACAGAATGCAATAAGTGTACTATGATCAAACTGCCCCCAGCTCCACTGCACTGCACTGTACTGTGTAGTGTGTATGACATCCTGACATAGTATATGACAGGGATGGGCAACTTTGCCCATGGATATATCCACTATATTTCCACACTCACTCCAGTGGAGCCACATTGCAAATTACCCTTGTAGTAAAAAAAAAAAAAGCCAAACTACAAGTTGAAACTCGCTGCATCCTGAGCTTGTAGATCAGCGATTTCTGCTAATATTTGACTTAAGTAATCCTGTTTGTATAATTTCAGATGCATTTATTTATATTTATGTTGCATGATTTGCATGAAGGAGCCCAAGCAAGAGTGCAGCAAGTATTCAGTAGCTATAATTCAGTAGGTTCATTCATCTCTTAAATCCTTGTGACAGACAGACAGACAGACAGACAGACAGACAGACAGACAGACAGACAGACAGACAGACAGACAGACAGACAGACAGACGCCGTTTCAGTGCATCTGGTTGTTGGAGAAATGGTCATTGTGCTGAAGTGGCTGTCACAACAGCACATCATGATGTGTTGTTACTAGGGCTTTAACCAAAAAATCGATACATCGATGCATCGATTTGCATAACACGTGTCGACTCTAAAAAGCACGAGTCGATAAGTTGTTTTTTCCCCTTCCTCCGAGCGAAGGAGTAAGGAGGAGGAATTAAACATTTACCTTTGTTTTCCCCTTTTTTCTTTCTCTATGTGTGCGACGCGTGTGTATATAATTCAACTGTAACATTGGTTACTGTCACTCACGGACAGAAGACTCCTTTGAAGTTTCCTTTGCAACTCTATCGGAGTAAAGCCTTAATTTAGGCTTACCAATCTTAAGCAGCTGCGTGCGCCTTGCGCTCTCGGCGCGCGGCGTTCCACTGATCATTACGTACACGGATCAGATCGAACAGCAAACAGTGTCAACGAAATACAGAACTTCATCAATCAACTCGTCCTCCTGCTACAGTGACCGTCTTGTTCCTCGTTTCGCATTAGGCTACGCAGTACGCACGGGACGCATGCTTCTGTCCGCGTCATTCTCATTAATTTACTGAATGGATCAGAAAAGAAAGCGGCGCGGTATGGTGGTGGTGGTGGAGGAGGAGGAGGGCAGGAGGCTACATGTAATGGATAGTATTCTGATAATGTGGCCGCTATGTTAGAACCAGCGTGTGTGTGTATGTCTTCTGTTGCGTTCTAACATGTGGTTAGAACGTTGTGTGTTTTATGGCTGGCCATTGTGGACGTTGTGCTGCGCTGTGTGCCAATACTGTTTTCATATTAACCTTGCCACATGCGTCATGCGTAGGCTCGCGATGTGTTTTCTATAAGCACTGCGCCGGCATATAGCGGCACCATTTGATCCCCGACCCCCCTCGGAGTGACTGTCTGACAAGTCGACTTGAAAAAATCTCAAGTCGTTAATGCCCTAGTTGTTACCTGTTCAACTGAGAGCTATCGGGCTGGTGAGAGGATGCTTAACTGGAGGAAAATACTGTAGCCACCACCACTTTCAACCAGTGAAGGCAACGCTACTCTTTTGTAAGCATCGATGCTGCCATGCAGAAGTACTCTACTCTACTCTACAATGTGAGCTACAAGCTCTCATTGTGTCACTTTGACGCATTGTGAGCATGTGGAACGCAGTGGAGTACAATATTTTTGTACAATAATTGAATAATTGAAGTACTGTCGGAAATTGTACGGCGCACATATCTCAAAATCAGAGCACATATCTCAAAGTCAGAGCACATATCTCAAAATCAGAGCATATATCTCAAAATTGAAAAGAAGTAAATGAGAAAAAATCACACCCGTGTGAAATGAAGTGCTGCGCCGTGCCTGTGTCTGTGCCTGTGTCTGTCCCTGCCTGCATGGAGTCTGAATGGGAACGTCCCATTGTGCTTGTTTCTCTGGAGTTGGCAACATGCCGCCTGAACGTCCCATTGTGCTTGTTTCTCTGGACGTGGCAACATGCCGCCTGACTCCACGCACGCAGCCAGCAAGGCAGGCACGGACTGGCCATAGGGCATAGCGGGCATTTGCCCGGTGGCCTGCAAGGCTTTCTGGCCTGCTGGCCACCTGGCCACGACGTGAAATATAATAATTATAATTTACACAACATTGTAGTAGGCGAATGATGGTATATAAGCGGCTTATATAAGCCTAATGTGTTAGTATAGTCTGTTGTAGATGCTAAAATGCTGCTATCTATGCGTTTTTGACCCACCAAAAGCCCAAAAATTTTCCAGCCGCCGGGCAGCTGGGAGGTGGCCTGGTCTAAGTACAAAATGCCCGGCCTGAAAAAATGTCCCAGTCCAGCCCTGCAGACAGGCATCCAGGCAGGCAGGCACGGACACACGGCAGCTTGTAAACCGTCTAAGGGAAGTGCTTTGCAGCACTTCAAAAAGTACAATGCATGAATAAATGTACAGTACATACTTTCCTTTCAACCTGGCACCCATACTTTGGGCATGTAGATGAAGATCACACACTGTCATTAGACTATTGTTGAATGCTTTTGATACACACACAGTGAACCGTCATTCACCATGAAGCACATGGAGCAGAAAACAACACAAACAAAAGGTTCAAATCCTGTGAACCTGCATTGCACCCACTGGCCTAATGCTCCAGGTGCATGGCACATTATGGGTCCTGGCCTGACAGCATGTCGCACGTTCAAGCGTCAGAATTTCTGACGCTAGATTATAGTTTCTGACTCAGAAACTATAATGTAGCGTCAGAAACTAGACTCTAGCGTCAGAAACTAGACTCTAGCGTCAGAAACTAGACTCTAGCGTCAGAAACTAGAATCTAGTCTCAGAAAATAGAAAATTCAGGACAAATTCGGTTAAGGGAGCGACGGCCAAATCATTTTGCTACCGAGGTCACAAAATTATCTCGCCCTTCCTGGAGAGCCCCCTCCTGATTTGAGGACAGTGCTGCTAGTAGGACAGGTGCCCCGGCACACAGAATGGAGTGTCTCTAGTCCCTGCCCAGTGCATTGTGCAGTGTGATGGGGTTGGTTTGTTTCGCCATGCGAGCGAAGCCAAGCCCAGGGTCTCATCCATCAACTGGCCGTGTGCATCCAGTCAGGGACCAGCCCTCCTGCCCCTCGCTGCTGTCTCTGTGGTGAGCTATTAGAGGGGCGGATGTAACATATTCCATTTGGGGGGGGCAAGAGAACATGTTGGAGAGGCAAGAGAAAATGGTATGGGAGCGGCATTAGCATTCAGAAGTCGCACCCATACCATTTTCGGTTACAGGACTTTTATTAGTCAAGTAAAGCATCAATAATAACATCAGTTGTTGTTGAAGTTGCAACAGACACGCAGCATGCATAAAGCTAAAGGTCTGACTCAGAAAGTTTTCTGTTTTCAATGATGAAATGCTGTTGGTTTAGTGGTGACACAGCTGTAGTTAGTTAGTAGCAGTAGTAGTGTTTCAAATCATTTTAAATAGAAGCACTTTAATTTGAAATATCTTGGTTTGTTTTGCATGCCATCGTGTTTGGGGGAGCAGACAGACTGGGTATTTTGGGGGGCATCCCCCCCCCCCCTTGCCCATGCCTAGATTCGCCCCTGCCCTGCGCTGCCATCCCTGTGGTGAGCTATTAGAGAGGCGTCACTACGCTGTACATGTCATTGTCCACGCCTGGCTTGGCCACGCGTCCTCTACCAGGGGTGTCAAACTCAAATACACCGTGGGCCAAAATTTAAAACTGAACAAAGCTGCAGGGCTAGGTTCCAGGTGGTCTTAAACTGGATGGACTTTAACTGGATGTAACTCTTGAGAACGTAAAAACTGAAACCAAATGGACCCTGGCGGGTCCATTTGGTTTCATTTTTACGCTCTCAAGAGTTAAAATATTCATTATGTGAATTAGATATAATCTACACAAGGAAATCTTTAGTTTGGTGGGTCTGTGGGGCTAAAATATCCTCGCATGGTGGTCGGTGGCTCAAATGCTGAATAAATGGTGGGACCTGGGATGAAAAAAACGTTGAAAGTCACTGCTGTATATTACAGAGCAGAGGGCAAAACAACAGCAGAGCATTATGGGATTTGTAGTATTAGCGGTGAATGCAGTGTTACAGCGGTGCCACGGCTGTATAATATTTGCCTCAAGAGCCAAAGGAAATTACACAGCGGCCCAAATTTGGCCCGCGGGCCAGAGTTTGACACCCATGCTGTACATGTCATTGTCCACGCCTGGCTTGGCCACGCGTCCTATACAGGCTGACCCATATTGGTTTTTGGCCCATGCAGACGCCATTATGCAGCGTTTTGTGCTGACATTGTGAACGTCGGCTTAATGCGCATGCAGCCCCGATGTGTCCTGAATTTTAGATAAGTATAATAAACAGAAGAAAACAGAGAATATTTATAGCCTGCATTTTCTTGTATCCGCTTTAAGTTAAATGTTCCCTTTCAATTCCATTCTACTCCATTAAATATAGAGTATGAGAAAGATATGGTAGCCTGCTTCTTAATCCACTGCAATTCTCTGAAAACTAGTTATTAGTCACTTTGTAGATGTTCATTATCATTACAAAAGAAAACACACTACCACAACCATTTTTGCCCTATACTGTACATTTTCCAGTTATTTTAAAATGTCGATACCGATCTACAAGCTCATAATGCTTTGCATTGTGTGCTTGTATGTAGTCTATTTAAAAAAAAAGATTGTATTTTGAACTAAGACTACCTTTAATTTTGGTACATTTTAGTACCATTGTACTTTTAGTGATGTTTTGAGTACATTTTGGACATTTACTTGTAACAGAGTGCATTTACATTGCAGTATTGGTATTTGCCATAACATTTGGGTATGCTCTCTACCACAGTGGTTTTCAACAGGCGGTCTGGGGACCACCAGTGGTCCATGAGAGGATTCCAGGTGGAGTTAAAATATTCATCATCTGAATTAGCCCAAGTCTCCACAACTAGAGAACGTAGAAGATTAATGGTAATTTTGGTCTGTATTTTTGCTTGTTTTGTTTTTGAAATCCAGCCTGGAATTGTGGACAAAAAACAAAGAAATCTTTAGTTTTAGTTAGTTAGTCTGTGGGGCTAAAATGTCCTCAAGCGGTGGTCCTCTCTGGCTCAAATTCTGAATAAATAGTGGGCCCTGGTATAAAAAAAAGGTTGAAAACCCCTGCTCTACCAGCGTAACTCAGCTAATGATTCCCGAGCGCGGCAAGCCGCATGCAGCTCACCGCTCCTTGGAGCTCACCGCTCCAAGTGATGGGTCAAAAGCTGAGAAACAATTTCGCTGCGCTAACGTAGTGACAAATAATGCGACTTTGACTAACCTGCAGGGGTGTAGTGGAGGGGGGACGCGGGGGGACGGCGCCCCCCCACTTCTCACATCCAAGATATTTTTGGGGCAAAAGTAGGCCTATACCGCATGTTTTTGTCTTGTCATTTACTTTTATGGATACAATTAGGCATTGTAAACAATCTTTCTCAATATGCTATACTTGTTTTAATAGCGTGTCTGTGTGTGTTGCGCAGGCGCACGCAAATGTGCATGCAAATGTCTTAAAGGGGAAAGGGGGAATTAGCATGGTGAAATACTGTACATCATCAAGATGTGTTTCACCATGTTAATGAGTTTCCTTTTTTTCTGAGAGTGTACAAATGGAACCCAAATGGTTCACATTTGTACACTCTCAGAAAAAAATTGAAAATGGGTGGAATTCCCCTTTAAGAGGCATCCCCCCACTTCTAAAAGTCCCACTACATCACTGCTAACCTGCCCCCTGCATTGTGCTTGCTGGTAGTCCTACAGTACAGTATCTCCTCACTACAACCCTGGGGAGTTTACCCTGAAGGACATTGTTGTTCACATGTTCATGCCAGGAGATGCCAAAAGTGTCACCTGCTGCAACACTGCATGTAGGTGTGTGTGAACGTTATTGAGGGACTTTTTCAAGGGTGAGTGTTTTAAAATGCCTATAGGGGGAAATGGTTCCTTACAAGTGCTGCAACTAGTCTGTACTTAATATATTAATATTAAGTCAAATGTTGAAAAGAAAGAAATTCCCCTTTAATACACACGCATGTGCGTGTGAGTGTGCGCACGCACGCACACACACACACACACACACACACACACACACACACACACACACACACACACACACACACACACACACACACACACACACACACACACACACACACACACACACACACACACACACACACACACACACACACACACACACAACAATACAATTCAATACACAATACAATTGAACAATACAATTGTCTGGAAACATACTTCAATGAAACTACTGTAAGTGCTTTAAATGAGATGGACAATCTCTCAGCCTCTCTTTCATTTCAGCAATCAAACTAAAAACTTTCCTCCATTACCTTTAAGCACTGACTCTGGTGAAACAGAGCATAGGAAACAAAGTCTTGTTCCAACAGCACACAGTGACACACACACACACACACACACCCAGGGGCGGATGTAACATTGGAGGGGCAAGAGAAAATGGTCTTGGTGCGGCTTCGCGCCACGGCCGATGAAGCCGCACCCATAGCATTTTCAGTTACAGGACTTTTATTAGTCAAGTAAAGCATCAATAATAACATCAGTTGTTGTTGAAGTTGCAACAGACACGCAGCATGCATAAAGCTAAAGGTCTGACTCAGAGAGTTTTCTGTTTTCAATGATGAAATGCTGTTGGTTTAGTGGTGACACAGCTGTAGTTAGTTAGTAGCAGTAGTAGTGTTTCAAATCCATGCGCGTAGTTTTGGGGTGGACCCAAGGGACGGGACCCCATCAATATCCAGGGATTATTGTTTTGACCCCACCAATAATATTGGTGGGGACAAAACAATAATCCCTGGATCAAATAATATTATTATTTGATCACTGAAAAAAACGTCTCATTCACATTGCAGCGAAGAAAGGGCTCCGTCTATTTATATGCTTAATGATTACCTTTGTAGCGGAGCGCCAAATTGTTTCTCTGTAGATCCATCTTTTTTTTTTTTTGCTTAAAATAGTCCCTTTACCAAAACATTGCATGGGACCGATACTACTAACATGCCGTGAGTCGGGGTGTGCGGATGTGTCCCCACGCCATCCATTGACTTTGTATTGAAGCCAGGGGAGTGCTACGGCTGGGGGCTGTGTCGTTGCGCTGGGACACGAACATTATAGGGTCTCTAGCGTCTCCATGCGTAGTATGACTGGATCGGGCCAGTGCACCCCCCCTCTCCTGTCCAAGGTGTATAATGCACCCCATAGACTCATAGTGTGAGGACACCCAATGATTTTCTCGGATTAAGCAGGCTGAGAAGTTGGGAAAAACTCTGTGTAAGGCCTTATTGGTGCAACGTGGGCACATGACTGTCAAACGCGAGTGAGATGGCAAGCAAAAGGAAGAAAGTGGACATACGGAGCTTTTTTTCAAAGAAATCTGTAAGTCACACTATCACTCGATAATGAAATCACGTTTGGAACACATCACGTTAGCAGGGCAAAATCGTGCCCTGCTAAATCAATGAATCAATACAACTAACTGCAGAGACTGTAGTTGAAAATCATCCAATGATGGCTGTCAAAACGATAGGCACATGTCCTACTAATGATAGAAATTTTGTGACAGTGACACAATCACTCCTCATCATACATAACATGAGACAGATTCATCATTTATCACGAGGGTGCCTTCGTAAAACGTGGGTGTTAGCATAGTGAACTTTTTAATTTGTGGCAGTTTTTCAGAGGATTAGGACCCCACCAATGTCAAAGGTAAAGTTTCGCCCGTGTTCAAATCATTTTAAATATAAGCATTTTTCATGGGTTGTTTGGTGGGGCAGTCAGGGCATTTAGGGGGGCATTGCCCCCCCATGCCTATGCCTAGATCCGCCCCTGCCTCGATCCGCCCCTGCACACACCATCTGCACTCGCAATATGAACACGTATTATTTATGCAATGTTTTTTCGATCAAAAGAACAAAGCACAAACGCTTCCTTCCTGTGTTATTTTCAGGTCCTGTTTGTGGAGCAGTGGAGGATGTATTGTACACTACACTAAAGCACAATAAACAATGTTGGGGGTTGGGTTGGGTTGGATTGGTTTCTGCTCCGGTCAGAGTAGTCTCTCGAGACAAGACTGTTTAAAGCAGGGTTGTTGTTTTTTTTCAACAGGTGGTCCAGGGACCACCAGTGGTCCCTGAGAGGATGAATGGATGAATGATGAAATGCTGTTGGTTTAGTGGTGATGGCATGGGACCCCCCCATGCCCCGCGCCTAGATCCGGCCCTGTTGGGAAACATGCATTGCTCCGGTGCTCACGGCTATGTTTAGGGTTAGGGTTAGAGATAGGCTTAGTAATTTCATAACAATGGGTGGCCGGTACAATGGCATGTTCAAGCCTACAGTCTTTGTGGTTGTGTGATTAGAGTGGAAGTCTAAGCAGAGCTGTGGTTGGTCTACTTTTGTGTGTAGAGTTGGAGACAACAACGATTCAGAGGAGACAGACAGACAAGAAGAGATCAGACAGAACCTTATTATAGACAGCTTTGGCCCCTTCGGGGCAACGCCATAAAAATAGAAGGACACCGTTCCTTTTGTCAACATTCATGGTACAAATCTTACATAAACTCCCCAGGCTGGCTCACAAACTACACTGTGCTGCTGCTCCGCCTCAACTAACAATGTTTTCCAACATGTTTTGCAAATAAGAGAAAGCCAAAAGCTGAGGGAGAATCAGGGCCGGATCTAGAGGGGGGCAGGGGTGGGCCCAAACGTGCATCCTGCCTACCCAATGAAAGGTAATATCTCTGGTTTTCAGCCAGTGGTCTGGGGACCACCAGTGGTCCCAATAGTGGAAAGTTGGTTCACCAGATGTAACTCTTTGCGAGATTTAAAATATTCATCATGTGAATTATCCCAAGTCTACACAACTAGAGAATGTCGAAGATTAATGGTCATCTTGATCAGTATGTTTGACTTCCCCAAATCCAGCCTGGTATTGTAAAAGCAAAGCAAAATAAATCTTTAGTTTTGGGGTCTGTGGGGCTAAAATGTCCTCAAATGGTGGTCCGTGGCCCTGGTGTCAAACCACTGCTTCGTATAAAACACTTTGGAGTTGCCCACCCTGCTATTCTTCTAGCCCACCCTAGAAGGGCTGGCTAAATCCGGCCCTGTCACACACTGCGCTGCTAGGGTTGCCACATGTGTCTGACAAAAATCCTGGACATTTTGACCATCCAATCGGGGGCCTATTATCGGCGGCGAATCCCGGCGATTATCAGCCTTTTGGTCGGAAGCAACGCACCTCTTTTCTCATCTCAGTTATCTTTAGATAAACAGATTTAACTTCAGGAGTTTTACTAATTTTGGCAGTAGGGGGGTCTGGAAAAGAGGTAGTGACCAGTGTTGGGAATATTACTTTACCTTGTTAATACATTACTTATTAATTATTACCTTCATTTCAAAGCAATATATTATATTACAATATTACTGTCTGAGCAAGTGTAATATATTAATATTACTATTACATATTACATGGGAAAAAACGTTTTACAAAATATATAATTAAATATTTAGTGTCACTATTAATCAAATATTGCGTAGGCCAGTGGCATACCTACAATAAAGCAAGCGCACTTGGCTATCTGGCCAAATCCATATGAAATCAACTTGAAAAAATGTCACTCCTGAATGAATAATTGCATGACAAATGATAGAAAAGAAGTAATTATTTAACTTCTGCAGTTACATTTTCAACGAGACAGATTGACAAAAAGTAATATTGAAAGTAATGCAATAATGCAGAAAGAAAAGTATAATATATTGGACTGTTTTTGTTAAGTAATATATTTATATTACAAGTTACTGCATTTTGGTAATATATTATGTAATATATTAAGTTAAGTAGTGCACATGTCCCAACACTGGCAGTGACAAATGTGCCAATTTGGCAACACTGGTACGCACAGGCACGCTACAATTTAATAGGACTATCATACTGATCTGTGAGTGACTGAGACTGTGAGTGACGCGAGTCAGCTTAGTTGCGGTCTCTACTTTTGGCCATGTAAAAAAATAATAATAATACTTTTGACTAGAGATGGCCGATATTGACTTTTTTACCGATATCCGATATCCCGATATTATCCAACTACTAATTCCCGATACCGATATCAACCGATACCGATATATGCGGCCTCCAGTGGTGGAAAAATAACAGAAACTATTACTATACAAATATTTAATATAAATAAACATTTAGTATAAATACGAATTCATGTTATAGCCTAGAAATACTCCATACAACTATAAATTCAACATGTAGCCTACTTCAGTAAAGTACAAAAGTAATGGTATAAACATGACCGTAGCGCTGAGTCTACATCTCTGTAAATAGTCATAATTTCCAGTTTGTAAATACCGATACCGATATTTTCCGATATGAAATTTGAAAGCTTTTATCGGCCGATAATATCGGAGGGCCGATAATATCTGCCATCTCTACTTTTGACCATGTATAAAAATCCGGGACATTCAAGTGTCCAGGATTTATTTTATTTTTTCCTGGACAGACCATGAAAATCTGGGACAATCAGGAAAATCCGGGACGTGTGGCAACACTATGCGCTGCTGTTCCACCTCAACTAACAATGTTTTCCTACATGTTTTGCAAATAAGAGAAAAACCCAAAAGCTGAGGGAGAATGTCAGTGACTCAGCTGTGCTTTGAGCTGGAAACTCTCTGAGGTCACCCACACCTGGAGCTCATTAATTATACCTTTAACGAGACCAAAAGGTCCCTGTGACTGTGGAGCTTCCAAGGATCAGACCAGCAGACCATAATGACCGGTGGCTAAAGCCCAAAGCCCAGTGGGGGACCACCATCATCATAACACATGTCTGTATACATTAAACGGATGGACAATGATTACATTTCAATGTCACCCACAACTTGCTTTCAACATTTCTACAATGAGGCAATAATGATCTATTTAAAAACAGTGACTGGAGAAACCTCACTGAGCAATGCATAGATCTAGGGCTAAACAAAAGTCTAAAAGGTTATAAGTTCTAAGTTCTAAATGTGTACGTTTTTTTTCAAGGTCTAATGTTAGATTAGACGTCAATTAGATGTCTAATAAACATCTAACTTAGACTGTACATTGATTGGATGTAGGCCTAGATTTCCGTCACCTCTAAACCCCTTATCCCTCAAGTTCTGTGCATTTTTAAACTAATAAAAAAATAATACCTTCTTTCAATAGTTAAAATGGCCAGTCTACAAGCTCACAATGTGTCAACAGATTGGCATGTTGAACTATTCCAAAAAGTTTATTAAAATAGTAAAAGAGAGATAAGGGGTTTGGGATAAGGGGTTTAGCATGTGATGAAAATGGAGCCTCTACTCAAGACTAGACCATGGCTGCCAAAAAGTAGATGGTGATCTACCAGTAGATCACACAGACCATGCAGGTAGATCACATGACAGTCCCCTCAGGACTTGGACCCTTATAGATTTGTAACTCTTGAGAACGTTAAAATGAAACCAAATGGACCCTTACGGGTCCATTTGGTTGCATTTTACCGCTCTCAAGAGTTAAATTATGTTTAAACATTTAAAATTGGTAATTTTCAAGAGTCCACACAATTAGAAAATGGAGAATAATTGATATTTTGACTACCGTTTTGCCAGTTCTCTTTCCCAGTTGTGGGCAAAAAACGTGAAAGTTCTTAGTTCAAGAACTGTCAACTCAAACCTCAAATACTGTCCGTAGTAGCATATACAGGAAAACCGTCCAATTCTCCCCCTCTATTTTTCATTATAAGTGCATTATTCCTAAACACTATACCAGTAAGTAACACCATCACCAACTATTTCAAAGCTCAAACTTTCTATGGGGCTTTGAAATGGATTTTCAGTCATGGAACAATCGCATATTTGATGTGTAGATCTTGTTGAGCCGCTCATTTTGAAAGTAGCTCTCAAGTCAAAAAAGTGTGGGCACCTCTGGTCTAGACCTTTTAGACACTAGTGCTCAGGAGGACTGTATCAAAATAAGAAAAAGCTTTTGATGTGTACTTGGCTGGCCGGCCTGCCTGTAACCTCAATATATTTGTTTAGTTTTTGTTTCCAAGGATTACTGTGACCAGAAGATGAACCAACCCCTCCACCTTGGTTTCTTTGTTGTTGGATTTATATGCCCTTTCTGTGGCTGTTGTTTCCTTAAAAGCCCCTGGCCTGTTGTTCGCAAAACCACACTTCTTAAAAACAGAAATTACAACAGGGAAATGAGATGAGAGCCATACGTACCTTGACATTGTAGGCTATGTAATGCTTGGCCAGTGCCTCTGGTGTGTGCATCCATGATTTATCTGAAATGAAACAGAAACATACAAGCTTAGCTATTGCACCCTGTGGACCTCATGTTCAGTCAAATCTCAGACCATCAAACAGCAGTGTAAAACAGAATATTAATTGGATCCTTTCCTACTGTCAAAACAAATTAAATTATGCAATCATGGTTGTTTTATGTTTGAAGGTTAGACTTTACGATTACTACCCACCAGTGGTCCCTGAGAGGATTCCAGGTGGTCCCCAGCTAAATGATGGACAGTTGGTAACCAAGTATATATTTTAAACATCTGAATTACTTAATTTTCAAGGATATACACAACTAGAAAATGTACAGTGGTAAGCACTTGAGATTGTCACTGGTGGTACCACCGTGTCAGGAAAGTGGTAGCACCAGAAAAATGGCACCACAAAGTTCCATGTTGACGAATTCTTATTTTGACCAACATTTTGCCAGTTTATCTCTCCTAAACTGTGGACAAAAACTTGAAAATCCTTTGGGTCCGAGAGACTAAACTCAACATCAAATGGTGGTCGTCCGTGGATACAATACTGAATAAATAGTGGGCCCTGGTATGAAAAAGGTTGAAAACCACTGCATTAAGGGACATGCCGTTTCACCGTCCTCTGTTCTTCCATTAGCTGCTTATTAAACAGCCTTTCATTTCATTTTAAATTCTCAGCTACACAAATGAGTTCAGAGTGGTGTTAATTGAACCCCTCTCCACCACAGATGCATGACAGTGACCTTGAGGACCCCCTCCCCATGATAACTGTGATCATCAAGGCCCCAACGCCACGCCCTCTTCATAGGTGCACTAATGGTTTTGTTTACGTTAATGTGTGTCGACTAAGTGGTTTGATCAATTGAAAGTCTCTTCTAATTACAGATGATGCGGTGCCCTGCGTTTTCACTAATTGTCTGCCAGTGATTTGTCTAGATAATGGGAAATAAAAGGGGTGAGGGAGATGCCAGGGACAGGGGGCATGGGGGGGTGGAGGTGGTGGTGGTGGTGGAGGGGTGACAGAGTCATCCTTTGGTGGAATAAATGCACACACACAAACAGTCACACAAAATCTATCCGCTTTTCTCCAGTTATTTTTATTCACTCCCTTTTGTCCTCCTCTTGACTTCATGGGAATGAACCCAAACGGATGAAACAGTGTTCTGTGTGTGTGTGTGTGTGTGTGTGTGTGTGTGTGTGTGTGTGTGTGTGTGTGTGTGTGTGTGTGTGTGTGTGTGTGTGTGTGTGTCATAGGCGTGCATACATAGACGTCAAGGGGGGGTTGAGCACCCCTTAGTGGCCCTCTCTGGACCAACATGCCCTTTTTAAAAGAGCAAAAAGATGCTGAAATGCTGTTTTCTATGCGTTTTTAACCCCCCAAAACTCAATTTTCCGCCGCCCGGCAAAGCCGAGTGCCCTCCTGGTTACATTTGAGCACCTGCCCTTGAAACTCTCTGTGCACGCCACTGGTGTGTGTGTGTCCGCGTGCGTGTTTGAGTGCGTGCATGTATGCCTGAGCGCCGGCGGGAGGGAGGGTGTAATTTTGAATTGTTGCCTGAAGTGCCCGTCAATACCAAGCACTATAAATATAAATAATAGCAATTTTTCAGTTTGCAGTCATAGTTATAGTGCTTGATGTGAACTCCTCTAGGGTATCTCTACTTTGGTTTGCCCATCAGGGCTGTAATGGCATCCGCCTACGCCCCCCCCACACACAGAGAAGTCCCATCTAAAGAATGAATGACTA
Organism: Benthosema pterotum; assembly: GCA_039105355.1. NCBI lineage: Eukaryota > Metazoa > Chordata > Actinopteri > Myctophiformes > Myctophidae > Benthosema > Benthosema pterotum. Next base: position 40,144,194 of record CM076978.1, on the reverse strand, counting down.
CAATCAATTGCCCATGAGGGAGGTGGTGTGTGCAGGGGCAGATGTAACATTTCCCAATTGGGGGGGCAGGTGAAAATGGTATGGGGGCGACTTCATCGCCCCACCCAGCCGCACCCATACCATTTTCGTTTACAGCACCTGGAAGTATAAGCATCGATAATAACATCAGTTGTTGTTGAAGTTGCAACAGACACGCAGCATGCATAAAGCTAAAGGTCTGACTCAGAGAGTTTTCTGTTTTCAGTGATGAAATGCTGTTGGTTTAGTGGTGACACAGCTGTAGTTAGTTAGTAGCAGTAGTAGTTTCAAATCATTTTAAATATAAGCACTTTAATTTGAAATATCTTGGGTTGTTGTTTTGCATGCCATCATGTTTGGTGGGGCAGTCAGGCCCCCCCCCCCCCCCCCCCCCCCCATGCCTAGATCCACCCCTGGGGGGGTGTGTGTGTGTGTGGGTGTGTGTGGAGGGGGGGCTCTCAGGGGCCAAGGTTGATAGGGGGATGATCCATCTCCTGGTCCGCTCCACGACAGAGCTAAGCCACTGTAAATCCTAACTCTTGAGTAATGACAGCTTGGGATGGAGGAGAGGGGAGGGCTGAGGGGAGGTGGATGTGGCAGGAAGCATGAGAATCAGAGGTCTTTTTCAGACACGTATACAGTAGTTCTGATTTATACCGGAGGAGCAGCATGTTGCTCTAGTTAGCCACCTAAAAAAAAGAGAGTGAGTGTGACCAGTGGTGGACTGGGCGAAAAAATCGGCCCGGACATTTTTAGCGTGATTTGGCCTAGACCGGCCCACCACAACCAGTGTGTGATGGACCTGTTCTACCTGGTATAGTTGGTTAACCAGATGTAACTCTTTGAGAGCGTAAACATGAAACCAAATGGACCCTTGCGGGTCCATTTGGTTTCATGTTAACACTCTCAAGAGTTAAAATATTCATCTAAATTGGCCCAAGTCTAGTTAGAAAATGTAGAAGATTAATGCTCATTTTGATCTGTATGTTTGACTGTTTTGTTTCCCAAATCCAGCCTGGAATTGTGGACCAAAAAGCAAAATAAATCTTTAGTTTTGGGGTCTGTTGGGGCGAAAATATCTTCAAATGGTGGTCCGTGGCTTAAAATTCTGAATGAATAGTGGGCCATGGGATCAAAAAGGTTGAAAACCAGTGCTCTTAATCATACAGTGATACCACCGCACCCCCCTACAGGTCGTGGCCCAACGGGAGACCTCCCTGTACGCCCAATGGTCAATCCGACCCTGAGTGTGACATGAGGAGATGTGCAGACAGGTCACAATGTCTGCGTAAGGATGAAGCTGATGTTTTTAAGGTCAGTCTGTGAGAGGTCTGTCTGTGTGCCGCTGTGAGCGAAAGCAGATGTAGATTCAACCAGATGACAGCCGGCAAGACTCACTGTTTCTGTCACCACACTGTCACAACATGAGGGTTTAAACTGGGTGCTGCTGATGCATAGCGGTGCACTACAGCAGGGCTTTTCAACAGGTGGTCCAAGGGACCACCAGTGGTCTCCGAGAGGATTGCAGGTGGTCCCCAGCTAAATGATGGTTTGGTTAACCATATGTAATCCTTTGAGAGCGTAAACATGAAACCAAATGGACCCTTGCAGGTCCATTTGGTTTCATGTTTACACTCTCAAGAATTAAAATATTCATCATTTGAATTATCCCAAGTCTACACAACTAGAGAATGTATAAGATTGATGGTCATTTTTGATCTGTATGTTTGACTGTTTTGTTTTCTCTGAAATCCAGTCTGGTATTGTGGACAAAAGCAAAAGAAATCTTTTTGGGGTCTGTGGGGATAAAATGTGGATGAAATTCAGAATAATAGTGGGCCCTGGTATGAAAGAGGTTGAAAACCCCTGGCCTACAACAAAGGCAGCTCTCTGTAGCTAGTGTCCAAAGAATAATTTTTCTCTCCACATGCTCTTTCATAATGCTCAGAGGCAGACACACCACCAAACCTCTTCCAGGCAGGTCCTGGAGGCATCTCACTAGTGCAAACGAGACTTCATTCTGGCATTATTCTGACATTATTCTGACAACGACTGTCATTCACTTTGAGTGGCAGTCGGAGGGAAAACTCACTCTGAACAATAGCCTATTTAAGATTGGTAGAACGTCCAACCTACTATGCCAGTAATGAATCGCTCTGTGCTCGATACATAAGCCTCGCGGCCGTCCTACCCTCTCCTACGACGGCAGAATGCGGCTTTTAGCATCGTGTTAACAACGCAGACGAGAGCTACGCTGTAGAGGAGTGTCACCATTAGTCTAGATGGAAAGGGGGTCCGCGCGCATATAGTGTTTTTTTTTTTCGAAACCTGTTTTTTCTTAATCCTTGAAGGGTCTACTTTGAGATTCTGCCAGGTACCGAGAAAAAAAAATGTCCCAAGGGGTCCATTTTTAACCTTTTCTTACACATACCCCACCTAAATATGCAAATGAGGAGGCAAGAGAAAACAGCATAACTATTCACATAAACAACCTACAGGGACAAATGAACACATTTTTCCATACAATGTGGACCCGAGGAATACAGAAAAAATGGTGTTATGAAGATTCAAGCACATCTTGACTCTATTTAGGGTCAAAAACTGCACAAAAATAGCTGAAAATGTTCGGATCACATTTATATTTCTCTGTTTACTAAGTTCTTATGTGGATTTTGAAGTTCCATCTGTTATTTTCTTAATCCTTGAAGTGTGTAGTTTTAGATTCTGCCAGGTACTTGGCAAGAAAACGTCCCATGGGGTTCATTTTTAACCATTTTTACACATACCGCACCAAAATATGCAAATCAGGAGACAAGAGAAAACAGCCTAACTATTGACTCAAACAACCTACAGGGACAAATGAACACATGTTTCCATACAATGTGGGCCTGAGGAATTCAGAAAAAGTGGTATTATAAAGATTCAAACGCATTTTGACTCTATTTTGGGTTAAAAACTGCACAAAACAGCTGAAAATGCTCAGATCACATCTATATTTCTGTATTTACTAACTTCTTAAGTGAATTTTGGTGTTCCAACTGTTATTTTCTTAATCATTGAAGTTTGTAGTTTTAGATTCTGCCAGGTACTTGGCAAGAAAATGTCCCTTGGGTTCATTTTTAACCATTTTCACACATACCCCACCAATGCAAATCAGGAGACAAGAGAAAACAGCCTAACTATTGATTCAAACAACCTACAGAGACAAATGAACACATGTTTCCATACAATGTGGGCCTGAGGAATTCAGAAAAAGTGGTATTATAAAGATTCAAACGCATTTTGACACTAGTTTGGGTCAAAAACTGCACAAAAATGGCTGATCATGCACATCTATATTTCTGTATTTTTTAACTTCTAACTTTTTGGTGTTCCAATACTTATTTTCTTTATCCTTGCAGGTGTATTTTAAGATTCTGCCAGGTATCCGTCTAGAAAAATGTCCCATGGGCTTGATTTTAACCCTATCTTACACAATCCTACCCAAACCCGAAAGTGGGACGAAAGATAAAACAGCATAACTATTGACAATATCAAACTACAGGCACAAAGTGACATGTTTCCATATAATTCAGACCCAAGGAATACAAAGAAATTGTTATTATTGAGATTCAAGCACATGTTGACTATTACAGGACAAAACACCCCCCAAATACCTGAAAAATGCTTTGATTTTGCATTTCAATATTTTGCCGCATATGAAGGTGTCCCATGGGGTTCCTTTTGGGGTTCACTATTAAGGCTCGGTCACCTCATTTTTTTAGGCTGGTCATTGGCAAATCCAGAGCAATCTACTACTGTAGTACATCTAAAGACCAATGTACTGTATCTATAGCAGGAGACCACTGTCAGGAAGTAGCCTTGCCAGGCCATGATGTCATGAGGCCCGGCTGAGACATTGAGTCCCATATAGGTCATAATGGTTCCATATAGGAGTGCATCTCCTGCTTTTGTAGCATGAGACAGCTTGATATACAAGTACACCCCCTGGGCATGTTGCAGGGACCCCCAATCCAACCCTTAATGTTGAGTACCAGTACCATGCAGGGAGGCATTGGGTCCCATTTAGAGTCTTTGGTATGACTGGGCCGGGAATCGAACACCAACCTCCGAGTCTCAGGGCAGACATTCTACCCACAAGACCACTGAGCTGGTATTTCTGTATGCATATACTATTACACAACATCTCTGTGACCCCTGTACTGCTTTTATATATGTACGTGCACTACTGCACTGTGTCTATAGACCACCCTAGTGCATCTGTGGTCCACTGTAGTGCATTCTTATTGGTTCTGGAACATCTCTAGACCACTATATTGAATCAGTAGAGCTCTGTCATGGTCTGTAAACTGGTATAGTGCTTATACAAAGCACTGTACAACATCTGTACAATGCTATAGAATCTACAATTGCACTAAAGTGGTCTACAGAAGCACTACATTACTCTGCAAAGGCACTACAGTAGTCTAGAGATGCTCTAGAGCCATTTAAGAATGCACTACAGTGGACCACAGATGCACTAGGGTGGTCTATAGACAGAGTTCAGTAGAGCACGTACATATATAAAAGCAGTACAGGGGTCACAGAGATGTTGTGTAATAGTCTATGCATACAGAAATACCAGCTCAGTGGTCTTGTGGGTAGAGTGTCTGCCCTGAGACTCGAGATTGGGGTTCGATCCCGGCCCAGTCATACCAAAGACTTTAAATGGGACCCAATGCCTCCCAGCATGGTACTGGTACTCAACATTAAGGGTTGGATTGGGGTCCCTGTCACATACTAGCGTCATGCCCAGGGGGTGTACATGTATATCAAGCTGTCTCATGCTACAACAGCAGGAGATGCACTCCTATATGGAACCATTATGACCCATACCCACCATCCCTAGACCTGAGGCAACTTCAGCCTTTTGTAGTCCCCATGGTCTCCAACTTGGGAGTTAAAATGGACAATGCTTTTAAACTTGATAAACAAATAAATGCGGTTGTGAAATCTAGTTTTTATCATCTTAGGCTTTTATCCCAAATCAAATCAGTTTTATCTCCCAAGGATCTAGAGCGGGTAATTCATGCTTTTATTACAACACGCCTTGATTACTGCAATGCACTTTATGCTGGCATCACCCAGGCCTCCCTCTCCCGTCTCCAATTGGTCCAAAATGCCGCTGCTCGCCTTTTAACAGGAACCCGGAAATATGAACACATCACACCCATTTTAGCTGCACTCCACTGACTCCCGGTTCATTTTAGAATTCATTTTAAGATTTTATTGTTTGTTTTTAAATCCTTACATGGATTAGCCCCAACCTATATATCTAACCTCATCCAGATTTACACCCCAGGGAGATCCTTACGGTCCGAAAATGAATTTTTACTGGTGGTCCCTAGAGCTCGGTGCAAGAGAAGAGGGCACCGGGCCTTCTCAATCATTGGCCCTAAACTGTGGAACCAACTACCCAAACACATCAGAATGGCCCAATCACTGCCCGTTTTCAAAACACTGCTAAAAACGCACTTTTACTCCCTGGCTTTTAACAGTGTCTGATTTTATTGTTTTATTTGTTTTATTTATTTTATTTTTTGTATTATTGTATTATTATTGTAATTCACCATGCTTGTTTTAACACTGTTTTAATATGTTGTACAGCACTTTTGGCCAACATCGTTGTTTTAATTTAATAAAGTTGGATTGGATTGGATATATGGGACTCAATGTCTCAGCCGGGCCTCATGACATCATGGCCTGGCAAGGCTACTTCCTGACAGTGGTCTCCTGCTATAGATACAGTACATTGGTCTTTAGATGTACTACAGTAGTAGATTGCTCTGGATTTGCCAATGACCAGCCTAAAAAAACGAGGTGACCGAGCCCCAAAAGTAGTGAACCCCAAAAGGAACCCCATGGGACATTATTTCACCTTCATATGTGGCAAAATATTGAAATGCAAAATCAAAGCATTTTTCAGGTATTTGGGGGGTGTTTTGTCCTGTAATAGTCAACATGTGCTTGAATCATAATAATAACAATTTCTTTGTATTCCTTGGGTCTGAATTATATGGAAACATGTCACTTTGTGCCTGTAGTTTGATATTGTCAATAGTTATGCTGTTTTATCTTTCGTCCCATTTTCAGGTTTGGGTAGGATTGTGTAAGATAGGGTTAAAATCAAGCCCATGGGACATTTTTCTAGACGGATACCTGGCAGAATCTTAAAATACACCTGCAAGGATAAAGAAAATAAGTATTGGAACACCAAAAAGTTAGAAGTTAATAAATACAGAAATATAGATGTGATCCGAGCATTTTCAGCCATTTTTGTGCAGTTTTTGACCCAAACTAGTGTCAAAATGCGTTTGAATCTTTATAATACCACTTTTTCTGAATTCCTCAGGCCCACATTGTATGGAAACATGTGTTCATTTGTCTCTGTAGGTTGTTTGAATCAATAGTTAGGCTGTTTTCTCTTGTCTCCTGATTTGCATTGGTGGGGTATGTGTGAAAATGGTTAAAAATGAACCCCAAGGGACATTTTCTTGCCAAGTACCTGGCAGAATCTAAAACTACAAACTTCAATGATTAAGAAAATAACAGTTGGAACACCAAAATTCACTTAAGAAGTTAGTAAATACAGAGATATAGATGTGATCCGAGCATTTTCAGCTGTTTTGTGCAGTTTTTAACCCAAAATAGAGTCAAAATGCGTTTGAATCTTTATAATACCACTTTTTCTGAATTCCTCAGGCCCACATTGTATGGAAACATGTGTTCATTTGTCCCTGTAGGTTGTTTGAGTCAATAGTTAGGCTGTTTTCTCTTGTCTCCTGATTTGCATATTTTGGTGCGGTATGTGTAAAAATGGTTAAAAATGAACCCCATGGGACGTTTTCTTGCCAAGTACCTGGCAGAATCTAAAACTACACACTTCAAGGATTAAGAAAATAACAGATGGAACTTCAAAATCCACATAAGAACTTAGTAAACAGAGAAATATAAATGTGATCCGAACATTTTCAGCTATTTTTGTGCAGTTTTTGACCCTAAATAGAGTCAAGATGTGCTTGAATCTTCATAACACCATTTTTTCTGTATTCCTCGGGTCCACATTGTATGGAAAAATGTGTTCATTTGTCCCTGTAGGTTGTTTATGTGAATAGTTATGCTGTTTTCTCTTGCCTCCTCATTTGCATATTTAGGTGGGGTATGTGTAAGAAAAGGTTAAAAATGGACCCCTTGGGACATTTTTTTTTCTCGGTACCTGCAGAATCTCAAAGTAGACCCTTCAAGGATTAAGAAAAAACAGGTTTCGAAAAAAAAACCACTATATGCGCGCGGACCCCCCTTTCCATCTAGACTACATGGAAACCAGAGACGCCAGTGGAAGAGGTGGATCCAGCCGGCGTCGCCTGCTTTTTTAACTATGTTGGGCTTGTGTTGCAACGGCGACGGACCACGAATACTGCTCTCGTCCTGTCCAAGGCCTAGACAAGGAAACTTAAATTCCCTAATGTTGCAACTCGGACTGCTCCAGCAGACTCGCTCGGTATCAGTGCATCTTGTGGCTCAGGTTTCCTTGAGATGTCTACGACTATACGTTATGAGGGGCGTTTTCGCCATTAAGACGACTAGGCAGTTGCCTGGGGGGCCATGAGAGGAGGGGAGGAACAGGGCAACCACCAGACATGCTTTAAAAGGATCACAGGCTAATAATCCTCAAATGGATAAATACATTATACTTCTCCTCTATAACTAGAATTGAACATTTAAAACACATATAATGTGTTCTTTAAAATAGATCATATTTTTATCCCTTGGGGGCGCCATTTTACTGTGCCTGTCATAGGTATGACATCACAGGAGATTTTCCCTGGAGCTCCAGGGAAAATCTTGCCTGGGGCTCCAAATTGCTTAGAAACGCCACTGATGAGGGAATAGTGGAGAAAGTAGGTTTTGGTCCAAGGAAGAGGTGGGTTTTGAGTGGAATGATTAGTTTGGCAAGCCGCTGAGACCGATGCTTACCTGGTCTCTATTAAACAGTGACAGAAACAAAACAGCCCCGCCCCTTAGAGGCCAAGCTTAATCAGAACCAGGACTGTTCGCTTTGAAAAGCTTTTTAATTATCAGAATCTGAGTAACAGAAGTACAACACTATCCCATAGTGCATCTGCCATTGTGTAGAACCGTGGACTGTGCCATGCATTGTTGGCACATTGTAGCCTGGCTAGAATAAGCCAGACTCATTATATCTCACTGTTTTGGGCAAAAAGAAATGTTATTGCCAAAAAAACTGATTACGGTCTGGCTCTGACAACTTTATTTATATTTTTTGTTTTTCTACAAAAGTTTGTTTGTTTGTTTAAAAAAAACGCCTTTGACAATGAAGAGAAATGAAATGTTTTGTGAACAAACCTTACATTAATGTTTTTTGACATCAATTGCTTTACATGAGTTAGATTGCGATCATAAGAGTGGGATTTTTTAATTTTTAATTCCTATGGTATGCTGATGGTGTAGGGCAGGCTATGTCATTGTTTCTGCAAGTGTGCTGTCCAGGGACCACCATTTATTCAGCATTTGAGCCACGGACCACCATTTGATTACATTTTCACACCAAAGACCTAAAATTAAAGAATTATTTTGTCCACAAATCCAGGCTGTATTTTGCCGACAAAACAGTGTAAACTTCTTAAGTGGTGCTAATTCAGATGATGAATATTTTAACTCTTGAGATTGTGAAAATAAAACCAAACCCTTGCGGGTCCATTTGGTTTCATTTTTACATTCTCAAGAGTTACATCTGGTTAACCAACTTCCGTCATTTAGCCTGGGGACCACCTGGAACCTTCTCAAGGACCACTGGTGGTCCCCGGACCACCTGTTGAAAACCCCTGCTGTATACAGTAGGACCACAATGGACTATTTGTGTTATCCATTAGTCATGTTTTACCGTCCCACTTATTGTTTACATTTCTGACTGATGAAAGTGTTCAATCGATCAATTCAAATTCAAGTTCGATTCCAGTTTAACATGGTAGTGAAATAAAAGGGATTGATTTCACTGCATGGTTGAACTATGGGGTGCTTTTCCCTGCAAGAGTGCTATTTGATTTACTGGATATCGATAAATGCTGATAAAGACCAAATAACCAAATGAGTGATCTCTAGATTATGAGAAAGCAGACCAGAGTTCTGAGAAACGTTATGCTTTCATGTTAAAAGGCGTCTCAGGGTAGAGCTGAACCAGGGGCGGATGTAAAATGTCCCATTTGGGGGGTAAGAGAACATGTTGGAGGTGCAAGAGAAAATGGTATGGGTGCGGCTTCATCGCACCCTGTAACCGAAAACCCATACGATTTTCGGTTACAGGACTTTTTTGTTGTTGAAGTTGCAACAGACACGCAGCATGCATAAAGCTAAAAGTCTAACTCAGAGAGTTTTCGGTTGTCAATGATGAAATGCTGTTGGTTTAGTGGTGACACAGCTGTAGTTAGTTAGTAGTAGTGTTTCAAATCATTTTAAATATAAGCACTTTAATTTGAAATATCTTGGGTTGTTTTGCATGCCATCGTGTTTGAGGGGGCAGACTGGGTATTTAGGGTGGCATTGCCCAGATGCAGAAGCAGATCTACAAGCTCATGGCCGCGGGAACTATTTTACAGTAGCAGGGGCTATTTTACAGTAGCAGGGGCTGAGCATGGAAGCGGGGGTGCGCAAAAATGCGCGTGCACGCGTTTCATGCACGCGCATTTTTGCGTGTTAAAGTACTCTTTAATTTCCCTCTCCACACACAAGTTATGAACAAGATGCCTATAATGTGAAATAGCATATTTACTAGGCCTGGCCTACATAAATCACTTGTTTTGAACATATAGGCTGAATGAATAGGCCTACAGAATCCTCACAACAAACGCTCAACAGCAACACAAACTCAAACAACTGACAGTTCCAAACCCATCATAAACGGGCATATGCCTATTAGTCCACATGAGATTTAGCAAGGCGCAAAAAATATAAATTATAGGCTAAACAGAGGAGCTGAGGTCCAGTAGGAGATATATTTTTATAAGTCCTAACAGCAACAAGTTGACAGCGCAGCGCGCTTGGGTTCGGCAACCTGTGTGTTCACATCATCATCATCATCACATC
>CM076978.1:40019033-40129033 GCA_039105355.1 Benthosema pterotum | reverse complement strand
TTTCATTTTACACTCTCAAGAGTTACACTATCAAGAGTCCACACAATTAGAAAATGGAGAATAATTCTTATTTTGACCAATGTTTTGCCAGTTCTCTTTCACAATTGTGGACAAAAATGTGAAAGTGCTTAGTTTTGGGTGCAAGAGACTACACGAACTGTCAACTCAAACCCCAAATACTGTTTTCAAACGTCGAAAGAAGAAAACCCTCCAATTATCTATTTTTCATTTTAAGCACATTATTCTAAAACACTATATCAGTGAGTAACACCATCACCACGATTTCAAAACTCAAACTTTCTAGGGGGCCTTGAAATGGATTTTCAGTAATGGAATAATCACATTTTTGATGTGTTGATCTTAACACTCATTTTGAATGTAGCTCTCAAGTCAAAAAAGCGTGGGCACCCCTGATGTACAGGATCTATAAATCTATTTCTCATTATGAACATCAACGTACGCCAGTTTGTGTGGCACAGCCAGGCAATATGGATTGTGGCGTTCAGTGTTTCTTGCATCTCATTCCTCAAATGAGAGGCATGAGAGGCCAAACGGACAATTGCGGGTCCATTTGGTTTCACGTTTACGCTCTCAAGAGTTGCTGTAAAATATTCACCATCTGAATTAGCCCAAGTCTACACAACTATAGAATGCACTTTCGAAGATTAAGAGTCATTTTGATCTGTATGTTTGACTGTTTTCTTTTCTCCCAAATCCAGCCTGGAATTGTGGATAAAAGTAAAAGAAATCTTTAGTTTTGGGGTCTGCGGAGCTAAAATGTCCTCAAATGGTGGTCCGTGGCTTAAGTGGGCCCAGGTATCAAAAAGTTTGAAATCCACTGGCCTAGTAGAATGCCAATTCCAAAAAAAATCTCGAATACGGTGGCATGTAATGACAGACATGTTGTCCAGCCATTAAACTTTTGAGAGAGCTGTCAACTCCTCACTCAATCAACACGGTCAACACCGCCAAACTCCGACATTCCTGGATTTCCAACCACATGGGCCAATGTTTTCATTTCACATATCCCTGGAAAGATTTGCTGTGAGAGACATGGATGGAAAGTTCTGCAAGCTGCTCGCATTTTTCTTTTTCTTTTCTTTTTTCAGCAAAACAAAAATGCTGACTCGCTTTTCACATGTTAGATAATTCACTCTCACAGAACTTTACTTTTACTGCCTGAAGGAAATTGCATTAGCAATGCTGTGATCAGCCCTTGGAACTACTGTATACATAATACGTGTATATATACCGCTATACGTGTGGATCACAAAGGCGGATATAAATTAAAAAGAAATGCAGATATTTTTTACTTTTATACTTCTACTTCACTACATCTCAGAGGCTAATATTATACATTAGCCCATTACAATTACTTAAAAAATGGCTTAACTTGTTAAACTAGTTACTTTGTAAGTTTTAATTCATAAAACAAAACATGCATTAACAACAGCTGCCCTGATGGTTGCATTCAAGGCAAAATTATTATGGTCATGTGTCACTGAACAGAATTATGAGTTTGGGTACGATCCAGTCCGAATGTGCAGTCCATTTTGACTTACAGTCGAACACTTTGGTCAGTCATTTTTGCCTGCCTGCGAATAGTACTTTTAATTAAATACCTCAGAATTGTTCAGTACTTCATTGATTTACAACAACACACTTACAGTATATATCACATATTTCCAATCCAGCCCTTGATTCTCATCACAAGTATAAAAGAAATGACACATGTAGTACTGTAGCACATAATGTGTGGTACAGTACTGTGTGTTAGGCTGCATCTACAGTATATTATGCTGTAGATGTGAAGGCAAAACAAAAAATATTTAACAAAGTTTATAAATATTATGACAATAACATGCGTTGCAACATGTTGCTGGGAGCTTGTATGGAATGGAGTCTGGAACACACACCTCCCGAAAACTGTGTAAGAAAGCTTTTCCGCTCATGAAAATATATTTAAAAATATATATCTTTTCATTTCTGATAAATAACAAGATATGATTTCCTTTCATATTAGGATAACTTTTGCAGGCCTGGAGTGGGATGGAGTCTTCCACACTCCAGACTGAATGACAGAAGGATTCAAAAACTGCGAGAGGCAAATAAACAACACATGGAGTAATAAAGTCATTGTTTTGAGTGGATTTTTGGAACATATGAATGGCAATGGTGAAAATGTAGAAATAGTGTAATCTAAAAATGAGTGGAGTGAATTCATGCCAGAGCAGTCCTTTGATCACATTATGTTAGGGAACAGTTGGGCCGTTGTAGTTCACTAAACACCAAACATTTTACAAAGCATTGGCCACTTCATCTCAGCATCTCCTCGTCTGAAATCCTCCCCCATCGATTGTTTTGTGGGTAATGGAGTCTAACATATCACTACCCATATATCCACTCCTAATTAAACAAAGTAGACACATATGAATGGCAAATCATTTGTTCAAAGAAAACAATGGATTGGACCCTAACTCACAGTGAAGAGGCGTTTCCTGGGAAGTGCATAGTCTACTGAATATACATATAAATACGAGTGGAAGAGAAGCGATGCTCCATCTTTTGATGGCCGGCATCGCGCAATCAGAGATAGTAGATTGTAGTGTTGTAGTCAGGGGAGGGGGTGGGGGTGGGTGTGGGGGTGCTGGGGGTCGAGACTACCACGAGACTGGGGCGATTGAGACAAGAGACCAGTAGCAACTATATTGATCGAGATCGAGACCGAGTCCTAAAGGGTCCTAGGGACAAGACAAAGACCTTTCCTCCCAGATGTCGAGAACAAGACAAATTGAGGGCGAGACCAAGAAAAGACCACGAGACAAATGAAGTGCGAGAACAGTGAGAACCGAGACAAGACGGAGATCAAATTGAGGACCAGACAGAAATGAGACCGAGACAACGAAAACCTGCCTTGATACCTGACCTCGAGACGTGACAATGTCTCGAGAACTACCACAATAGTAGATTCTATTTCTAAAACCCTGTTGTGAGCTTGCAGATCTGTTATTTTCGGGCCACAGCACCTCTGTTATGACCATGTAGGGTGCACTTATGCAGCTGCAGATTCGCAAAGATCTCATAAACAGTCATGTTTTGTATAGAAAAAAGATAAACAAACCCAATATAAAAGGTGTTAACAGACAACAATTATGCTGTGTTAGTTTACTCCATGCAGTTCATCTACATGAAGTAACGTCTGCATGTTAACCTTCTGCCATCCATGGTCTAACTTTGTACCAGGCTCAGGGAGAAGCAGCGTCAGGGGGGCTCTTAATAATCACTGTTCTAGTGACTACACATTGATCTGGGAGAAGAGCATCCAATTAAACTCCAATGGACCTGTTCCAGTAACCTTAATGCACTGTATCTTACCTCTAACAAGCTACATTAATCAGGCCAGTTCCAGCACATCCCACTTGCACAAGGCTGACATGCACAAGGTTGAAAGAGAAGAGATGCAGCTACGGCTTGACAACAGTTAAAGAATGACACAGAAAACTAGTAAGAAACTACACACAATAGATTATGGCTCATAATGGGGAAGAAATGTCTGAAGTGTCTGAAGCATCTGAACTGTAATAAAACATTATGGGAATGTTATAAAGTATATAGTACAGTATATGCTCTTGAGATGAAGGGTTCCATTTTCGTTACCATCTAAAGCCCTTATCCTAAACCCCTTATCATTTTTTTTTTTACTATTTTGAAAAACCTTTTGGAAAAGTCCAACGTGCCAATTTATTGACACATTGTGAGCTTGTAGACTGGCCATTTAAACTATTGAAAAAAAAAAATGTTTATATATATATATATATATATAATATATATATATATATATATATATATATATATATATATATATATATATAATATATATATATATATATATATATATATATATATATATATATATATATATATATATATATAGTTTAAAAAGGCAAAGAAGTTAAGGGATAAGGGATTTAGCGGTGACAAAAATGGTGCCCGAATTGTTTAAGAAAATATTAAGGAAAAATACGAAAATAGTCACTCTCTCTCTCTCTCTCTCTCTCTCTCTCTCTCTCTCTCTCTCTCTCTCTCTCTCTCTCTCTCTCTCTCTCTCTCTCTCTCTCTCTCTCTCTCTCTCTCTCTCTCTCTCTCTCTCTCTCTCTCTCTCTCTCTCTCTCTCTCTCTCTCTCTCTCTCTCTCTCTCTCTCTCTCTCTCACACACACACACACGCACATGCGCACACACTATTATTTTTTAATCATATCAGACATAAATTGACATTGTGGATTTTTTTTGTACAATATACTGTATATACAGTCTATATAGTCTGTTTCTTGACTCCTGTAGTATTACACCAAGCCTATTAGACCTCCAGTTCCATTCTATGTGCATTCCATGTGAGACATCAGCATGCACTATATTTCTATAGGGCCCTATAGCCAGCCACCATACAGGCAGGAAAAAATACCTAATGCACCGCAGTATTCAATCAATGGCTGACAATGAATGTGCTGCCTGGGCATAGTTTTCCATCATGCAGGTCAGGGGCGGATACAACATGTCCCATTTGGGGGGGCAAGAGAACATGCTGGAGGGGCAGGAGAAAATGGTATGAGTGCGGCTTCATCGCCCGTGTCGCGAATTTTCAGTTACAGGACTTTTTATTAGTCAAGTAAAGCATCAATAATAACATCAGTTGTTGTTGAAGTTGCAACAGACACTAAAGCTAAAGGTCTTATTCAGAAAGTTTTCTGTTTTCAATGATGAAATGCTGTTGGTTTAGCGGTGCCAAAATTGTAGTTGTAGTATAGCAGTAGTAGGTTTCGAATCATTTTCATTATAAGCAGTTTCATTTGAAATACATTTGAAATTTGGGTTGTTTGCATGCCATCATGTTTGGTGGGGCAGTCAGGTCATTTAGGGGGGCATTGCCCCCCCATGCCCATGCCTAGATCCGCCCCTGATGCAGGCCTTGCATCATGCATCTTGCTGTACAGACAGACAGACAGACAGACCCCACAGTACATCCTCATAATGGCCCCTAGGATGGAATGTCCTCGCCACAGTCCAGAGCATTGAAAACTGGGTGTTCCGGAAACTCAGAGAAGAGCAACAGTACTGACTTGTCAATTTCTTTGACTTTTAGAAATAGTGTAGTCTCACGTACTGTATAGCCAGAAAAACTATGAATTCCACAAAACTTCCACAATCTCTGAATGCTGTATAGATTCTGGAACTGCACATCCTAGAAGAGTAAGAGTAAGCTAAATATATTTTTAAATATCTTCAGAGCATGGGGCGGATCTATGCATGGGTAGGGGGGGCAATGCCCCCCTAAATGACCAGTCTGCCCTACCAAACATGATGGCATGCAAAACAACCAAAGATATTTAAAATTAAAGTGCCTATATTTAAAATGATTTGAAACACTACTACTGCTACTAACTAACTACAGCTGTGTCACCACTAAACCAACAGCATTTCATCATTGAAAACAGAAAACTCTCTGAGTCAGACCTTTAGCTTTATGCATGCTGCGTGTCTGTCGCAACTTCAACAACAACTGATGTTATTATTGATGCTTTACTTGACTAATAATAGTCCTGTAACTGAAAATGGTATGGATGCGACTTCATCGCCTGTGGCGCGAAGCCGCATGTTACATCCGCCCCTGTGAGGCAACACTAGGCTACAGTCTGGTCACATGAGACTAGGAGAAATACAGTGTGACTTTCTATGAAGCACATACTGTATAAAGCATTTTCATAACAAGTATTGTACTTCATAACTGCTGGTCATTCAAAGACTTTGTTCTTGCAAAGATTATAATTACATTCCTGGGTTAGACGGAAAAGCTTTGTGGTGTTCAGACTCCATCCTACACTCTATAACATTTACCAACGCACTTGCCCTCGCCTCAATGACCTTACAAGCATATATACATACAATATTAGACAATATATTGGTTTCATTGTATAGATATTTGACTGTTAGATGGATGTTGGGTTCTTAGGTTATGTTTATGTATTTGATGCATATTGTATTACCATGTAATTGTTCATTTCTGTTCTTGCATACAGCCTACACCTCGTCAACATTATAGAAATGTGGATTCACCAGGCTAGTTCTTGTTTGCAATGCTATCTTCTACAGTTTACTCAAAGCTCCCGCACCCACTTCCACTTATTTTATGACTTACTGTATAATCACAGTGCAATGCATTATAGCAGGGGTTTTCAAAAGGGGCCCCTGAGAGGATTCCAGGTGGTCCCCAGGCTAAATGATGGAAAGTTGGTTAACCAGATGTAACTCTTTGAGAGCATAAAAATGAAACCAAATGGACCAATGCAGGTCCATTTGGTTTCATGTTTACACTCAGGAGTTAAATATTAATCATGTAAATTAGCCCCAAGTTTACACAACTAGAGAATGTAGAAGATTAATGGTCATTTTGATCTGTATGTTTGACTGTTTTGGTTTCCAAAATCCAGCCTGGAATTGTGGACAAAAGCAAAATAAATCTTTACTTTTGGCGTCTGCGAGGGCTAAAATGTTATCAAGTGGTTGACGACCCGTGGCTCAAATGCTGAAGAAATAGTGGGCCCTGGTGTCAACTAAAAGGTTGAAAACCACTGCACTATAAAAATGAAGCCTGTTAATAATAACAATGTACATATAGACACATGGGCTTGATGGTAAATCCTTAGCAGAATAGTGTTTGACGTCTGATACAGAGAGGCTATACACATCCTTGAATGTTGTGGTGACATTAAGGCCGTGTGCTCTCTGGAGACATTCTAACTGGAGCGTAGCTCATAAATCACTGCCTGTCATGGACAGTCCTTTTCACTGGGAAAGAGCGCAGTGTTGACAGCACCGGGCAACCACCGAGTACATTTACACTAGTAGTACTGTACTTACTCTAAGTAGATTGTTCTGTATCTGTAGTGGAGTGGGTTTGCAACCTTTTTCATACCAGGGCTCACTATGTTTTTCTGCATTTGAGCCATGGAAGAGCAGGGGCGGATTGGCACATATTTTCCCACCGGGACAATTTTGCCTTTGCCAGGCCACCCTGGGGGGGCAGCTGGTTAACCAGATTTGAGAGCGTAAAAATGAAACCAAATGGACCCTTGCGGGTCCATTTGGTTTCATTTTTACGCCCTCAAGAGTTAAAATATTCATCATGTGAATTAGCCCAACTTAGTCTACACAACTAGAGAATGTAGAAGATTAATGGTCATTTTGATCTGTATGTTCCAGGCGAGCATCTAGCACATTCTAATGCATTTTGGAAGTGCCACTAGTGCATTTTGGATCTTGTCCAGGCCACTAGGTGGCACAGGCCACTGGGAAAACTCCCTGTACTCCAGGTGGCCAATCCGCCCCTGTGGAGGGGCATCATTTTGATGACATTTTAGCCCCATTTATTTTCTTTTTGTCCACAATTCCGGATTGCCGGATTTCGGAACACAAAATAGTCAAACATTCTCTCCTACATTCTCTAGTAGTCTAGACTCGTCTAGACTAATAGTCTATACTTGGGGCTAATTCGGATGATGAATATTTTAACTCTTGCTCACTAAGAGTTACATCTGGTTAACCAACTTTCCATAATTTATCCTGGGGACCACCTGGAACCCTTTCAAGGAGCACTGGTTGAAAACCACGGTGTAGAGCATACCTGGGCATTATGCAGCCCGGGGGCCAAATGCGGCCCTTTGGCTGACTCTGAGCGGCCCGTGAAAGGGTTTTAAACTAGTGTTCCGGGGACCACCTGTGGTTCTTGAGAGAGTTCCAGTTAAATATGGAAAGTTGGTTAACCAGATGTAACTCTTGGAGAGCGTAAAAATGAAACCAAATGGACCCGCAAGGGTCCATTTGGTTTCATTTTTACACTCTCAAGAGTTATGTTTGATCTGTATGTTTGACTGTTTTTGTTTCCCAAATCCAGCCTGGAATTGTGAACAAAAGCAAAATATGTAAATCTTTAGTTTTGGGGTCTTTGGGGCTAAAATGTCATTAAATGGTCGTCCTCTGTGGGTCAAAATAAATAGAATAAATTGTTGTCAAAATGGTTGGTCTTACTCTTACTTTTATCTTGAAATTTATCTTGAAATTAAATTAATATTACGCAGACTTTAGTTCAGGCTTTAGTCCCTCCACAATATTTTATGTATCTCATTTGGCCCCTTGGGAAAAATAATTGCCCAGCCCTGGTGTAGAGTATCTGTACTCTACATGAGGAGTATATCTTGGACACTTTATAGTGAATATCACCTCCACTATATTTCACAAATACAATACAAATATGGGACCACTGACTTCACTAATGTACATATTATAGAACAGGAGAAAAAACAACAACAAAATGCATTACTTACTGTAATTACTTAAACTTAAGCTATCTATTACAAACTGTGAAAATAGTCGCCTTTTCATGACCACTACAGTATCTTAATATTGCTGTGATATTGCTCTGTGTCCTTGCAATATGGTCGCCTTTTGCTTTGAACTCAAACCACGTTGCAAAAACACATGATTTACAGCTCCAGTAATTATTAAAGGACACATTTCTGAATCGTGGGACCGTGGGACGCCGTGACACTAGTATTTATGATGTCGCATGTCAATGATTTTCAGCCAGCATGCCTCTGAATGAGATTAAAAAGCCTGGGCGTAAAAAACACATAACATATTTTTTTCCCCTGATCGCCGTTAGTTGCGTTGGGCCCAGTAGTATTGATAGGTATACTGTAGGTCATTTCACCATTAACACCCTGCTTGGGCACTAAAATTTGTTTATTCAGCTCCGGCGACTTTAGCAGATTAAAACTGGAACGGCTGACACTCCAAGCATCACTGATGGCGGTGGTGGAATGTACAGTAACTTTGCACTACTATATTTACTTACATTAACTGCTGCGTTGCAAATGCAATGAGTATTTCCAATTTCGAGGTTTTTCCTCATTGAATCATTGATCAACGTCACTCCATCACAACCATTATAACTCTCGCCACAACTGCATAATTGCACCTTTGTTGGATAAGCATAAAGAAAGATGAATAGGAAACATGACATCACAGTAAGAGCTAGTGTAGTAAGAGCTACTGTAGTGTCTACTGTGGATATAACAGTGGGCAGCCAGGCACGGGCGTAGACACGTGGGGAAAAGGGGGACAATTGTAGGGGGCCAAAAGTCAGGGGGGCCCACTGAAAGCTTTTATTTAAGGTTTTATTTGCATTGATTATATTATGAAAAATATTTGATCTCAAAGTGCACCAGATTGAAGCATTTTAAAGGGGAATTTCACC
Organism: Benthosema pterotum; assembly: GCA_039105355.1. Classification (NCBI taxonomy): domain Eukaryota; kingdom Metazoa; phylum Chordata; class Actinopteri; order Myctophiformes; family Myctophidae; genus Benthosema; species Benthosema pterotum. The sequence continues at coordinate 40,119,722 of CM076978.1, read as the reverse complement.
CATTTTCAACATTCTAATATGTCATTAGTATACCCTAGTATACCCTAGCATTTGTACGCTCTCAAAAAAAATGGTGAAAATGGGTGAAATTCCCTTTGATGCCGCCGAAAGGGGGGCCCATGTGGAAAGCTTTGCAGGGGGCCCAGAATTGCTAGCTACGCCCCTGCAGCCAGGACTCAGGGAAGTCCTGCATCTACCGTGCTGGAGGCCACAGTGAGACATCTACAATCTAACTTGCTGACCAAACTACGGTAATAACCTCACCGATAATGCAGCAAGTGAAGTATTTAACAATGCAGTTGTCCCCTTTGAACATATTGATGCATGCTTTTTCCTAAGAAAACCTTCCTTGAATGCTGCCACTGCACTACACTGAGTGACAGTGACACCAAACTCCCCCATGTACAGTACAGTAGGCTCATGATGTGAAAACAATCAGCCAGGAACAGAATAGTACCGGTACTTCAGTTGGAGAATTAAAAACAACAGAGCTCACAGCTGCATGTGTTCCGTAGGAAAAAAATAAAATCAATTATTGTGATACTATCATGTCACCCTGGCTATTGATGCTGAGCACGCGTAACAAATCAGAGCCATTTGTACTATAGTCTTCGATGACTGATGTCTTAACATACCACAATGTCTGTACTGGCTAAAACAGGTAAATATCGCGTATTTTGAGCAAATAACATCCTTCATCCTGCACCTGGCATGAATATGTTTGGGAGCTAGAATCAGTTGATGTGTGAGGCTTGACCCGTAAGATAAGATGTGTCTGATTAGTCATGAAGGCAGCAATGGCCGTTGTGGAGCAGTCAGATCTGCAGTACCTACTACCTGTAAGCTAGATCTAGCGTCAGAAACAGATGCTAGATCATAAACTAGTATGATACCAGTAATCGGACACAACTAGCATCGAAACTGAGACAATGGCCCAGTGCGTTTTCTTTCTAACCTATTGAAAAATGCAGACAGACAGCGTGAGGCAGATCTGTGAAAAAAGAGTGCAAACTTTGAGGACAGGACACAAGGTTGACAAGCAGTGAGAGACAGGTGGTGAGAGAGCAGGTGAGGCAGGTGAGACAGGTGAGTGAAGCGTGACCAGAGGTTTGGACAGCCTGCTGTCTCCACATCTCCATCACAGCTGCACCTCCTGTGATCCAGCTGATTAGGGCAGACATGGAGATGTCTACCTGTCAGACGCTGTGCCTTTTATCTGCATACATGGAAACCATGGATAGGGGATTTGGATTCATAAATGGCTACGGTTCAGCGAGCAAATCAACGCATAGCGGTTTGGTTTCGCATGGGCAAAGAATCACTGTCAAACCGTCCCAACAGTGGCAAAAAAAATCACACCATGTGTGAAGTGAAGTGGTGCGAGTGCATGTGGTGTCTGGGGGGGGTCCCAGTTGTAGAATATAAACAATATAAAGTGATGGTTGTATACATCTCCAGTATAATGTCTATGGAGTGTCATACGCACCGTGGCCAGGAGAGGGGGTGCAATGTTATGAATCAAGGTAGGCCACAACGATCATCATGTTAGTAATTTTAGGATTGTGAAACCTAACTGAGCAGAGCAGACTGGAGCCATATGAGTTGCCACATTTTGTTACAGAAACAAACGCAACAAACATTAAAGATAGCTGTGGCCGGATATATGGCACCGCTTAGTGATGGCTTAGTAATGACGGTGCGGGGACATACGGACAGACAGACACCACGCATGTAAAACTGCTCAATGGAAGTGGTTGGCACCCCATTCAAATACACCATTCTATTGGAATGAACCATTTCTAAGTAGCTATTCCGTCCGAGACATTACCTGCCATATATCAGCCTGTATAAAACTAGCATTTCACCCAAGCTGTATAATCATGACAGCACAACGATTAAGTCAGGGTCACAGTTTTAATGTGTGTCACAGGTGTTTTCCTAGAACCGGTCATTATGCCAGCTCTTACTGTGACATTATTTGATGTTTGAGAAGTAAAACATTACCACTCCCAATGTCGTTGGCCAGGTATCAAGCCAGTAAAAAACACCACTTGTTTTATCCTCAGCTGCTGTGTATCAGTGATACAGGCTCCATGCCATGGCGGTAAATCAGGGGTTTTCAACCTTTTTTTGATCCCAGGGCCCACCATTTATTCAGCATTTGAGCCACGGACCACCATTTGAGAACATTTTAGACCACAATTCCAGGCTGGATTTGGGAAACAAAACAGTCAAACGTACAGATAAAAATGACCATTAATCTTCTACATTCTCTAGTTGTGTAGACTTGGGCTAATTCAGATGATGAATATTTGAACTCTGACAGCGTAAACATGAAACCAAATCGACCCAAAAGGGTCCTTTTTCCCTACTTGATCATTGGACATGAGGGGCTCCATTTTCGTTACCGCTAAACCCCTTATCCCTTAACTTCTTTGCCTTTTTAAACTATTTAAAAAAAACATTTTTCAGTAGTTCAAATGGCCAGTCTACAAGCTCACAACGTGTTAATAGATTGACATGTTGAAATATTCCAAAAAGTTTTTCAAAATAGTAAAAACAAAATAAGGGGTTTAGCATGTAACGAAAATGGAGCCCAATGTTTCTACGTGACAATAGATAAATGGTTTGCGTTCTGCCATCATGGGCCACTCAGTAGCACATACCGTCATCAGCCCTCACTTGATAAGACAAAGAATAAATGAATGAATACACAAGCTCACAGCCGGACATCCATCTATGCCGTGGATCTCTGCTCTGTTTGGCTTTCCAGTCACGCTCCACACGCAGTAAAAATGATCAAGCGTCTTCCTCGCCGTGAGTACCTGGTACGTCCGATCAACATGGCGAGACACGGAGATAAAAGGGAGGCTAAATCACCAGGGGCTGTGTGCATATTGTCAACGGCAGGCCTGGCGGCCAGGCAGTGACACACCGGAGGGCAGGGGAATACAACCTACAACCAGGGGCGGATCTAGGCATGGGCATCACTGACTGGCGCAATAAACATGATGGCATGTGGAAACAACCCAAATTTCAAAGATATTTCAAATTAAAGTGTCGCTTATAATTAAACTGATTTGAAACACTACTACTGCTACTAACTAACTACAATAGTGTTTACCACTAAACAACATTTCATCATTGAAACCATCACATCGCATGACTGTTGCAACTGTAACAACAGCTGATATTGTTATTGATGGTTTTCTTGCCTAATATAAGTCCTGTAACCGAAAATGGTATGGGTGCGACTTCATCACTTGGGGGGGGGGGGGGGGGGGGGGGGCTTCATCACCCGTGGCGCGAAGCGACCCGTGGCGCGAAGCGACACCGTGTCCCCCAATTGGGACACGGTTACATCCGCCCCTGCCTACAACCCCCTGCCAGGATGCATTAGAGGTAGGCTATGCATATGCCTATAAACCAGTGGTCCCTGAGAGGATTCCAGGTCGCCCCCCTAGCTAACTAATGGACCGTTGGTAACCAAATGGACCCTTATCGATCTGAAACCCTTGAGATTGTGAAAATGAACCATTTGGTTTCCTTTTTTACGGTCTCAACAGTGAAATTATATTTAAACATCTGACCTACTTAATTTTGGAGAATCCACACTATTAGAACATGTAGACGAATTGTTATTTTAACCAACGTTTTGCTAGTTAGCTCTCCTAAATTGTGAAAACAAGTTGGTTTTGGGTCCGAGAGACAAAGCTCAACATCAGTGGTCGTCTGTGGCTAAAATGCAGAATAAATAGTAGTGGGCCCTGGTATGAAAATGGTTGAAAACCACTGCTATAAACCATTTACATTACATAACAGATTTAAACCATGTTCAGCCTGTTCCCTAATACATAACAAATGTTTTTTTTTTTTTATCCCTTGTTTCTTTCCATTTCAAAATGTTTCAAACATCATAAAATGCCAGAACTACAAGGTCAATAAGTATATTTTTACCACACAACCAAGAAGCTACAGCATATATAAGCCTCAAGTGCTTCCAGCATTTAATTGAGGCTTAGTTTGATAATGCTGTGAGCTGATGAAGTACCAGCACTGCATTTTTATAGACCCTGCCATGCTTTTCCCTGCTAGAACACATTTGTGTGCATACAGTACATCAGTGCTTTTCAAACTTCTTGATACCAGGGCCCACTATTTATTCAGAATTCGAGCCACCGACCACCATTTCATGGCATTTTAGCACCACAGACCCCAAAAGCTTAAGATTTATTTTGCTTCTGTCCACAATTCCATTCTAGATTTGGGAAACAAAACAGTCAAACATACAGATCAGAATGACCATAAATGTTCTACATTCTGGGATAATTCACATGATGAATATTTTAACTCTTGAGAGTGTAAACATGAAACCAAATGGTCCATTTGGTTTCATGTTTACGCTCTCAAAGAGTTACATCTGTCCATCATTTAACTGGGGACCACCTGGAACTCTCTCAAGGACCACTGGTGGTCCCCAGACCACTGGTTGAAAACCACTGCAGTATTATTGCATGTATTATTGTTTTAACCACTTTAACATTAGCCGAAAATAATCAAATCTACAAGCTCACATCACATTGTAAGGCGAGTAGATAACAAATGTAGCGTCTATTTATTCATTTATTTATTGCTGAGTGGGAAAAAGTGGTCAAATCCAGTTGTGACTGAGATCCAGTTGTCTGAGACTACAGAGGATTAGTGTTTAAGCTGTAGTAGCTGGATAGGAGAGAGCAGAGAACAGGATAGATACAGAGAGAGATGATGAGCAGGGCTTGACACTAACACTTGCCCGGGGCAAGTAAAAAAAAATGGTGGGGCAAGTGAAGACTGCTACCTGGTTGCCCGATCGGGCAAGTGTGCACCTCAGTGCACTATAACACAACACAAGATAAATTTGTCTTGAAGGCAGTCATTGCACTCTGCCTCTGTGTCTTTCCCTGCTTTCTAGCTATCCACAATTCCAGGCTGGATTTGGGAAACAAAACAGGCAAATTAACACACACATCAAAATGACCTAATCTTCTACATTCTCTAGTTGTGTAGACCTGGGCTAATTAAGATGATTAATTTTAACTCTTGAGAGTGTAAAAATGAAACCAAATGGACCCTTGCGGGTCCATTTGGTTTCATTTTTACGTTCTCAAGAGTTACATGTGGTTAACCAACTTAACTGGGACCACCTGGAACCTGGGGGGCAAGTGACAATGACCTGAGGGCAAGTAGAACCTGACTTGCACTTGCCCGATGGACAAGTGCCTCGGAGACCTTAGTGTCAACCCCTGGATGGGGTTGGTATCTTTTTTTAAATAACACGGTCCTACTACTTGATCATGCTGTACTACAGTCTCACACGAAATCATCAAAATGTATGAGCTTGTAGATCTGCTACAGTACTTTCAGTACTTGTGAATTCAATTCCTGAATATAACAATTTTGAACATTATGAGGTTTCCATGTGGCAAAAACAATATAATGGTGGTGTTTGTTTTAATACCAGCTTGTACAAGCTCACAACATGTTTGCAATCGCAACTAGAGGTGAACTGAACATTAATTGTGACTTTTTCTGAGGCAAAATAAATCAGGATACTTCTTCCAGCATCAGCATGAGGTCAGTGCAATGAGCCCTTCACCAAGTCCCTCCCCAATCTGTCCTTGTCCAATAGTTAGAAGAGTAAAGCTTGACTGGGAAAGCTTGATCTGCATTAGAGGTCTCAACGGTCCTGAAAATTAAGACCCGGGCTTAACTAGGCCTTAACTGATCAGGTCCAAGGCCTGGCCTGGCCCGGCCCAGCCCGGCCTGACTAATGGATTTTAGAAGAGTAAAGCTTAGGCCCAACCCGGTCCTAAACTGTCGGGTTTGGGCAGAATTTGAGAAAGAATACAGAAAAGAACTACTATTTTGCTATAATAAAATAATTCACTACATATATATATAATTTTTATATATTTATGCAGCCCGAGGCCCGACCTGGCCCTACTAGGAATGTCAGGTTGGGCCTGTTCGGGTTCGGTCCTGTTTGGGTTCAGGCAGAGTTTGAGAACTCTAATATTCATAGCAACAGTTGCTAAAATATTTTGGACTGCCATTGGTCAGTGACTAAACCCCGCCCTAAAGGGTGTGGTTTAGAGAAGGGCTAATTGCAGCCTGTAGCCGTCAGTCCCATGAGAGTCCCTTCTACATCCTCTGGCTTCATTGGATAAATCAGAGGCAATGCTTCGCTGCTCAGCACCAGAGAGTAAATGACTGCGCCAACGAAAGCAGGGTATAGCTGTGCGTGCATGTGTGATGTGTGATGTGTGATGTGTGTGTGCGTGTGTGTGCGTGTGTGTGTGTTCTGAGAGACAAAGAAAAGAAATTGAGAAAAACAAGCGGAAAACAAAGTGGGCAGAGAGACACAGATGAGCCCAATTATTTTCCTTTTCCTGGTCATCATCTGTTAAAGTGGCTGCTAACAACTCCATGCTGATTAACAGCTCTGAGTTTACAATCATGAGGGAATTCAGAGAGGAGTCGCGGGTGGGTGGAGGGTAGGGATTGGGGGCGCACGTTGCGTTAGAGTAGGATCATTTGAGATCTGTCACATTCTATGACAGTCTTTGATGTACAATACCACAGTGAGCAAATGAGTAAGAATGTGAAAAGGAAACTTGTAGCCTCATTTGTTCCTGCTACTGTGAACGCAAATCGTGCATCTTAAAACACATCTAACAATGCTGAACATGCAGTATTAGCTGTTAATGCCAGCGGCACTGGCTTCTTCGACAACATCTACGGTGGCTGGCAATGTTCTGGCAACATTTCCTGAGGGTGTGTGTGTAGTATGTGGTTTCAGATATTTTAGATTGTAACAGTGATACAATTTGATGAAATTTAGAAAATGAAGTGTTTCGAGAATGTAAGTAGGCGTCGATATACGATATACAGTACTGTATATTGAACATCTACCTTCATCAGAGGTCGAATAAAAGGTACGCTATGAATCAGTTGTTTTCAACCAGTGTTTCAGGACCACCAGTGGTCCTTGATAGAGTTCCAGGTGGTCCCCAGGCTAAATGATGGAAAGTTGGTTAACCAGCTGTAACACTTTGAGAGTGTAAGAATTAAACCGTTTCATGTTCCAGTAGGGCCGAGATCTAAAAGTGGTATATGGTATACCGCTAGTGCCTCAGCGGCATATACCGGTGGCCCAGCGGCATATACCGGTGGCTCAGCGGCATATGCCGGTTCTAGAGTGGTATACCGCTCCGAAAAGTGGTATATGGTATACCGCTAGTGCCTCAGCGGCATATACCGGTGGCCCAGCGGCATATGCCGGTGGCTCAGCGGCATATGCCGGTTCTAGAGTGGTATACCGCTCGTGTTCCACCGGTACATACCATTTCCCAACGGCAAATGCCGCTCGTTTTCACCTGCACATAACACCCCTGTGTTGTGGCACGGTGTTTCGCGACATTGAGGGGTCAGAAACTGAGCGCTCTGAACATGTGCTGGAAATCCACTATCAGCTGCGACGTGCTTGTGGTTAGGGTTAGGGGTAGGTTTAGAGAAGGGTGTAGCAATGTTTGTAGCAAAACCCTCAACCACCTCACAGACCGTTAGGTCTGTGAGGTTAGGTTGAGGGTCGGATGTTTAGGATTAGGGTTACGGTTGGAGGGGGCTAGGGTTTTGCGTCTCGTAATTTCGGAACAATGGAAGGTCGCAACAATGGCAGTTCGGAATTGTGGAATGGCACCGGGCCACCGGTATATGCCGCTGAGGCACTAGCGGTATACCATATACCACTTTTCGGAGCGGTATACCACTCTAGAACCGGTATATGCCGCTGAGCCACTGGTATATGCCGCTGGGCCACTGGTATATGCCGCTGGGCCACCGGTATATGCCGCTGAGGCACTAGCGGTATACCATATACCACTTTTCGATCTCGGTGTCACTCCTCAAGAGTAAAGTATTCACCGATATTCACAAGACAAGTTGATGAACATTTTGATGTAAAGTATGTATTTGTATGTTTGGCTGTTTTGTTTAGGAAATCCAGCCTGGAATTGTGGACAAAACAAAAAAAATGTAGTTTCGGGGTCTTTGGGGTGAAAATGTCACCAAATGGTGGTCCGTGGCTCAAATGTGGAGTAAATAGTGGTCCCTGGTATGAAAAAGGTTGAAAACCAGTGGTATAAATGAAGTTGAGCAAAGTTACTACTCTCTCCCCTCTTCTCTCTCAACCTCTCACAGAGGTTGACACTTACAGTAGTTCTATGTCCGTTTTGGGGGCGTTCCGTTCACAAGGGGGGGAAACAGCAAAGCAGCAAATGGTAAATAAATAGCAGACTGTTGATCCGTCTGTCTGTCTCTGCCCCCCTTCTGCCCAGAGGCTCCGTAGCCAATGATTTAACTGTCTGCTGGCAAGCCAGCTTGTTTGTGTTGTGCCTCACTCACTCCTTCTATGAATTCCTCCTACCATCCGCCTCACTGTCTAGGCAGGAACTATGGACAGCCTAAATTCACACAGAAATAAAAAAAAACGAGGTGGTGCAAAACGATGGCTGGGGAGGAGAAGCATCAGACAGACAGACAGGGCCGTGCTGCTGCCATATCACATGATGAAAGGGAAATGTAACCCGACTCAGGGGAGGAGAGAGAGATATCCATCCGCCTTATTGGAGTGCAGTCTTTAGAGTCTAACACTGTCAGCCCTGATGGGCTTGGAATGAGTCAAGAGCTTGACACCTAGATGTCATTAAAGTGCAGTGAACCACCTGGGTCCATGCACACACACACACACACGCAGGCACGTACGCACGCACACACACTCTCCAGTACAACATCCTCTTTTCCCAGCAGTGGTGTTTCTAAGCAATTTGGAGCCCTAGGCAAGATTTGTCCCTGGAGCCCCAGGGAAAATCTGATATTATAGAACATGTTATTATAGAACATTTGTGATAGAATCTGGTGCTTTGGTCCTCATGTCTCCCAAGGCCGTTTTCCTTTTAGAGCCATCTAATGTATGTTTTTTGCTTTTTTGGCTAAAATCGTTTTCATGCATATTAAAAAAGTAGAAGGTTTGATCTGAATTGAATAAAAATGATTTTAGCCAAAAAACGAAAAATATACTTTAGATGGCTCTAAAAGGAAAATGGCCTTGGGAGACATGGGGACCAAAGCACCAGATTCTATCACATATTATATGTGTTTTAAATGTTCAATTCTAGTTATAGAGGACAGGTATAATCAGTGTTGGGTATTGTTACTTTTTAAAGTAATTGCGTTAGTTTATTGGACTACTGCCCATAAAACTAATCTCGTTAAGTTACAAATTACTTTCTATAAAAACTAACGATAATAGATTCTTTTCCGTTATTTTCCGTTACTCAACACAATTAAACTCCCCTTTTCTTTTTGTTTTTAATGTATGCACAATTTAGTTGCATTGTATTACCAGTGCTATACCTTGCAGGTAAACAAAAGGCACCTAGATTAGCATTTCAATGTCTGACCATCGGCCACTTCCCTGCCCCAGAAATTTGCATCCCCAAACGTGTGAAAAGCCACAGTTTAATACAGCAGGCCTACAATTGAATTCTCATGAAATCCTCACAACCACCACCATCACCACCACCACCACCACCACCACCACCAACGACAACGACAAGTTACAACAACTCCTGTTCACTGATATGTTATACACATTAAAACTAGTTTGCTCCAAAGTATGTCAGATGCATGCACATACAAACAATATAATGCCGTGCACGGTACTCTCCAACCAGGCAGAGAGCATGATCCCCTCTCCATGCCGCGCAACACAACGCACGTGAGGGAGAAAAAACAAGCAACAGCTGTGGGGTGTGGACCGGGCATCATTAACCAGATATGAACAGACAGTATAAGGCACAGCGGCCAAACAATGAATTAAACATTACTCACCCAATAACGCAGCCAGGGAAATCTACCATGTTTGTGTAAATCCAAGTGTGTATCCTGACTTTACGTTAAGCCCAAAACGCATGCTTTTAGCATGCCACTAGCAGCTGCGTGTCAATAACAATAACCAGGCTAGAAACGAACTTCCTCTTTCTTCCTTTTCAAAATAAAAGATTGATACTAGAGAAACTAGACAGTAGACACTATAGACAGTACTTTTATTTCTTAGGTGAACTTACAGGATGTAGACAGAAAATGGGTAACTATGAACATCACTCACAGAAATAAGTATGAGACGACAACACGCAGACACACTCACAGAAGGAGGAATATACAACACCGGGCAGTCTTTGCTCTATTCTATTATTTTTAAATCGAGCAAAAAAATGAATTGGGACAAACTATAGTAACGAGTTACTTTTTTGGAAATGTAACTAAGTAAGTAACTACTAAATTTCAAAAATAACTTGTTAGGTTATTCCGTTACCAATAAAGTAATCTCGTTATATAACGCCGTTATCAATAACGCTGTTACACCTAACTCTGGGTATAATGTACCATATCAGTCTCATTAGCCTGGTATCCTTTTAAAGCATGTCTGGTGGTCGCCCCCCTCCTCCCCTCATGGCGCCCTAAGTAACTGCCTGGTCTGCCTAATGGCAAAAAACGCCCCTGTATCCCAGGATCCAAGGAGGAGGGGTGTAGGACAGGGTGAACACACATCAAACTGTAGTGTGAACTGACATGCACACACGCACGTTCTCTCTCACCCACGCACACACACACCGAACAGAGAAGGGTCACCTCCAGAACAATGCTGTACTGGGACAAGCAGAGGTGCACCTACTGTGCTGTACTCACAAACCTATCATCACGAACGCACGCAAGCACACACACACACACACACACACACACACACACACACACACACACACACACACACACACACACACACACACACACACACACACACACACACACACACACACACACACACACACACACACACACACACACACACACACACACACACACAAAACACAATGTACTTGTTTTGCTTTCAAGGACGGCCATAACTTATTGTGAGAGTGTACAAATGGAACAGAATGGACTCTTCCAAATCCATTATGTTCCGTTTGCACAAAAGTTACAGAGTCGTAAGAAGGTCCATAATTTGGAACCTCTCCAAGCACACCCCAGGGATCTAAGGGGGGTCCCTGGCTGGATCCCACTATTGAGAACATCTCTAGTTTTTGTTTGGTTTGGTCTGACCAGGGAAGTATTATCCAACAGGCATGTTGGGCCCAGGCCCAGGGGCTCCTGAGCTTGAGCGCCCACGTGGTTGCTAAAGGGGAACTCCACACATTTTGAAAAATTTCCTGAGAGGATACAAATGTGAACCAAATGGACCCGCTAGGGTCCATTTGGACACTCTCAGGAAAAAGGGGTCTGAAAGAAAAATCTTTAACATGATGTCATAAAGATGTATTTCACCATGTTAATGGATTACCCGCTATGACATCATCAATTTCTTTCGACCTCCATTTCTTGGGAACACAGGATGCGGGGACCATTTTATCATTTCTGTCCACACAACATCTCTAGGGTATATTAATTACATATTAGAATGTTGAAAATGGGTCGATTTCCCCTTAAGAGGCTCAAGCTCAGGGCCCCCCCCTCCAAAAAAGGGGTAACAGGGTATAAAAGTGGCACACATGGTCCTCTTTACTGTTATTTACAATGGGCTTATTCATTTTGTGTCAATAAAATGACCCCAAAAGTCTAAAACTATCGTGATACGGTAAATTACTGCAAGTGTTTAAACATTTTGCATTTATTTGGCTCAGTTATTTTTCGGTGTTTATTGTTTTCAAGCAATCCCATGCTCTAAATCCTGCTGAAATGACTGTGCGTCGCGCCGGGAAGAAAAATGCTCAGGCCCATAATTTTCTTAATCCGTCTAATATGGGTCTGACTCCTGATGTGTTGACTGCTGGAGGTGTTGCACACTCAGGTCCATCTATTCATGCAGTCGCAGACTTCAGGTATTGGAATCCACTGAGAATGAGATCATCCTGCTGTCTTTGTGCCATTTAACGATTTGCTTGTGGCTGCAATACCAGAGCGTGGACCACCATCACAGACACTTACGGTGATGATCCACAAACATTATCAGCATGCGGTGGCACATACTGTACCGTAGATCTAATTCAATGGTCTCTACAACAATATTCAACTAAGCGTGTCAATCAACTCTATGTGCCTTAAAAGATTCATTGCACATCAGGGGTTGACACTAATACTTGCCCGCTTGCCCGGGGCAAGTAAAAAAATGGTGGGGCAAGTGAAGACTGCTACCTGGTTGCCCGATCGGGCAAGTGTGCAACTTAGTGCACTATAACACAACACAAGATAAATTTGTCTTGAAGGCAGTCATTGCACTCTGCCTCTGTGTTTCCCTGCTTTCTAGCTATCCACAATTCCAGGCTGGATTTGGGAAACAAAACAGGCAAATTAACATACACATCAAAATGACCATTAATCTTCTACAGTGTAAACCTTGGCTAATTAAGATGATGAATTTTAACTCTTGAGAGTGTAAAAATGAAACCAAATGGACCCGCAAGGGTCCATTTGGTTTCATTTTTACGTTCTCAAGAGTTACATCTGGTTAACCAACTTAACTGAGGACCACCTGGAACCTGGGGGGCAAGTGACCATGACCTGAGGGCAAGTAGAACCTGACTTGCACTTGCCCGATGGGCAAGTGCCTCAGAGACCTTAGTGTCAACCCCTGCACATGTAGCAGGTGGCTACAGCCTCTGTCGTGATGGCCTCCAAAGTCTAGTATCTGCCCCCCGGACCAAGGGGATGTCCCTTTGGTCTAATGGTTAAGATGTTGGACTTTCACGCGGGAGACCCGGGTTCGAATCCCGGGTGTTACACACAGACTCAACATCATACCCCTCACTCAGGTAGCCCAGCCGGGGTTGATCAAGTCCTGACTTACGTATGTCCCAGTAGTTACTCTCGGTCAGTCCACTAGGGAAAGACCCAAGGCCACACAATCCACTGCTCCAGAACTACTGTGCCGGTACTGGGAGACACCATACTCTGGCACATGGAAGGACTAGGCTCTGTGGGTTGACTCCTGTCCAGACCCCTCCTACGTCTCACCAGGTCTGCTTCTGCTCTCACCAGGCACAGGACCTGTGTGTTGCACCAGACTCCCAGCATCCCAGCACCAGACATTTCATTCCGGAGCAGTGAATCATAATGGCCCTCCTAACGGCCTCACCAAGAGTTCCTCCTCACGGAGGACACAGGCTGGGGCGCTAACCCATACTGCTCACCCGAGTGCCGTCTACATTCCAGCTGTCACCCGTCTCTCCGGTGGTCACTAGACTAGACTATAACTGGTTGTCACATAGTTTATTCTTGTGAGTCACTATAAATAGAAACTATAACTTCAAAGATACATCGCATAGATGCAACTGGGATGTATCCTCAGTGACGTATCCCAAGGTCATCAGGGTTTTGTGTAATGTTATTTGTGTGCACTGACCTTTTTTCCTGTTGAAAGCCCGGTTCATAGTGGAAAAAGCGTTGTGTGTGCGATCCCTCTGGTGTATACGTTAATATTCCACCTGGAACAGAGATAGAGATAGAGAGAGGCAAGTGAAAGATTAATAATCACTTCTCTACTGGTGACAGGTTCATGGAAGGCAGACATTTCAAAAGTAATAAAAACACAATTTCCGCACCTTTCCACTATAGTGTGAAATGGGGTGTAAAACACTGGTTTTCATATACCAGGGCCCACTATTTATTCTGCATTTTGGCCACGGAGGACCGCCATTTGATGTTGAGTTTAGTCATTTGGACCCAAAACTAAAGGATTTTCAAGTTTGTGTCCACAATTTAGGAGAGATAAACTGGCCAAAACGTTGGCCAAAATAACAATCCTTATACATTTTCTAAACATGTACATTCTTGAAAATTAAGTAATTCATAATGTTTAAAACCCTTATTTTGAAGCGCCAGGTCTCCTAAACAGGATGTGCGATGATGTCATGCTGTTTTGGTGTCTTGACTAACCTGTCCTCTCATGATGTGAGCAAAAAGTTCCGGGTCAAAAGTCAGGAAGTGACGTCTAGCCCTAGTCGGCTTTTGAATGAATTGGATTGAATGAGTGCGAATGGGACAATAAAAATTGTCCCATTCGCCCATTCTGTCCCCAATGAAAGTCAGCCACAGGATCTTTATCAGGCGATGCGCTCGGACTAATAGATGGATTAAAGAATGAAATCTACATTTCGTCGTGTTCTGTGCCATCCGTGTCTTCGGCGTGTGTTGTCCCACGGTAAGAACACGACTAGCGCGAGTTACAGATCTATAGGGGTCCATTGAGTTACCAACTGTCCGTCATTTAGCTGGGGACTGCTTGGAACCCTCTCAAGGAGCACTGGTTGAAAACCCCCGGTGTAAAAGATTACCTCGACCCAACATGTCTCCAAATAAAATGAAATATATTCGCAATGAATAAAAGATATACAGTAGACTGACATAATACTACATGCTGCATTGAGACAGTATGAAGTCCCCCCCCCCGCTTCCCCCTCTTTTCCCAAAGTGAGCTAATGTTTACACGTCGTCTGCCTGTCCAACTCAGTGCCAGTAACAACCTCACAGGTTCATCTATGCTATACTTGTTTACGTCTGGGCCTCAGGCCCATCCACCATCTGTGAAGTCTGCTGCTTTCCAGGGGCGGATGTAACATTTCACAATTGGGGGAGCATGAGAAAATGGTATGGGGGGCGGCTTCAGCGCCCGTGGCGCGAATGAAGCCGCCCCCCATACCATTTTCGGTTACAGGACTTTTATTAGTCAAGTAAAGCATCAATAATAACATCAGTTGTTGTTGAAGTTGCAACAGACACGCAGCATGCATAAAGCTAAAGGTCTGACCCGGAGAGTTTTTTGTTTTCAATGATGAAATGCTGTTGGTTTAGTGGTGACACAGCTGTAGTTAGTTAATAGCAGTAGTAGCGTTTCAAATCATTTCAAATATAAACACTTTAATTTGAAATATCTTGGGTTGATTTACATGCCATCATGTTTGGTGCAGGGGCAGTCAGGGCATTCAGGGGGGCATTGTCCCCCCCCATGCCCATGCCTAGTTCCGCACCTGGTGCATTCGATGCCTTGAAAATCGTGCAGTATATGGCGTGCTTACTGAGTAAATATTACTCTAAGTGCTTGTTTATTTTTTGGGGGGAAACGGAGCATATCAAAGAGCAGAGCTGAAAGGTAAGCCCCGGGCGACGACGGAATATCAAAGACAAGTCGCTGTTTCAAAGGGACGAAGACGACCCCCCCCCCCCCTCCCCCCGACTGGTGGCGATGCATTCTAATCTTCCTCTATAATAACTAGGCCAAGCCAGTTGTCGTCGTGTCCAATTCAACCACCTCCACACAACTCATGGGTAAAACCGAACAGCTTTTCAGTCCAAACAAAGACACACACGCTGCTGCTGCTACAGCGCGACTAGCAGGGTGGCAAGCTAAATTAATTTGGAACCAAGACCGCAGTATAATTGTCAAGTACAAAGCTTATTAAAACGAGCCGACCTCACAGGCAGAACACTGAAGACTGAAATCCCTGGCAAGTGAAGGAAATGGCTTTGAACCACATCAAGTGCTCGAGTTCTAATGGGCAAACGTTCAGAAAACGTAGCGAATCTACAAGGTCACAATGTATCACAGGTTTTCAACCTTTTTGATACCATGCAGGGCCCACTATTTATTCAGCATTTGAGCCAATGACCACCATTTGATGACCTTTTTTGCCCCACAGACCCCAGAAACTAAAGATTTATTTTGCTTTTGTCCACAATACCAGGCTTGGGATTTGAGAAACAAAACAGTGAAACATAAAGATCAACATGACCATTAATCTGCTACATTCTCTAGATGTGTACCCATATGGAAAATATTTTATATGCGAACTCTTGAAAGTGGCACCTTTCATGTAAAAGAATAAAGTTAATATACGATCCATAGTATTTTTAGTAAAGTAAACATATATAATTTTGTGATTTATTAATTTTGTGCAAGAATAATACAGTATATGACATGTAAAATAGATCCATAGTATTTTTCTTGTAAAGTGGCTTGTATGAAAGGTGCCACTTTCAAGTGTTTGCATGTAAAGTTTTTTTTTTTTTCCATATGGGTAGACTTGGGCTAATTCAGACGATGAATATCTTAACTCTTGAGAGTGTAAACATGAAACCAAATGGACCTGCAATGGACCCCATTTGGTTTCATTTTGTCAAAAAGTTACATCTGGTTAACCAACTTTTCAACTGGTTAACCAACTTAATTGGGTGACCACCTGGAGCTGGTGGTCTCCGGACCACTAGTTGAAAACCCACTGCTGTAGATTGAACAAAACACAGTCCAAGTGTGGTTTAATATGCCATCCTTCAATCATTGCATGGCTGGGTGGTAACACATTTTATTCAGGCTGCACACAGCAGGTATAATCACCTAAATCACATTATAGGACACAATAACACTGACAGCATGTTGAATGTCTGGGTGACCAGGGAAATGAATGCAAGTCGTGGTATAAAATAAAGTTACTGTAGATGTTTTCTAAGAGTTTAGAAGAGTCCCAGCTGTCCGTACAAACATCTCATTAGTACAGCGGTAAGATAGACGACACACTGCAGTAGTGCCAAATGTTTGTCTGCATGGCGCACTGTGCTAATACTGTCAAGCAAATGGTATGCACTCATTCCCTTTTTAATGGGAAAAAATAAAGCAGAAATAGCTGTGGGAAATGAATGTGGCAGCTTTTTGCATGGAGTGGATTTTAAACAGATTCAACATTCCAATGTGCTCCATTCATTCCTCCTAGCAGAGCTCATCTTCATAGTGAAATGCCAGGACAAAGTAATGAAGATCAAGTGGCGGTGGCTGCAGTACAGGGCCGGATCTAGAGGGGGGGGGGCAGGCCCACCCAAACGTACATCCTGTATGCCCACCCAATGAAAGGTAATGTAAGGTAATGAGTGGTTTTCATCTGTGGTCCGGGGACCAACAGTGGTCCTTGAGAGAGGTCTAGGTGGTCCTCAGGCTAAATGGTGGAAAGTTGGTTAACCAGATGTAACTCATTGAGAGCGTAAAAATGAAACCAAATGGACCCTTGTGGGTCCATTTGATTTCATGTTTACGCTCTCAAGAGTTAAAATATTCATCATGTGAATTAGCCCAAGTCTACACAACGAGAGAATGTAGAAGATTAATGGTCACTTTGATCTCTATGGCTGTTTAGGTTCCCAAATCCAGCCTGGAATTGTGGACAAAAGCAAAAGAAATCTTTAGTTTGGGGTCTGTGGGGCTAAAATGTCCTCAGATGGTGGTCCGTGACTCAAATTCGTGGCTCAAACAGGTTGAAAACCACTGCTTCATATGAATAACTTTGGAGTTGCCCACCCTGCCATTCTTCCAGCCCATCCTAGTAGGGCTGGCTGAATCCGGCCCTGCTGCAATACCTCCAAACCAAAGCTGAGATCTCCTAATGAAAACGACACAAGGCTTCCTCACCGCCAGACATCAACTACTTTCCAGTCAAGTATTGCTTCCACAGGGGCAAATTGGATGCAATTTCACCATTCCTGACATTCTGTCCAGGGGCCTGGCTATAGCTCTGCATTTTAAACATTCATAGAAATTAAATAGAAATATATTTTGATGTGCAAATCGAGCACAGATGCTGTCCTAAACAGGGGCGGATCTAGGCATAGGCAGGCAATGCCCCCCTAAATGCACATTCTGCCCCACCAAACACGATGACATGCAAAACAACCCAAGATATTTAAAATTAAAGTGCTTATATTTAAAATGATTTGAACACTACTACTACTGCTGACTAACTACAGCTGTGGCGTGGAGCGACACGGGCAATGAAGCCGCCCCCATGTCATTTTCTCCTGCCCCCCCAACTGGGAAATGTTACATCCGCCCCTGGTCCTAAATAACCCAGGGAACTCAGTGGGTTCCCTGGCTAATATAGCTTTTTACTAGGGCTGTTGAATGATTAAAATTTTTAATCAAATTAATCACAGCTTCAAAATTAAATTAATCATGATTAATCACCACTCGAACTATGTCCAAAATATGCCATGTTTTCCTGTACAGGATTTCAACATTTAAAAAAGAAACAGAATCTGTGACAAAAATAACCATTTAACTTTAAAATATTGATCAAAATAGGTGATCTACAAGCCCTCAATGCTTGGAGATCCTCCAGCTATACTCTATGGCTCTGGTTACAGGGAGACACACCGTAAAGCCGTGCTTTACCCATAGTTTTCAATGAGAAAATGCTCAGTGGGTTGAGTCAGTGTGCACATGAGTTAATTGCGTTAAAAATTTTAATCAGATTAATCAACAAAATTAATTTAATCCCATTAATTAACTATTTAAAACAGCCTTACTTTTTACACAATCGTAACAACGGAACAAAATGTGTTTGTAAGTTTTTTTTAACCGCCAAATGCATATTGATTTGTTTTGTCCCAAATAGACTGCCATAAAAAGGCAGACTTCCGTAAGACGCATGGTACATGTATGCTCTGAGCTGTGGGGAAACTCAGAACAGAGTTATTATGTACGGTCATTTTTCACCTCCGCCGCTCCTTCTTGGATGTAATAACATCGTGGTAAGAAAGAAAATGGTTAGTCCTGAATTGTCTTTTTAAAACAACAAGGGGAGTTCGATTTTGACTCCCATTAAAAGGAGATGTCATCTGTAAAGTGCTACAGTTTTACCCTTTTCCCAACTCTAAATATTGTTGTTGTATTGTATTGTGTTTTTTGCTGGTACATTAATACCACTAACCCTAACCCTACCATTAACCCTTGCGGGTCCATTTGGTTTCATGTTTACACTCTCAAGAGTTAAAATATTCACCATCTGAATTAGCTTAAGTCTACACAACTAGAGAATGTAGAAGATTAATGGCCATTTTGATCTGTATGTTTGACTTGACTTAGCCTGGAATTGTGGACAAAAGCAAAATAAATCTTTAGTTTTGGGTCAGTGTGGGGCTAAGGCCTCATCAAATGGTGGTCTGTGGCTCAAATTCTCAATAAATAGTGGGTGCTGCTATCCAAAAGGTTGAAAACGACTGACATAGACAGATAAATAACACATCTAGCATGGTGAAAAGGCCTGTGATTTCACTGTGTCTGAAGGAGGGTGTGGCATGGAGTACGTCTGAGCTGAGGAATCAGGGGTGGATCTAGGCATGGGCATGGGGGGCTCAATGCCCCCCCTAATTGCCCAGTCTGCCCCACCAAACACGATGGCATGCAAAACAACCAACGATATTTCAAATTAAAGTGCCTATATTCAAAATGATTTGAAACACTACTACTGCTACTAACTAACTACAGCTGTGTCACCACTAAACCAACAGCATTTCATCTTGAAAACAGAAAACTCTGAGTCAGACCTTTAGCTTTATGCATGCTGCGTGTCTGTTGCAACTTCAACAACTGATGTAACTATTGATGCTTTACTTGCCCAGTAGTCTTGTCACTGAAAATTGTATGGGTGCGGCTTCATCACCCGTGGCGATGAAGCCACACCTATATCATTTTCTCCTGCCCCCCCAATTGGGAAATGTTACATCCTGACCTGTGAGAAATGGGAGTTCAGTGTGCTGTAGCTGTTTGTCAGTTATGTAGTGGAAATGCTTTTACCTTGTATAGTGTGTGGTTAAAAACACAAACACCAATTACAAATACATCCCCCAGCCAGGTAAATGACCTCATACACAAAGCACACTTTGACACAGCAAAATGGTGTGTGTGTGTGTGTGTGTGTGTGTGTGTGGTGTGTGTGTGTGTGTGTGTGTGTGTGTGTGTGTGTGTGTGTGTGTGTGTGTGTGTGTGTGTGTGTGTGTGTGTGTGTGTGTGTGTGTGTGTGTGTGTGTGTGTGTGTTAGAGATTGAGAGAGAGAGAGAGAGAGAGAGAGAGAGAGAGAGAGAGAGAGAGAGAGAGAGAGAGAGAGAGAGAGAGAGAGAGAGAGACAGAGAGAGAGAGAGAGACAGATGCAGCTAGTCCTAGGCCTAACACAATCACACCGCCACACAGAAAACAAATGGGACCACACACCAAATCATAAAAAAACAAAAATAAAACAATAAATCTTACACACTGGAAAAGATCAATTCAAAATCAGAGCAAAACAGAATGCTATTTACTTCTAAACAGAGAATACAAAGTAGCAGGATACTTAAGCACCGTAACTGATCCAAAACTAAGGAAAACATTAACCCGATATAGACTCAGTGAACACAGCCTGGCAATCGAGAAAGGCTGCCATAGACAGACCTGGCTCCCAAGAGAGGACAGACTATGTACCCAGTACCCACTGCACACAGATCCAAGTAGAGACTGAGCTACACTTCCTAACTGCCTGTCCACTGTACCAAGACATCAGATACACATACTGTCCACTGTACCAAGACATCAGAGACACATACTGTCCACTGTACCAAGACATCAGAGACACATACTGTCCACTGTACCAAGACATCAGAGACACATAGTGTCCACTGTACCAAGACATTATGAGTTGATATTGTCAACAACAAAAATGGTGGCTTTTGATGGACATGAGTTCCTTAAAGGGGGTATTCAACTTTCAACTTTCAAAAACCCTTTGGTCGTTTTATGGTCTACTCAGTCTCATGTGAACACAATCAGACAGTTTATAAGTTAATCCATTCAGTATTTTAAAGCTCCATTTTAACCATGACAGATTATTCGAAAACAACCCATCTTTTTTCTGGTGACTGATATTGTCCTCCAGACTCCTCCTAATACGTGAGAGGGCCGGAATTTCATTTACAGTTTTCATTTCTTTTAAAAATATTGTTTTTGGAAAATGTAGCTGCCTCCATATGCCCACCCAAATGAATAAAACAATATTTTAAAAAATATATATATATAGGCAAAAATGATATGGGAAAATGGTATGGTATCCCATATACCCATACAATACCATACCCAACCCATACCATACAGACACAATTTATATCTTGTGGGCTACAGAACTTATATTAGGCAAGTAAGCATCAATACTAACATCAGTTGTTGATGTTGCAACAGACATGCAGCATGCATAAAGCTAAAGGTCTGACTCAGAGAGTTTTCTGTTTTCAATGATGAAATGCTGTTGGTTTAGTGATGACACAATTCTAATTAGTTAGCAGCAGTACTAGTAATAGTATTTCAAATCATTTAAAATATAAGCACTTTAATTTAAAATATCTTTGAAATGTGGGTTGTTTGCATGCCATCATGTTTGGTGGGGCAGTCAGGGCATTTAGGGGGGCTTTGCCCCCCTATGCCCATGCCTATATCCGGCCCTGTTAGTTTCTGCATGCTGGAGGGGACCCCTAGTCCTGCTCAACAATTCTAACATAAAACCTTGGTGTACTCAACATGCCTGGGTTCACATTATGGCAAATAAACTACTAGAGGTGTAGACAACTGTAAAAATACATTTTATTAAATGAATCGCAATATCGTCTGACCAGAATTTAAATCGTGCACTTTTGTGCCACACTAAGTGAGGGGAAAGCAGGTGTCTTGTTTCTTTCTTCCCTTTTTGTACAACGTAAATCTTGGTAGAAAATGGGCTGGTAATGGTGTTTCATTTATCATTTCCACCTGACTTGCATGCTTTGAATGCATAAGTGTATTTTCGTACCTTTTGCTTTGGGGGAACATTTTTCATTTCTCCAACTGAATGCGGTGATATGACACAAGGACACTGATTGTCAAAGTGCTGTCCAGGAGCCTCCAGGGTATCCTTGGGTGTGTTCCAGGGCTTTTGAGGGCTTTAATTTCGCTATTTCACTGGTTAGAGGTTGGCTCAATGAGGGAATGTATGTAGAATAGAATATTTTACAACCATATATATACCTACAAATGCAATAGACAGTTGTAGAGTTCTGACACATCATTTCAAATTGGGATCTGTTGCTTAATATTGCAGGTATGTGCCAATTTTGGGGTCCAAGAAAACATGAAAAGGTTTTCGAACCACGTCCTAAGGCAGTGGTTTTCAGCTTTTTTGATACCAGGGCCCACTATTTATTGAGCATTTGAGCCACAGATATCACCATTTGATATTTTAGCCTGAGAGACCCCAAAACTAAATATTTATCTTGTTTTTGTCTACATTTCCAGGCTGCATTTCGCAAACAAAACAGTCAAGCATCAAAATGACTAATGTTCTACATTCTCTAATTGTGTACAATATTTTAACTCTTGAAAGTATAAACATGAAACCAAATGCACCCGCAAGGGTCCATTTGGTTTCATGTTTACGCTGTCCAGAGTTACATCTGGCTAACCAACATTAAATCATTTAGCTGGGGACCACCTGGAACTCTCTCAAGGACCGCTGGATGTCCCCGGACAATCATGATCCCTGAATAAGGTCTGTGGCGCAAAACATTTTCATATCCGTCTGTGGCCCAATAATGAATACTGTAGGCTTACATTTGGATCCAGTGGTTAGCCACTCCAGTGATGTCTGTCTGTCTGTCTGTCTGTCTGTCTGTCTGTCTGTCTGTCTGTCTGTCTGTCTGTCTGTCTGTCTGTCTGTCTGTCTGTCTGTCTGTCTGTCTGTCTGTCTGTCTGTCTTAGTACTTGTAGCACAGGTTGAAATCCATTGGACATACTGTATGGCATGCCTGTCACTTTCATTTAACATTATGGGACTGCAAATGAAATGAAGACAGAAAAATAAACCCATCAGCACAGTTCCCTGTGCTGAATACTGCAAATAACATTCTGGAGTTGTCCAACATCTATGCTGTCAAACACGTGTACAAGTGTAGTTACTCAAAAGAGTGGAAAATATACCATATAAATAAATCACCAAAAGCTTGTTTAAAGTTTGAGAATTCAAAATTCATGATCTGAAGTAAGAAGAAATATATCAAGTTGGGTTGTACTTTGTACTGAAGCAGGTGGCCATGCAGTATAAATCATAAATTTGAGAATAAAACTGAGACGCCTGCACTCAATCAATACTTTTTCTTTTACGTCTAGAGACTAAATCCATCCTCAAAAGTGAAAATCTGTGAATGCTCCAATAGTGTCAAATTACAGGAGTCGGCGTACAGAGGGAAATGGCTCCGCGTGGACCTTGATCATTTTGTCCTCTGCTTTTATAACATAAAAAAAGATTTATTTCATGGTAGTGTGAGTATGACTCAAAGGATTTCTCACAGAGGATTATTGGCTATAGCAGGGGTTTTCAACAGGTGGTAAGGGGACCACCAGTGGTCCCTACGAGGATTCGAGATGGTCCCCAGGCTAAATGATGGAAAGTTGGTTAAGCAGATGTAACTCTTTCGTAAAAAGCGTAAAAATGAAACCAAATGGACCCGCAACTCAAGACTTAAAATATTCATCATGTGAATTATCCCAAGTCTACACAACTAGAGAATGTAGAAGATTAATGGTCATTTGGATATATGTTGGACTGTTTGGTTTTCTCCGAAATCCAGCATGGAATTGTGGACACAAGAAAAAGAAATCTTTAGTTTTGGGGTCTGTGTGGGGGCTAAAATGTCATCAAATGGTGGTCCTCCGTGGCTCAAATTCTGAATGAATAGTGGGCCCTGGTATGGAAAAGGTTGGAAACCACTGGGCTATGGTGATGGTGAGCAGCAGGGGCGGAGTGGGGCTGGCCAGGCCATCTGGACTTTGCCATTGGCCAGGCCACCCCCCCCACCCCCCCACCTCACCTCGCAAAAGTCGAAGCATGACAAAGCTACTGTGCCTTCAAAGGTTTATTTTCAAACGAACTAATATTACTATTACATATTACTTTAAAAATGTTTTACAAAATATTTAGTATCACTATTAATAAAATATTGTGTAGGCCAGTGGCATACCTACAATAAAGCAAACACCATCTAGCCAAATCCATTTGAGATCAACTTGAAAAAGGAGTTAAATGTATTCCTTGAATTCATGGAAGCCAGTAAATAATTTGAGAAATTATAGAAAATAAGTAATTATTTAACTTCTGCAGATGTCGAGATAATTTCACATGAACACTTGCAGTGAGACATATTGACAGAAAGTAATATAGAAAGTAGTGCAGTAATGGCAGAAAGAAAAGTATAATGTATTCATTTTTTGTTAAGTAATGTATTTATATTACAAGTTACTGAATTTTGGTTGGTAATATATTAAGTTAGGTAGTGCACATGTCCTAACACTGGTCACCACCAGTGTTGCCAACTGGTCCCTTGCGGGTCCATTTGGTTTCATTTTCACACTCAAGTCTCAAGAGTTAAAAATATTCCTCATGTGAATTATCCCAAGTCTACACACCTTCCAGGCAAGCATCTGGCGCATTCTAGTGCATTTTGGAAATGCCACTAGTGCATTTTGGATTTTGGCAGTTGGCAACACTGGCCACCACACACACAAGAAGGGGGCTGGCAGGGGGTGTGTCCCCCACTGATCCCAGCAGTGGCGTAGCCAGAAACTCAATTCAGGGTGGGCATGAGCGATTCAGAGTGGGCATGCTGCGTGCGTGATGGCCGCAAATTTGCACGTGCAAGAAATCTATTTATTGCTATTATTGCCATATACGGTTATATTTCAGTTTATATAACCTTTACTGTACAGTGGTTGAATTAATGTCATGAAACATGAAATAATAATCCTGTCACCAACACAGTGTTTTGTTTCATTAGCACAATCATTATCAAATAGATTTCAGCTGTTCACTATTGAATCACAGCCATTTATAAATTAGTTACCAATGTGTCTGCTGATCATGACAGATTTTCTTTCAGGAGAACAGACCAGAGTTAACTTTTGAAAAATCCTCGTGAAAGTCCCCCCACAGAAACAAGCGCTATTGTTTTGATACCTGCCAAATGATAACGATCTGGCAGGTTTACAAACAAAGGGTGAATGAAAAGCTCCATTTGCATTATACTGGGTGATTAGTGCCCGCAAATCACCCATTATACTGTAACTACAGTGAGTCTAGACCTCTCAAGCTCTCTCTAGAGGCTTTCTGGTCTTTGTCCTTTGTTTTCTCAAGTTCTTAGTCATGTTTTCAATGGGTGGGCCAGCTCTCTATTTAGGTGGGCAGTGGCCCACCCCAGCCCACCCGTAGCTACGCCCCTGGATCCCAGGCCAGCTGGGAGCCTCTCGCTAACTCGCTCTCTCCAGTCCGGCGCATGCAGGTGCACTGGTGCAGGGTATCAGGTTACACTCAGTCACTCACACTGTTTAACTAAACTCTGTAGTACTAGAACACCTTTTATTTTTGGAAGGAGAAACACTAGTTTGCCTGGCCTGGGCTGGCCTGGGCCTGTCGCGCTGGCCTGCCCTGGAGGTTTCAAAAAAAAAAAAAAAAAAAAAAAAAAAAAATTTTTTTTTTTTTTTTTTTTTTTTTTTTTGTACCCTGTCCAGGCCACTAGGTGGCGCAGGCCACCGGGAAAAGTCCCGGTGGTCCGATGGCCACGCCGCCCATGCATCAGTGACACATACTGTCCACTGTATCAAGACATCAGAGACACATACTGTCCACTGTACCGAGACATCAGAGACACATACTGTCCACTGTACCAAGACATCAGATACACATACAGTACTTCCCAATGATCGCAACCACCCAAGGGGAGTTTGAAAACATTACTGATGACAAAAAACTTCCATACCTATTCTGGGAGGTACAACAATGTGCAAACACAGCAGCGATATTTGTTAGCTCATTTTTATATTGATTATATCTGTTATATTGTTATATTGATTGTATCTGTTATATTGATTATACCGTATTTGTATTCATGTACCACTGTATTGTTTGTTGTATTGGCAATGTAAACATATGTTTTCGCATGCCAATAAATTGGCATGCGAAATGAATTGAAATGAATTGAGAGAGAGACAGGGCGAAAGAGACAGACAGTCCGTTTTAACCGCGGACGATGGACAAACGACGTCGGCTGACATCAGC
The DNA here is from genome assembly GCA_039105355.1 of Benthosema pterotum. Classification (NCBI taxonomy): domain Eukaryota; kingdom Metazoa; phylum Chordata; class Actinopteri; order Myctophiformes; family Myctophidae; genus Benthosema; species Benthosema pterotum. Next base: position 40,093,704 of record CM076978.1, on the reverse strand, counting down.
CGACATCTTTTCGGTCGACCGCCCACGTCAGCCGACATCGCCCATGCTGCTGTCGCCCGAATCAGCGGCTCTCATAGACAAATAACGGATGTTGGCCGATGTCGTTTGTCCATCACCCGCTGTTAAAACGTACTGAGAGAGTGAGAAAGACAGAGAGACATAGCTAGAGACAGAGAGTGAGAAAGAGAGAGAGAGAGAGAGAGAGAGAGAGACAGACAGACAGAGACAGACAGACAGACAGACAGACAGACAGACAGACAGACAGACAGACAGACAGACAGACAGACAGACAGACACAGAGACAGAGACAGAGAAAGCAACAGAGTGACAGACAGACAGAGATAGAGAGAGAGGATGGGGACAAGGCACAGATGTTTTGGTTGGGTGCAGTTAGGGGGTTCAGTGTCTTGCTCAAGGACACATGGATGCGCAGCCAAACAGACAAACTGGGGACCTTAAGGTTCCCGGGTGGAGTCCGTCTCCTCTCTGCTTCTTGAGGCAACGTTTTGCTTGGAAAACAAAAAGTGGATTTGAGTAGTTGGATGAGTGAAGAATAACCCTGAGGCGTACTCTGGGGCCTGATGATAATAAAGGTAGATAATGAAGCATGCATGGAGAGAAAATCACTCTAAATGATTCTATTGAATGTTCATGAAAGTATAACCCCCCAGCTGTCTGTCTCTCCAACCTAAAAGCACTGAAGACGTGCCATCCGGCAAGAAAAAGATGAATCAGTCACCCATCACCATGCAGGGCCTGATTAATGAAGTCATTAATTCAACAGACCCAAGATTAGATTCCAGTTTTAAACAGAAAAGAAGGACGCAATACTAGTGGGAAGTAGCTACGCAACATTTCAGAGCATCGTACTTTTTAACTCCACATTTTATGCTAAAAGTATTGATATTTTTAATGTATGGTATGATTTTGAATTTAGGCATTTAGATGCTCTTAATCCAGAGAAACTTATACACTACTACTGGTACTAACTACAGCTGTGGCACCACTAAACCCACAGCATTTCATCATTGAAATGCATGCTGCATGACTGTAAGTAAAGCATCAACAACTAATGTTGTTGATGCTTTACTTAAAAAATACATCATATACGGATCGTACTTATTAAGCCAAGAACATATAGTGTTTACATTAAACACTCCAAGTCTACATTTGCTGCTATCTATGTCCACAATAAAAAATGCTATCTCTGATCTTCTAGCAGCTCGCCCTCTGTCAAAGCCTGCTGTCTAGCTGTCTGGTTAAAGCCCTCAGGCCACCCAGAAGGATTTCAATTTGCTGGAGACCTTATCAATCTAAAAGGTGCTCCAACGCATGTGAACCCTTCCATCCAAAGGACACATCACAGCATGACAGAGCTGGAAGATAGATACCGCAGCTACGCCAGGGGTGGCCAGCCTTATTGGCTACGTGATCACCTAAAGCAGGGGTTTTCAACCTTTTTGACTCCAGGGCCCACCATTTATTCAGCATTTGAGCCACGGACCACCATTTGATTACATTTTCACACCAAAGACCTAAAATTAAAGGATTCTTTTGATTTTGTCCAAAATTCCAGGCTGGATTTTGCCAACAAAACAGTGTAAGCTTCTTAATTAAGTGGCGCTAATTCAGATGATGAATATTTTAACTCTTGAGAGTGTAAAAATGAAACCAAATGGACCCGCAAGGGTCCATTTGGTTTCATTTTTACATTCTCAAGAGTTACATCTGGTTAACCAAATTTCCATCATTTAGCCTGGGGACCACCTGGAACCTTCTCAAGGACCACTGGTGGTTCCCTACCACCTGTTGAAAACCCCTGCCTTAAGTGAAAACCACCTTATACCAGTGGTTTTCAACCTTTTTGATACTAGGGCCGGAATTGTACATCCGTACTATAACTAAGGAAAGGTCTGAATAAATGTGTGAATGAATGTCTGTCTGTCTGAAACCACGATAACTCCTCACTGACCACACCAATCAGTCTGATTTTTCACACGATCATGCAGGAAGAAACTGACAATGCCCTTTTTTTCAAATTTAAAGACTGTATGATATGATTAACAATGCATTTATTGATGCATATTTTTTGCACTCTGCATAATATTGCACTCAATTCCCATTTCAGCCATAGGGGGCAAATACCAATACACACACACACACGCGCGCGCACGCACACACACACACACACACACACACACACACACACACACACACACACACACACACACACACACACACACACACACACACACACACACACACACGCACATGCACACACACACCCAAAGGCACACGCACACATGTTCTATGCAAAAACAGCTCTTCTACCAGCTCACAACCATGAGTGCCTCCAATAAAAACACACAACAAAACGTGTTCATATATCCAAACGGGTAAGGCCCTAGACAAATAGAAATAGTTAATAAGGGTTAAGTGAGATCAATCTGCGATTTAGCAGTTTGCTATTTGGGAGAAGATCCCTCAGGTGTTGACGGAATCATCCCTTGTGCACTCACAGACAGGTACAGTCTGAGATCCCAGAGACCCCAGCCTCCAGCCTCCAACTTACAATTACATTGTACGGAGGTGAGTTTACTGTTGTGTGAGAAAACAACATTGGCCCATTAGGCAGATCATCTGGGGACAACCCTGAAATCATCTGGCGACACTCTCGGGGTCGGTCCGGACGCAACCGCCTCAGAACCACTGCTGTAGGGTATAATACAGAGGCACCATATGCTTCACTATACTGTATATCATAACGTCTTGATGTAATTAGATGTTTTCTTGCAGCAGAGGCCCCTCGAAAACAGGGCCGAAGGGAAACTTAAAGGGTGGAGACTGGGACATTCCGAGGTCTGCCAAAACAAAATAGTTGTGCTGCTGCAAAAGACAGAGCTTGTGTTGCTTGTTTACTGCGTCGTCCAGAGCGAAGCTGTGAGGCAAATGAACACTGACACGGGTGTGCAGACAGACAATTTAGCACAGACAGGGAGTACTTTTTAGTTAGTGTGTGTGTGTGTGTGTGTGTGTGTGTGTGTGTGTGTGTGTGTGTGTGTGTGTGTGTGTGTGTGTGTGTGTGTGTGTGTGTGTGTGTGTGTGTGTGCGCGCGCAAATTGCAAGCAGCACTGAACTTTTTCAATTCAGACTTACAGTTTAACCTGTCTTTTAGAGGCTTTTTTCGTACTCTCTGTTGTGTCTGTCTTTTCATTTTGTTTTAACTTGTCTCTTGTTCAATGTTTGGGGAATACGGAATGACACTAGCAACTTTGCTAAATCTGGTTATTTACATTGCACTTTATTTTGTAATATAATGTATAATGTAATATGCACTGTCCCATCTAAATAAACAAATAAAGTAAGTTAAGTAACCACTTTGAAATGTGTCATTTGTTTTGGGCTTGTCGTTATAGGCTAAACTTGTTACTTGTTACTTTTTAGTTTTACAAAAACACTACAAAAACACTATATAATTAAATACATTTACATGATTCCATCTTTTTTTTTTTACCTTTTTGCAAGGCCCACTATTTATTCAGAATTTAAGCCACAAACCACCATTCGATAACATTAAATGTTATCGAATGGTCTAGTTTTGGGGTCTGTAGGGCTAAAATTTTTAGCCCTACAGACCCCAAAACTAAAGATTTCTTTTGCTTTTGTCCACAAATCCAGGCTGGATTTCATAAACAAAACAGTCAAACATACAGATCAAAATGACCATTAATCTTCTACATTCTCTAGTTGTGTAGACTTTCGGCTAATTCACATGATGAATATTTTTAACTCTTGAGCTCTCAATAGAGTTACACCTGGTTAACCAACTTTCCATCATTTAGCCTGGGGACCACCTGGAACCCTCTCAAGGACCACTGGTGGTCCCTGGACCACTGGTTGAAAACCACTGATTTATAGCTCACAACCATGATGCCACCATGCTGTGTTGTGTTGTTTATCGAGCGTTCTCACATGATGCAGTTTGTCTGGTAAACGCCTAATATAAACTAGGGCTTATGGGCTTACGACTGAGGTATAATATAACAATCCCTGGAACGGGTTCCTTACTACCATTGAACCCATTTGCCTTTGACTCTGCTTGACTGTGAGATTATCTGTAAGCCTCCTTCTGTGACCACCGCGGGAAGCAGAGTACCATGATCTAACTAATGAGGCTGATCCCCACCATTAATGGATGAACCATCCACAATGAATGAAACCCTTAATAGAGCGCTACTTTGCACTTCAACATCATCCAGCCTCTCTCTTGGCAGAGTCTAATGTCAGTCTAAACGTCAGGATGTATTTCCAGTTCAACACTGCAATTACACAGGCATAAATTTTACATTCATACAGTGCGTGAGTAAATGAAATGCTATCTCTAAAGACTCTCTTTCTGCTTCCACTCGGCTCATTAGGCCAAAGGCAACTGCTGAACTGGCAACGCGTGTGAAGTACAGTAACAGTACGCTGACAAATTAAACCACAAATCATACATATTTCAATGCATTGCTTCCTGGGTGGGAGGAGAACTTAACATAAGATCAAAGGAACTCCCCTAAAGGCTACTTATACAATTTTGCGTTGTTGCTGATGGGCAGAACCCAAATCTACATATTTCTCCATATCTCTATTAGCCGTGTGTCTGTGGGGGTTAATAACTATTTAACCAATGAAAGGTATTAAGAGCTTGTGATTAAATAATAGCTCCATAGGATCCATTGGAAAGCGGGTTCTTTTTGAAATGGTAAATGGTGCAGGGGTTTTCAACAGGTGGTCTGAGGACCATTTTATCTGAAATCCAGCCAGGTGTTGTGGACAAAAGCAAAAGAAATCTTTGTTTTTGGGGTCTGTGGGGCTAAACTGTCATCAGATGTTGGTTCGTTCATGGCTCAAATGCTGAATAAATATTGGGCCCTAGTATGAAAAAGGTTGAACTGACATAGCACCTTTATTCAAGGCACTTTGAATGGAAACCATGCAAGGCACAACCAGCACTTAGGGGTTCAGTGTCTTGCTCAGGGACACATCGACATTAACTCTGGGGAAGCCCGGGTTCCAACTGGCAACCTTGCGCTTACTACCATCCAGTGACTCTACCCCTGAGCCACCATCCACCGCCCCAAACCAACTGATTCGACCATCATCAGTGGATAAGATCGCAGTTATCGAGTTGTCATCAGCAGGACTTTTTCGTCTCAGAATGGCCATGCTCTGCTGACTCCCATTGTTCCGAGACGCAAAACCCCTAGACCCCTCCAACCGTAACCCTAAGCCTAAATGCCCGACGCTCAACCACCTCACAGACCGTCAGTTCTGTGAGGTTAGGTTGAGGGTCGCTACAAACATGGCTAAACCCTTCTGTAACCCTAAACCTAACCGCAAGCAGATTCGACCGTTATCAGTGGATAAGATCGCAGTGGTCATCTTATCAGTGCAATGGTGTCAGTCGGCCCCCAGACAACATGCCTCCTCGATAAGATCGGCTAATAAGCAGCCTCCTGGGAATTATCGCTTGATAACGGTCGAAGCAGGTGCCCATACAGTATATATTCTTTGCATGAAATCTTGTGGACAATGAGATGCTGCATCTCAAGGGGCTATTCTTCTTTCCATAGAGTTCTGACATTTTTGGACATACGAGTTTCTGTCCGACGGTGACGGGATGCTATATTTAAGTCACCCCACCTGGGAATACAGTGACAGTAGACTAGACAATAGGCTGGTTAATGCATCAAGGTACCCTGGGGGCAACACAGCGTCATCTCACAATGCTGTCACTCAGTTTGATTGGCACCTCAAATGTTTGCCCCTTTATTCTTACTTTAATAGCTTTTCTGGCTGATGAATCATATTATACTGTATATCCCTCTGTGAGACATCGGTAGCCCCAAATATACACGCACGCACGCGCACACACACACACACTAGGGTTGGGACTCGTTAGGATTTTATCGAGTCCGGGTCCTTACCGAGTCCCTCTTATCGATTCCGGGTCCAGACGGGTCCCTTAACGGGTCCTAATATATAGGCTATATATTTTTTTTTCCTTTTTTGTGACATACTTTACACTACTTCATACTATTATATAAATAACAAAAAGAAAAAAAAAAAAAAAAACAATAACAAAAGCCACTTTATTGGCAGAAAAAATGTACTTGTTTAAAGTAGGCATGCAGGCACTACTGCACTAGTAGGCAATACTAGGCATTGGTATAGTTAAGGTACATTATTTTTCCCTTCTTTTGTTTATGTCTCACAGACACATTATTTTCAAATATTAATAATCTTAACTAGTGTACTAGTAATAAGTCTTGATGCAGTTTGTGTCAGGCACAGCAAGCTCTTATTCATGGGTCAGTGGGTAAGCAGAGCCATGCATAATGTAGCCTATGCCTTGCGTTGTCAAGGCAAAAAAATACCCCATTCCGGACCGGTAGAGTATAAACAGAGTTACGACATCTCCGTTCACTTCCATGGAAAGGTCTAGCGGCTGCTCTACATAGACTCCTATTGAGCACGGGGGCAGTGTGTCCCTATTCAGTCTGCATGAACAGCGCCCAGGCGCCCAGTTTCTGACCCCTCAATGTCGCAACTCCGACATTAGATGGCTATTGCTGAGAATCCCTATACTATTAGTCTAGGCTGTTGTTCATGCCGCGGTGTATTTAGCCTCTCTAAAGTTATTTAAATGTTATGCTTTATCGCACGTGTTTTGGACCTGCTACCATGGAATACTGTAACTCTTGTTGGGGAATTGAGGATTTACTGTACCTTTTTTACGTGACAACGTGACAAACGCATGGAGGGCATCAGAGACTACAGACAACTTTCTAGTAAGAATACTTTTACTTTTGGGTGGAAGAGATTAAAGCAGGTGATGTTGTAGCAAGCTTAGAAGAACATTGACGCGCTACTACAGCGTGCGTGTAGTACACACACACACACACACACACACACACACACACACACACACACACACACACACACACACACACACACACACACACACACACACACACGCACACGCACGCACGCGCACGCACGCGCACGCACACACACACACACACACACACACACACATATTGTCCTTGTCGCGTTGGCAAAACGGTAGAGGAGGAAAATAATGTCCGTCTGCTCCTTATTGTGGTTGCTGTTGCTGCTGCTGCTACGCTGCACTCAACAACAGCGTGCATGCACTTCATTACACAGCGGAGCGAAATTTTGTTTGATGGGACTCGTTAAGGGACCCGTTCATAAAAAAATGATGGAAACCGGGTCGGGACCCGCGATCTCAGGCCCGGGTCTGAAATGGACCCGGGTCCGAGTCCCAACCCTAACACACACACACACACACACACACACACACACACACACACACACACACACACACACACACACACACACACACACACACACACACAGATATGACTTCAAATTCTCCCGATTATTTTCGACTTTTTGAACAGTGCCTTAACTACTCTGTTGAACCTACAGGGCCATTCACAACATTGAATGTCAAATAGTATAGCCCCTGAATATAAGACGACTCCATTTTTTGGGATATTTCCATTGGGGAACAACGTAGTCTTATATTCAGGCCAATAGGGTAGTAACTAAAGTTTGCAAATAAATGTAGTGGAGTCAAGTACAGTGTGAGATGTAGTTGAGTAAAAATAAAAGTATTGGAAGTTGGGATTACTCAATTAAGTAGAAAGACCTCAATATTGTACTTAGAATTGATCTAAAACTGGCCTAAAACGCTTAGTTAAACAATCGATCGATCAATCGATCAATAGACCCTGAGGTAAGAAACCTGGGAGTTTTATTTGACACTGACTTAACCTTCTCAAAACACTTCTCCAATATCTCCAAAACAGCCATCTACCAAATTAGGAACATCGCAAAGATCAGACGTTTTATTGCATTTACAGGTGCTCAAACTCTCATTCATGCCCCTTTTCACAAATCACCTGGATTACTTTAACTCCCTCTTTTCTGGTCTCCCCAAAAAATCTATCAACCGCCTTCAGCTGATTCAGAATACAGCAGCCCGGGTCCTTACTAAGACCAAGAGATTTGACCACATCACCCCCGTCCTTGCCTCTCTAGTCTACACTGGTTACCAGTGACCTTTAGAATAGATTTTAAAATCATCATGTTTGTTTTTTAACCCTTAGTGTACTGAAAATAGCAGATCTACAAGCTCATAGCGCGCCACCGAGTGGCGCGCTATGAGCTTGTATCTCTGCTATTTTTGAAAAATCGTGAAAACGTGGTGCAAATCTTTGAATATTATGTTATTCAATCTAGACCGGACACAATGGGTTAAAGCTCTGAATGGATTGGCCCCACCATATACAGTATCTTTGACCTCCTGTACCCTCACATCCCCTCTCGTAATCTCAGATCTGCTGAAAGAGTCCTACTTGCCACCCCCAGCTCCAGGCTGGTGACAGAGGGTGATGGGGCCTTTGCCACTAGGGATCCTTTGCTCTGGAACCAACTCCCGTTACACTAAGGCTTTTACCATCACCTACAGTCTCCTTATGTCTGACTTTTATTCTGATGTCTGCCGTTTTTTGTTGTTTTGTATTTTTGTTTGTTTACTGATTTACTGTATGTGAAGCACTTTGTAAACTCGTTTTATAAAAAAGTGCTATATAAATAAACTTATAACGTATAACCGATAGATTGATAATAGCTACACAACTGATCCCCAACACTTAAATACAATCCTAACCGCATCCTGATATTTCAGATATTTTGAACCAAAAAACAACAATTTGTCTGCCAGGATTTTTTTTTCTGCCAAATTATCCTACTTGTAGAGACCGGAGAGACATTTGAGAGACTCACAAGGCCCTATAGTAATAAACACAACTGTGCGTGAGAGAGCTTTAGCACCAAGACCAAACTTCCACAGTCTCCCAGCCGTGTTTACCATGTAGCGGTGTGCTGGGTCGTCGAGGTATGCTCCATTCAATCGCCCTGCGCACGTCACTGTGTTCTGGTAGTTAACAGCGTGCCTGGACTGTTCCCCAGACACAACACTGCACTTTATAGTGCACTCATTTACCCAGACGACAGTATCAGAGGACACATCAGGGGCGGATCTATAGGCATGGACATGGGGGGGGGGCAATGGCCCCCTAAATACCCAGTCTTCCCCCCCAAACACGATGGCATGCAAAACAACCCAAGATATTTCAAATTAAAGTGCTTATATTTAAAATGATTTGAAACACTACTACTGCTACTAACTAACTACAGCTGTGTCACCACTAAACCAACAGCATTTCATCATTGAAAACAGAAAACTCTCAGAGTCAGACCTTTAGCTTTATGCATGCTGCGTGTCTGTTGCAACTTCAACAACAACTGATGTTATTAATGATGCTTTACTTGACTAATAAAAGTCCCTGTAACCGAAAATGGTATGGGTGCGGCTTCATCGCCCGTGGCGCGAAGCGACACGGACGATGAAGCCCCCCGAAGCCCCCATACCATTTTCTCTTGCCCCTCCAACATGTTCTCTTGCCCCCCCAAATGGGACAAGTTATATCCGCCCCTGGGACACATTGATGTGTTTTCAGCAAACCTGGGAGAGATAAAGGCTCTCAGGTGTAATAATAATGATAATCAGCAGGAACTCAGGTCATTTAGCTTAACACCTTGAGTGAATGATGATTGCTTATGGTAGATTAGCGGTAGAGAGGGCTGCGACGCACACACAGACATACTTTAATGGCAGTTCCACACACACACACCTTAACCACTTAAAACCTCTACTACAGTCAGTGGTTTTCAACCATTTTCATACCAGGGCCCACTATTTATTCTGCATTTTGAATGTTGAATTTAGTCTCCCAGACCCCAAACCAAGGATTTTCAACTTTTTGTCCACAATTTAGGAGAGATAAACTGGCAAAACGTAGCACATAATACCACATTTTCTAATGGTGTAGAATAGATTCTTAAAAATTCAGTAATTCATAATGTTTAAATATAATTTAACTCTTGGGAGTGTAAAAGTGAAACCAAATGGACCCAAATGGACTCTCAAGAGTTACAGATCTACAGTATCCATTTGGTTACCAACTGTCCATCATTTAGCCTGGGGACCACCTGAAACCCTCTCAGGGACCACTGGTGGTCCCCGGACCACCTGTTGAATAGCCCTGCCCTACTCCCTCATTGGTTGACACTAGGGATACGCGTGGGCTCTATAGGTCCCCAGACTACCACCAAAATACAGAAAAATAACCAATCGGCAATCTCAGCTTGGAGCTTTAGATGTCTACCACAGTAACCACAAGGCCAGAATGTAGGTTTTATTTTTAAAGTACCTTCTATGTATCTTATGATCACCTACAGTACAGTCCCTATATAATACAGCAGAAAATGTACCCATACATGAAGATTGTTATGACACATGTAATGTCTTATAATTACAGTACTTTTGTTGCATTGGACCCTAGATGGCCCCTTGGTTAATCTCTGAAAGGCGAATTCCACCCATTTTCCAATTTTTCCAGAGAGGGTACAAATGTGGTGTCATCACGACAAGTCATCACGTTGTGTTTGACCATGTGATTTTTTTTATTTATTTTTTTTCAGACGTCCATTTCTAGGAAAAACTGAATGGGGAGGAACTTTTTATCCACACAACATCTCTAAGATACTGTATATCAATGACATAGTAGAATGTTGAAAATGGGCGGAGTTCCCCTTTAACAACCCCCCCCCCCCCCCCCCCCCCCCCCACACACACACACACACACACACACACACACAATATCCTCACAGTGAGATTACAGATGATGCCGTTTCCCAGGGCGCAGATGGTTAATGTCACCTATAACTCAAATAATAAGCTAGTGTAAATGCCTTGCTATCTGCCTTACTGTCTGAATGGCAAACTGCACAAATCCTGTTATACTCCTGTATCCCCATGCACTGCATTACATACTAAACACTTTCATGTTGGGTCTTCACTGCACAATATACCAAACTGAATTCCCTGTAAATTCCTTTGACACCATATTAAAAGGGGGCTCTGCGCTGGAGAAGACGCTCAACACTTCACTTCACAAACCCTTGGTTCCAAAAGGCATTAAACAGGTGTTCAAAACATGTCAGCCTGCGCCGCAGTCTGCAAACATGTCAGCCCTGGCAAAGAGCTGACACAGAAACCAACCAGAGACACAAACAAAATCACCCAACGTTCGTGACACGAAAACTTGTCGAGCTCCGACAATAAGTCAGAACTTTGTTTCCCGTTGCAAGAGTCAAAATATGTTAAGTAATGTTTACCGAAAAGAAGAAAAAAAAAACATCCCTCAAGAAGTTCTGCAACTCATCTTCAGTGAGTCAAACATTTGGAATCCAAGCAGGAAAGCCAACTTTCTGGAAATGAAGATGACCTACTTTGACCCTCTCTGAAGATGTTGCTCAATCCAGTTCAAAACAAAACAGAATCCACACAAGCACAAAAGAGGCAAAGTGCAATGAGAAATATGTTAAAAAATACAACATAAAACAACCTTTTCCTCCTTTTTATTTCATTTAAATCCAAAGTTAACGTCCCTTATACTGTAGCTTCTCAGGCAAGTCTTAATCTGACCCATATGCGCTAAAAGCAGACAAGCTTTCAATGTGGGATTGAAACATGCACCGCAGTCGCAACATAATGCAGAAAAGAGAAAAGCAAACAAAGATCCTTTGTTTTCAACCGTTAGCTTTTTAACCACGGCTCTGGAATCTTGCTGGCTAAGCAACAGCATGTTAGACATCGCAGTGACACGAGAAAAAACAACCCAAAACAATCTGTTTATGGATTTAGAGGCGGCATTTCCCCAGTTGAATCAGCCGCGGCTGGTGCCCAAAAACTTAAAACTCAGCATTTGCTCGTATACTCCCAAAGCCCTGGCACGGGGTCCTAGACTAGTCAGACATCCACATTAAGAAACACAAGCAGCACTTACCACCAGCCACAGAAAGACGTTCCCAAAAAACAAACAAACTAGCTAATCCAACAGCGCTGCACCTTTTTTTGAGTGGAGAAGGGACAACTTGAAAGAACGGAGATAAAGGAAACAATGAACCCAAAAAGCTGAGCTGAGATAAAGAGCTGCTTAGGCGACTTGCCTTAAAACACAGGGGTGGAATAGTGCAGAGGAGGAAGTTCCAGCAGAGCCTAATAGTTTTCAGCTGTGGGCCAGATGGTGAGACGCTCAGGACTGCGGTGTGCAGAGATGATGGGGTTTGCAAGCTAAACAAGAAGACACACGATACCTGGCATTCAAAGTCAACTTCCTCCACCCCCTGTTCTGTTCTGTTCTGTTCGTCCCAAAAAGGTTTAGCTGTTCCCCCTGCACCACCCACGTCTTTTTGTAGGTGTTTTTTTTTTGCGGGGATGCAAATAATGTGGCATGTCTGTCTGAGAGGGTGAACGATAAAATCCATCACACCAGAGGTTGGATTTTGACACCTCTATTATGACGTAATAATATACAGTAGCCCTACTGTATACTAGCATTCTACGTTGTAGTCCATATGGAAAAAAAAACGTGTATGCGATTTCTTGAGAGTGGCACCTTTCATTTAAAAGAATAAAGTTAATATAAGATCCATAGTATTTCTTTGTAAAGTGGAACATACATACAGTATATAATTTTGTGATTTATAAGAATTATGCTGTATATGACATTCAAAAAAGATACAAGATCATAGTATGTTTTGTAAAGGGAAACATATATAGGTTAGTATTTTATAAGAATAATATATGTGACATGCAAAACAGATATAATATCCATAGTATTTTTCTTATGAAGTGACTTAAATGAAAGGTGCCACCTTCAAGAGTTCGCATGTAAGCATACGTTTTTTTCCCATATGGGAGGTGTGTTTGCATGTGTGTCTGTGTGTGTGTGTGTGTGTGTGTGTGTGTGTGTGCGTGCGTGCGTGCATGCATGCGCATGCATGCATGCGCGTGCATAACCGCTTTACCTTGTCAAATGCAAAACCCTGGAAGTGCCCTCGTGAAACAGTTTTGACACTTAATAATCCCTTGTCAAAAAAAAAAGAAGCAAAGAAAAAGAAAGAACGGAGGAGAGAAAAAAAGCCTTTCCACTGCAGCTGCAGAAATATGTGTGGTTTTGAAAAACAGAAGAATCCTGGCAGCTAAGGCTGTTATACCTCCTGAAATCCGACACTTGCTTGTCTTATTCGGCACATGGGAATGAATAACCCTGGAAGGCTTCACAGGCACAGGGCAGGGAGCAACGCACGCACAACGCATACTGTACAGGAACACTCTACACCACCACGCACAGTGAACAGCCAAGGATACGGCTGTTTGTTGAAGGGTGGATGTACAACACAGAAATATTAGAGATGGTACTAGTAAGAAGTGAAAGATTATTTGAAGTGAGATTCTTCCAGGCAAGCTTCCCTGTGTTCAAGATGAGTAAAAAGAAGTGCAAAACTATATGGCAGTGGTTTTCAACCTTTTTGATACCAGGGCCCATCATTTATTCAGCATTTGAGCCACAGACCACAATTTGATGACATTTCAGCCCCCCCAAAACTCTCTGAGTCAGACCTTTAGCTTTATGCATGCTGCGTGTCTGTTGCAACTTCAACAACAACTCATGTTATTATTGATGCTTTACTTGCCTAATAAAAGTCCTGTAACCGATTTAATGGTATGGGTGCGACTTCATCGCCCGTGGCGTGAAGCGTCACGGGCGATGAAGTCGCTCCCATACCATTTTCTCCTGCCCTCCCAATTGGGAAATGTTACATCCGCCCCTGCATAGGGGTCTGCTTGGTGATTTTACTGTGAACCAACCCAGCCAACATACCCCCATCCACCTCTTCAGCAGGAACCTCACACAACCTCTGCTGGTGGGGTGAACTAATCCCCTGAAAGACCCCCTCTCTTCTCCTCCTCCTCCCTAACCTTATCACCCTTCTGTCTACTATACGCAATAAAGAAAATTACTTCTGGGAGGGAATTGGCCTCTTCTGATAGTTCAAAACAAAGTTCGGAAGTTTTAAAGGAAGGAAGGCGGTCGAGACGTTCGATAGAACGGAGCGTCGGCATTCGTGACATTCATTTTATAATTCCACAGAAAGACAGAAGAGAGAGAGTGGAAAGGATGGGAGACATATAGGGGGAGGCAGTTTCTACAAAGGAGGTCTGAGAAGCCGAGCGTTTCTGTGGTGACCTTCACCATCTAAGGCTAGCACGCAGTCAACAGATTTGAAGGTCCACAAGTCACGCAATGGCTTCTTTTTTCAAATGAAATGTAAAGATGGTATAGGCAAAAAATAATAATCCTGAATCTTCCTTAAGAAAATACCAGGCAGTCACATGTATATATGATGTAGCAGCAGAAAGCGGATGTTTTAGTAAGTACCGGTAAGCGAAAATACCTCAGTGGTTCTCAACATAGAGCAGGCCGTTTTTAACAGGTGGTCCGGGGAGCACCAGTGGTCCCTGAGAGGATTCCAGGTGGTCTGCAGGCTAACTGATGGAAATTTGGTTAACCAGATGTAACTAAAGAAACCTGATTTTGATGGAATCACCTCAGCAACAAGAACCCTATTGTGTTGTGAACATTTGACAGAAGAAACAGATATACAAACTCATCTAACTGCACAACCTCACAATGTAACGCAAGGAAAAGAAGCAAAACCAAACCTATTAAGACACCCCATAAGTGAATGGGGATTAAGTAGTTTAATTTATTGTTCAAATGTTCTTTAAATATGGTCTTTAGATTGAATAGCTTCATTCCTGATATTGTCTTTTTTACCCTTTTCTTATAATGTGTTGAAAGAAACCGTTAAAAATGTGTTTGGAGGGTGAAACGCTTTCGAGAAGGTAAGAATTAAACAGAACAGAGACAAAGAGGTTCTGACTGGGGGCACAAACAAGCACATTTGCATGCTAATTCAGAAAAGGTTCTTTGGTCCATTTTGTGGAAACCATGGCCTTGTTCTTTCCATGGTTTCCGGTGGAAGGCTTAACGTGAGCAGGGCTCTGGGTGATAGTGTGTTTATGCTGGCTTCCCCCTGCATGGCAGTAGCACCGAGATCGAAAAGTGGTATATGGTATGCCGCTAGTGCCTCAGCGGCATATGCCGGTGGCCCAGCGGCATATGCCGGTGGCTCAGCGGCATATGCCGGTGGCATATGCCGGTGGCCCAGCGGCATATGCCGGTGGCATATGCCGGTGGCTCAGCGGCATATGCCGGTGGCATATGCCGGTGGCTCAGCGGCATATGCCGGTTCTAGAGTGGTATGCCGCTCGTGTTCCACCGGTACATACCATTTCCCAACGGCAAATGCCGCTCGTTTTAGGGTTAGGGTTAGGGTTAGGGTTAGGGTTAGGGTTAGGTTTAGGTTAGGGTTAGGTTAGGGTTAGGCATATGCCGCTAGGCCACCGGCATATGCCACCGGCATATGCCGCTGGGCTACCGGCATATGCCACCGGCATATGCCACCGGCATATGCCGCTGGGCCACCGGCATATGCCGCTGAGGCACTAGCGGCATACCATATACCACTTTTCGATCTCGGTGTTCCCCCTGCATGGCCTGCCAGACCTGCCAGGCAGCACACTCTGCCTCTGGGAGCATTTAAAACAGGGAGGGGACCGCCGGGCTCTCAGGATTCTGGGGTTTCTCCTCCTGGTGCTTTATTTTTACAGGGTTTTTCTCTGTATCATTTCATGTTCTGTGTCGTGTATGGACAGCTGTGGCGAGGTGGAACCGCAGCGGCCGACGCAAGCATTTTACAGCTCTGGAGATGGGGCGGGGGGGTTGGGGGCTCCACGGACCTAAGCTATGTAAAAAGAAAAACATGTATTAGAACATGTATCGTGCCTGGGAAGGAATGTTGAGCCGTTTCCCCCACCACACCCATCTACACCCTGTTAACACCAGCGAAAAACGTCTGAGCTGAAATAATGCATGTGACCTGCTCTGGAGTACTACGTGTGCCATAAAACAGGGGTTTTCAACAGGTGGTCTGGGTACCACCAGTGGTGCCTGAGAGGGTTCCAGGTGGTCCCCAAGCTAAATAATGGAAAGTTGGTTAACCAGATGCAACTCTTTGAGAGCGTAAAAATGAGCGTGAACATGAAACTATGTTTCATGTTCAAGGGATTCAAGGGAAGAATAGATCACTGTTTTCAAAACAGTGGCTCAAACAAGCTTGGGTCATGGTCACAATTTTACGAGTAGAGTAAAGGGCAACCTTTTAGGAATACCTACAGTTTTTAAAAAAATAGTATTACATACTACTATACTATAGTAGTGTATTTAAAAAGAATCTAATACTTTCACTAGGTCCCCGGCAAACATCTAATGTCTTTTGGTTCTGGATGCAAAGGGTTTGGGAACTACTGCCATAGATGGAATTACTTTATCCTATACTGTGTAGGTGTTCACAAGTTAAAAGTGACTTATAGCAGAAATTCTCAACATTTTAAATGCTAGGCCAAGGAACCTATTGACTATTATCCTTTTTCTAAATCACTGCGACCTTTACAGTGTAAAAAATCACCACTTGTACTTGAGCTCTGAGATTGAACTTATCACAAAAAAATCTCTAAACATTCAGATCTGGTGAACAATTTCTTAGTAACCTCAAAGTTGACCCGCAGTGAATCGACTGCTTTGTCATCTGGGACACTGCGAGCTTCCTCCAGTCGGTCAGGCTGCTCAAAGAGCCTGAGCGGCTCCAAGAACACCCACGATTTTCTGTTCTATATCTTTTAACTCTCTGTTTCTGCATCCTACCAAGGAGCAGGGGCGGATGTAACATTTCCCAATTAGGGGGGGGGGGGGGGGGGCAGGAGAAAATGGTATGGGTGCGGCTTCATCGCCCGTGTCCTTCGCGCCACGGGCGATGAAGCCGTATCCATACCATTTTCTGCGACAGGACTTTTATTAGGCAATTAAGCATCATTTGTTGTTGAAGTTGCAACAGACACGCAGCATGCATAAAGCTAAAGGTCTGACTCAGAGAGTTTTCTGTTTTCAATGATGAAATGCTGTTGGTTTAGTGGTGACACAGCTGTAGTTAGTTAGTAGCAGTAGTACACTTTAATTTGCAACAACGTGGGTTGTTTTGCATGCCATCGTGTTTGGTGGGGCAGATTGGGCATTTAGGAAGGCATTGCTGTCCCCCCATGCCCATGTCTAGATCCACCCATACCAAGGAGCTCTTTTAAGCTTGGAGGTAGAGAGTATATTCTGAAGTGAAGGAACAAACAGAGTCAGGTCACTCTGCTCCAGGCCATGGTGGAGGCCTGTGGCCATGTGAGTGGCTGTCAGGGTTTCTTCTGATGCTGCTGCTTACAGTAGACAGGAAGAACATTGCCTGTGATGTGGATGTGACCAGACAGGATCCGGGGGCAGAATGCCCTTAAATTACAGTATTTTAGGGGAAGGAGCTCCTTTTGAGCAGAGAGTATAATATACAGGGAGGCCAGATCCAAACTGTTCGTTTGAGGGACGGAAGTATTGCATGTGTGGGACAAGTGAGGAAGCTTGTTGCAAATGTGGTTAACAAATTATTCTTGATGTCATCCACAAGCTCAAAACGGATGCGTTTTGAGCTTGCAGATCAGCTATTTTTGATATGACATGAGTACATGCAATGTGGAGTGAGGGTGGAAATATAGTGGCACCAGGGGACTACGTTGTGTTATTTTAACAGACTTGAAAAATATCTATAGTAGGAAGAGAGAGAGAGAGAGAGAGAGAGAGAGAGAGAGAGAGAGAGAGAGAGAGAGAGAGAGAGAGAGAGAGAGAGAGACGAACAGTCCTCTGAGTAAATTAACATCCCCCTCACAAATTGACAACTCGTGAAGAAAACATTAACTAATATCAGTTGAGAGTGAGCAAAAAATATTCAGCGTCACCCATACTGCAGGTGCTAACATTACCTTTCACAGCAAAGTGCCTGACCTCCTGTAATGTGACAGATGGAATGAGCTGTAGTTCATCTTTCAACTCTTATTTACACACTGTGCACGTTGTCTTTAGCTTTGTTGAGTGAAGCTATTATAGCTAAGTGCTGTCATAATGAATGACACCCAGCAGCTATGTACGGTAGGTAAAGCCTACAACGCACATGGCTGTGACTGCTGCAGCTTGGATACGTAACATTATGCATGATGAGAGACATTGTGAAGCATTTTTTCCAAGGTTGTGTCCACAATTTAGGAGAGATAAACTGGCAAAACCTTGGTCAAAATAGCAATTCTTCTGTCTTCTAAATCTGTACATTCTTGAAAATTAAGTAATTCAGATGTTTGAATATAATTTAACTCTTGAGAGCAATAAATGAATTTTACGATCATGTTATGCTCTCAAGAGTTACAGATCTATAAAGGTCCATTTGGTTACCAATGGTCCTTTCTAGGAAGGAAGGTAGACTCTATCATAGGAGGAAAAATGGTGAAAAAATAGGGTTTTATCTCTGGCGCCTGTCAACCAATTTCGCCCCAACTCGCCAGCAAAAAGCACTAGATTTTCCGCCAGGAGTTTTTCACTAATTTTGGCACTAGAGGGGGTCTGGAAAAAGCTAAATATAGTGGCAAATGTGCCAAGTTGGCAACACTGATACAAAGACAAATCCCACTCCCAGCACTCAGCCAGGCCGATGATGCCAGATATTGATTAGTTATAGGCTGATCAGATTTGTAGTGATCCCAGAAAGAACAGAGTTTTATACTATTGCTCAGTCTGAGCCTTTATTATTGGCAGTGGAACATAAAAATACTGCTATTAACGTTGCAGGTTCCTTTCATCTGTGGTTTTATGGGTTTTATGGTCTCTAGAGTGATTTGTGAACATAGAAGTCTTTTTATGTCAATGTCAAGATATCCTTCAACTAACACTATACCAAAGAAATATCCAACAATCTCTTGACTACACACTTCAGCTATATGTACTGTAATACTATATGTATATACATACAGTATATGCATATTGTATATTGGCAATGCCACATTCACATTCAGTAAATCCTCTCATCTTTTGTGGTCAGATGTAATTTCCTGGGGTCCTAGGACTAGATAATAATAAATAAATCGCTTTAATATTTGGGTAAAAAAAGAAAAAGAATGAAAATCAAATAAATAAGATACTGTAAATACATAATAATAATAACAACAACAATAATAATAGTGCCATGTTTGAATGCCAATGCCGTCCGTCAGCTAAAATCACTAAAAGTGAAAAGTTGTCCAACATTTACATTAGTGCAGTGGTTATCTTAATATACAACATTGCTTTCACACTAAACACACCGATCTGCACATTTCTAAAGTTATAATTTAAGGACTATTTGAGCCTTTTAAATAGCAAATAAATTACCCCAGAAAGAGGCATTGTAGAAACAGCTGATCTAGAGAATCTCACAGTGTGCGTCATTGAGAAGTTTGGGAACCCGTCCCTTGCACTAAAAGTGCATTGTTTCACATTGAAATGAACTAGGCCAAAAACACCCTAAACTAGTCCACTAAACAAGACAGATGAGCCCCATTGTGTCTCAGACCACACAAGTAATATTGGATGAAAGTAGTACACATTTATTCAACTAATAATGAAATGCATTCTTGCAGGATTTTTGCAGTGTCTCAGTGTTGTAATGAATGCATAAATGTGTGTATGGAAGTGGCTTTCAACCTTTTTTTTTTATACCAGGGACCACTATTTATTCTGCATTTTAGCCACCAACGACCATTTGATGTTGAGTTTAGTCTCCCGGACCCAAAACTAAGGATTTTCAAGTTTCTGTCCACAATTTAAGAGAGATAAACTATCTGAACGTCAAAATAACAATACTTCTACATTTTCTAATTGTGTACATTCTTGAGAATTAAGTAATTCAGATGTTTAAATATAATTTAACTCTTGAGAGCGTAAACTGAATGTGGGTCATGACAAATCATGATGACACACACAATATCATCACATAATATCTAATTAGCAAGAAGTAAAAAACGGCAGGATACAACACTTTTTGTTTCGTTTTTCATCTTAGAAATTATTTGATCGTCCCAAAAGATTGTGTGTGTCATCATGATTCATCACAACCCGAGTTGGCTTTGTTCACGTTGTAATCATCTTTATATAGATTATTTTCGAAAAGTCTATGAGAAAAATGAATGAGGAAAACACTTCTTGAACCGGGGCGGTGACGTCACTGCGCAGGTCTATAAGGGTCAATTTGGTTACCACCTGGAATCCTCTCAGGGACCACTGGTGGTCCCGGGACCACTGTTTGAAAACCATTGTTGTATGGGAAACAAACACAAAACTGTTTGCTGGGAGGCTGACGACAGAGAGAGAGAGAGAGAGAGAGAGAGAGAGAGAGAGAGAGAGAGAGAGAGAGAGAGAGAGAGAAAGGTGTCCCGAAAACACTCACGTTTAACGCATTATCCACCCGTCATAAAACTAAATATTATTAATGTTATCAAAAGCAACACATTCCTCACAGGAATAATGTTTGCTTGCCACCTCGACACCGCTGGTCCACTCCTTCATAAATTTCAAACCAATTCTTCGCTCTGCCACACTTTTATGGGAGAGTGATCTGAATGCACACTGCAGAGCAGACCGCAGGAGATTTACGGATGCACGATTACGTGATAACCACCGCTGTTGGCAAACTTGCTATGATGCCTTTGGACAAACTTTTAAATCATTACTATTTCTATTTCTGACACATCCTAAGTAGTTTATAGCACTACATCAGAGATCAGATCTGACACTAGATTCTACTAGATAAAATAAATGAGTTTTATATTTTAGTTTTCTTTCTAGTTCAGCTATTGGGCTAATCTCAGTGTGTTGTTAGTTTTGACACTACTAGAACCAACACTGTATTCTATTTGAAATCTGTGTCATGATGCTTACAGTTTGCTGACCTGGAAACAGTCAGTAATTGAGCTTCCTTTATTTATTGCCAGATCGTGGGCACAGAGGAACAGACTGGGATATTTTTCAAATGTGCATTACAAAAAGGCTTAAATATCTATTTTATTTTCCAATAAGTTTATAGCAATCAATGTGCAGAGAGATACAGCCTAATAAAGAACATACTCAGTGTGTTGTGTTTGAGAACCAACACTGTTCATTTGAAATCTCATTCTTTTTGCTGTACAGATAATTGGCTTTTTATTTATTGCCAATCGTAAATTAAATGTCATTGCTAAATGATTTCTATTGTAAAGTATGTAGAGTACAGATGTTTAGTATTATTAAATTATATTGTATTTCTAGATAGGATAGAAGTTCTCATAATTGTTTCTAGTGAGCAGAGAGAATCAATAATGAGTAAATCATCACTGTACAAAAGTAACACATACAGTAAAAAAAAAATCTGAGGCTTACTATTGATTCTGAATTTAATTTCAATACGCACAACATTCATCATGTTACTAAGATTGCTTTCTTTCATCTTAGAAATCCTGCCTGGATTAGAGACTATCTCTTGTTGGGTGATTCAAAAACATTGATTGTTTTCTCTGTGCTCTGATTGCAGCAATGCGCCTTTTTTGTGGCCTGCTAAAGAAAACAGCTAAAATGTGGCAGCCGCCAAAGTTTTAATGAAAACTCAGATGAGAGAATATATTACTCCGGTTTTAGTTTCACTACATTGACTTTTAGGACTCCCACTAGAGCTTAGACAGGCAGCTATTCTCTCGACATCTTTAAACCACAGCTCAAGACTTATTTCTTCAGTTTAGATTTTTTTTTGTCAAGTTTTATCCCCATGATTTTGTAACCCATTTGTTTTTCTCCTAGTGCCCATTACCTAAGGTGTTCCTGGACTATTCCCATACCCCCACCAGCCTGGGGAGGCTGTGGACTGGCCTCATGCTTCCTTCAATGCATGAGGAGTCCAAGCTGCCTTCTTTTCACCTGAAGGGGGAGTTTCCCTGGTTGGACGTAGCGCATGGAAGGAACACGTTATTCCAACCAGTTCCTGTCCCCTCCATCAGGCGCCCTGCCTGGCCAGGGGGAGGCAGTTTAGAGCCCAGGAGGATTACTGCATGTTTTTGTGGCCCTTTCACCAACCCCGCCTCGGGTATGAGCATTGATGACACGGAGGAGCAGACACGCCGCCAGCACCCACAGCATCCATAGCGGGAATCGAACCGTGGACCTTATAGCTGTGAGGCGACAGCACTACCATTGGGCCAACGTTCCCATTTCACTCTTGCTTTTAGTTGATTTTAAATCTGTTATTCTGTTATTTATGTTTTTGCTATATACTGTATATTTTTTTTCCATTTCCAACTTTTGTCCACGCAGTGGCAATCTAATGTAATCCTAGGGGCTGCATTCCCTCTGCCAATCTGGGGAGAGCAATGAGCCAACCTCATGCTTCCTTCAATGCATAAGGAGTTCAAGCTGCAATTCTTCTACATTTTATAATTGTGTAGAGTCTTGAAAATTAAATATTTCAGATGTTTAAATATAATTTAACTCTTGAGAGCGTAAGGGTCTACGGATAAGGAGCGTACAGATCTATAAGGGGTCCATTTGGTTACCAACTGTCCATCGTCTAGCTGGGGACCACCTGGGATCCTCTCAGGGACCACTTGGTGGTGGTCCCCGGACCACTGGTTGAAAAACCACTCCTCTATACAGTTTGATATGCATGCATGAGTCATCTTGCTCTTAACCCGTGGTGGTGTAACCACCACCAAGATTCGCTTTGTAAAAGATGAGTGGCGAGGCAGCAGGTGATCCATCTAAATTCAGCCTCAGCAGGCTGAATTCACAACACATAATGTGGTATATATTCATACAACGGTATTATAGTCTACACTCTACACCCACCCCAAAGCTTTGTGCATCTCAGAAGCTTCACATAAAACTGTGCTTTCTTAAAAGTCACTGGTAAATTTGGATCACAAATATCCTCACACCAATGGAAGGATTCCATTTTGGAGTAGCGTCTGCTTACATAAGGCACTGCAGACTGGCAGAGCAGCAGTAAACATGATGCGGGGGAAACGCGATTGCCAATTAACAGCACATTACCAAGGAAGTCTGGACTGAAGCTTCCAGTAGAACACATTTTGCTACAGTATGCCCCCACATGGCCACTTTATCACTCTCACACACATCTGTTGGATGTTAAAACCGGGTCACTTTAGACTTTTCCCAATGTGGAGAGGAAAGATATCACATCCTTCTGATGTGTGGAAGCCTGATGATAAATAGGCTGGTGCTCTGAGACGACTCAATGTGAGAATATACTATAGGTAGGTGACAGTGTCATATTTCTGCCCAGAGGAGTTTGACTCAAGTGCCAGGATGTTTTGTGAAAGGATAGATGACTAGGTATAGCACCACCCTCCCATCCTCTCATCAGAATGTTTTGTGAAAGGATAGATGACTAGGTATAACACCTCCCTCCCATCAGAATGTTTTGTGAAAGGATAGATGACTAGGTATAGCACCATCCTCTCATCAGAATGTTTTGTGAAAGGATAGATGACTAGGTATAGCACCACCCTCTCATCAGAATGTTTTGTGAAAGGATAGATGACTAGGTATAGCACCATCCTCTCATCAGAATGTTTTGTGAAAGGATAGATGACTAGGTATAGCACCATCCTCTCATCAGAATGTTTTGTGAAAGGATAGATGACTAGGTATAGCACCACCCTCTCATCAGAATGTTTTGTGAAAGGATAGATGACTAGGTATAGCACCATCCTCTCATCAGAATGTTTTGTGAAAGGATAGATGACTAGGTATAGCACCACCCTCTCATCAGAATGTTTTGTGAAAGGATAGATGACTAGGTATAGCACCACCCTCTCATCAGAATGTTTTGTGAAAGGATAGATGACTAGGTATAGCACCATCCTCTCATCAGAATGTTTTGTGAAAGGATAGATGACTAGGTATAGCACCATCCTCTCATCAGAATGTTTTGTGAAAGGATAGATGACTAGGTATAGCACCATCCTCTCATCAGAATGTTTTGTGAAAGGATAGATGACTAGGTATAGCACCATCCTCTCATCAGAATGTTTTGTGAAAGGATAGATGACTAGGTATAGCACCATCCTCTCATCAGAATGTTTTGTGAAAGGATAGATGACTAGGTATAGCACCATCCTCTCATCAGAATGTTTTGTGAAAGGATAGATGACTAGGTATAGCACCACCCTCCCATCCTCTCATCAGAATGTTTTGTGAAAGGATAGATGACTAGGTGTAACACCTCCCTCCCATCCCAGCCTCTCATCCTCTTCTTCCCAGCGATCTGTTAACCTGCCACATTGTGCTCTGTCTGGGTCTTTAGATAGCAGAGCTTAAGAATGGTTAAAAATAGACTTTTCTCTGCGAGCGTGTCTGTGTGGAAATGTATGCCTGCTACACTCTAGTCTAGCATGATGAGACACCGATTAAATGCCTCTGATTTGGTACAATGTGTCACATTGTGAGCTCGTAGATCTGTTCTTTTCAAATGTTTTTTTTTATACATTTTTTTTAAGTGGGACGTACACTGCCGCCAGTGGGGGCAGGTTAGCAGAGTACTGTAGGTGTGAGTAGGTAAACTAGGCTTTAGAAGTTGAAGGACTTTGAAGTCCGTTCTCAGATAGAAGGAACAAATGTAGAACAGTGTATTGTCAGCAGCAGCAGAATGTTCAGTTTGTTGGAGCCTCGCCATAGACTCCTGGGAAGGGGGGGGGGGGTCATACTTGAAATCAAAGAATGGATCATTTTTTCAGCATCTTGCTATATTTATTCGATGAAAGAAGTTTTTTTCTTGTTCAGTTCACGGTAATGTGGAAAGGCCCATTTATCACCCACTACTCTGGGGTGTTTATGTGTGTACCCTTTAGGTATTTTAGTTTAGTTTAGCCAAAATCTGTGATAATAAAATTGACTACTTTTTGAAAAAAAAAGTGAAAATGTTCCCTTTTTATTACCGTACTTTGTGGGGCACTGCAATCGCATTATGACACATTGTGAAGCTTGAAGATTTACACTTTTTACTATTAAAACAAACAAACAAAAAAAAGAAATGTCTCTTAATTTGAAATCTTAAAAAACTAAAATGTCTGAAGGAATATGTTATATTCACAGTTAAATAATGACATCTTTAAAAAAACAGGGACAAGCAAGTAGACGTGACCCTGATTCCATTCATCCAGTAAATAGAAGTTCTGAACATAGAGATACAATCTGTGGCTATAATAAAAACACACACAGCACCAGTTCAGGGTCTGTTCAGTCAGTGATTCATCAGCAGCACGTTGGTCGCTGTCTGTTGTCTATACCTTTGACACAGAGTTATTCATCTCAACTAGACGTTGAGTGAACTGTCTGAGGTTGCAGCTGAACAACATCTGTTTTAGGAACGCTCTTTCACAGCAAAAAGAGGAAAAAAGTGCAGACACAGAGAGTGTGTTCTGTTTCTGTGGAGCGTCGGGGTCATTGTGAGCTCCTGGGGAGAGGGAACCAGCTGACCAAGCACACAGTGTATCTGGAAGGTCATGACAGCTCCACTCGCACCCAGCGTCTAGGTGGAGAGAAGAGCACCGGTATACTGGGAGCCGTGATAAATGGATAGATACTACCAGCCCTGCTGGACCGTAGCAAAGTACATTTTTCGACTGTTCTCTGCTTTAAAGGAGATTTTTTTTTACTTTATTTGCAGTTTTTTTTTTTTTTTTTTAAGTGGCCCAGTTGTTATTTTGTGCAAACGCTCAACATATACATTAAAACAAGATTTTGTTTACATAAACAAACAAGGTTACAGGTACCAGCCGCGTGCGATTAGCATCGCAAGTGGGGGTGCACCCCCACTTGACTGCAAACTTTATTTGCAGTTAACTGCAAACTTTATTTGCAGTTATTTTTTAAAAAAAGTGGTCCAGTTGTTATTTTGTGCAAACACTCGCCATGTACGTTAAAACGAGATTTTGTTTACATCAACAAACAAGGTTACAGGTGCCATAGATGTTAAGATGAAATTTAAACTTGCATTGATTAATCCACTTCAGCCGCGGGCGATGCTAACCGAGTTAGCATCAACATTGATGAACATTAATAAAAAGCAGTATATCAAACTACAATTTTTCACTAAATGCTGGCGGGAAAATATGAATTAAATTTAGAATGTAGAGAATTTGTTGAGATGTCATATGGACACAACCACCAGTTCAGTTTGCCAGATACCTGGTGATGTGTGTTGATCCACACAGAAAGGGTATTGTGATGTCACAATGTCACTGTTTTTTGTTTTTTCGTAGGGGGGGATTGTTTTTTTATTTTATGTTGGAGGTTTCAGCCTCCAGAAAGGAACACGTAACAACCACTCCAAGCAGGGGCGGATGTAACATGTCCCATTTGGGGGGGGGCAAGAGAACATGTTGGAGGCGCAAGAGAAAATGGTATGGGGGCGGCTTCATCGCCCGTGTCGCTTCGCACAACGGGCAATGAAGCCGCACCCATACCTTTTTCAGTTACAGGACTTTTATTGCGCAATTAAGCATCAATAATAACATCAGTTGTTGTTGAAGTTGCAACAGACACACAGCATGCATAAAGCTAAAGGTCTGACTCAGAGAGTTTTCTGTTTTCAATGATGAAATGCTGTTGGTTTAGTGGTGACACAGCTGTAGTTAGTTAATAGCAGTAGTAGTGTTTCATTTTAAATATAAGCACTTTAATTTCTTGGGTATCTTGGCTTATTTTGGATGCCATCATGTTTGGTGGGGCAGTCAGGGCATTTAGGGGGGCCCCCATGCCCATGCCTACATCCGACCCTGACTCAAAGGGCTGTAATGAACTTCTGTCAAGTCATAAAAACATGAAATACTGGAAATTCATAGCACTCCACCTTTAATTATTGATTTGGGAAACTTATGACTTCATCCTCTGCACTTCAAGGACAAATGGAGTCATTATTATGTTTCACCTGCACTGCTCATGCTTGGATTACAGTATAATATCATCGTGAAAAGGTACAGGTTAAATTATTGGAATAAAGTATTCCAATAATTTAATTCAAGTTCAAAGTTGACTTGAATTGAGTATTGGACCAGGAGTATCTAAACTTTCTATACTTTGATCAGGGCTGGACCTAGGCATGGGCATGGGGGGTGGGGGTGGGGGGCTTCTCTTCCGCCATTGGCTTTGAATTGTATGCGCCCCCTATGGGTGGGGAGGAGCGTGGCACTCTGAACACTGGGTGTGTTCCATATATTCACGCTGACCACACTGCCAATACAAACTAATAGGGGTGTGTGCTCCCGGTGTGCATCTGTGTGTTTACCAAACTTACCCCAACCCAGAAAAGTAGCACCGGGGAGCTTGTCTACAAATGCTTTTTATTAAACAACAGCTATCCTAATTTTGGGCGCAATAAGTGTCTAACACCCGTAGAAACATGTGTGAGTACTTTATATTTGAAAACGGAATGTTTATGTACACGTTATGGATGTAAATGTAGCGATCCGCCAAAAGCTCTATTGAGACGTTGTATGTAGCCCTGAAGAATGTAGTCTATGTAGTTATGTAGCAGAATCTAGTTTACTGAATGTTTTGTGAAGATTTTTGTAAACCACGTTTTTTCTGTTCTATGAACCCTATGGAACATGAAAAAAGTGGTTTACATTTTTTATCTTTACCCAGAAAATATTTACCCATAACATCCCATATAATGTAATAATTAAAAATATAATCATACTTTAAGAAGCACATGTGACGTGTCAAACTAGGGGTTTTTCATGCTTCTGAATCCATCCCAAGCATTAGTTTTGCCCCAAAAACATTCCTTGGGTTAAAATCGGCCATAGAGATCATGGAAAATGTGATGAGGTCAGCACATTTGGGCAAGTATCTATGGCCGTTTTTTGGAAAGCCTGGACTAATTTGTTACACACAGTGGCCTAGAGGGAGGAGTCAACCTTCCGGGGTGGGCGTCGCTCTAAATGATGTGACGTAGAACAGCAGTGGACGGGCGCGGGAGGGGGAGGGGCCGGGGATGACGACACGTTGGTGAGATCAAATCAGATCAGCTCGATCTGCCGTGTGGATCCCACGGCACCCCGCCCCCCCAAGGCCAAAATCATTTGTTGTTAGGCCAGGCTACATCCGGGCCTGACTCTGACCTGCAGTACGTACTGCAGCTGTAAGTACTGTGATCTGGACATGGAAGATTATCCAGCTGTCGTCTGGTCTGTGAGCTGTGATGAATGGATATAGGATGAGATAATAAAACTACTCCACAGGGACACTTCTCCTGCCTCTGCCTCATTGTTGTGGATTTATTAATTTTAATAATTTATGAAGGAGAGGGTAAAAAAAATGGTAGATAAAAGTCTGATTTATTTAAGAGCCCAGGGGGTTTCAGGATGCGTGGTCCCTAATGAATTAGAAATAAAAAAGTACAACATTCTCCAGAAAACACAGCCCTGCCTTAGTAGATATGAGGAACAGCAAGGAATACAAAAGAAATGCCAACATCTAAAAAAAACATCAGCAATAGTCGACATATTTAATTTAAAATAAAGCCTTTAGAAAAAGAAAACTATATCGTTGACCTATCCAGCAGGTTGAGGATGTGTTATGCACCACAAGACTTTATCAAGTCTTGTTTTTATGTTCTAATATTAACAAACACAAGAAACAAATCTCAATCTGATGAGCACACTGTCAAAATGTTAATAACACAGTATTACCATTTCGACAGTACGTACCACTTCCCACTAATATCCAGCAACTTCACACAGCCATTGAAGAGGAGTGGACCAACATTCCACAGGCCACAATTGACAATCTGATAAACTCTGTGCGATGATGTGTTGCACTGCATGAGGCAAATAGTGGTCACACCAGATACTGACTGGTTTGAAGTCCCATAAGGCAAAAAAAAATGCACATTTCAGGGTGGCCTTTTATTGCGGACAGTCTAACGTACACCTGTGCACTAACCATGATGTCACATCTGCATCTCGATGTGGCACACCTATGAGGTAGGATGGATTATCTCAGCAAAGCAGAAGTGCTCAATATCACACATTTAGGCAGATTTGTGAACAGTGGTTGAGATAAATGGTTATATTGTATATCTGGAATGAATTTTAGGTCTTTAAGTCCATCCCCTGAAAAATGGGAGCAAAAACAAAAGTGCTGCGTTTATATTTTTGTTGAGTGTAGATGCTCCGTTTTTGACATTTCCCCCTTGAGGTCCCCATCTCTCCAACAACAGTTTACACTGCCTCAGGTTGTCTTTATTTTAATGTGGGTATTTTAGTAGCTCCAAACTTTTTTTTAATTTCCACACATCATATTTTAATAGTATCCTGATACTCACGCATGAGTTTTATGTCACTCTGGGACAGACTTTATGTGTAATCCCAGAGGTAATCTATTCCTAACCCCCCTCCTCTGCCTCTCCAATCACTCAGGTTGAAACCCTTGTCGCATGGGTGCCACCTGAGTTTTTTTTTTTTTCAACTAAAGGTGGATATTTCTACTAAAATACCCACATTAGAATAAAGACAACCTGCGGCAATGCAAACTGCATTGGAGGGTGGAAGACGTCAGCGTGAAATGTAGAACAGGGAGCATCTATAACAAAAGCCAAGTGCACTTGATGTGTAATCAAGGTAGCTGGATGCCCAATGTGTTTTGGTGTGGAATTCTCCTTTAACCCTCAGGCTCAAAAGTTAGAGATTACGTTACTTCACTGCACCGAACATCACAATGTGGTTGTTCAGTGATTAATTAATGTCATTTCACTGCAACAATGAAAGACCACTCTCTGCACTGTAACCAGTCTTTAGCACACTTCGTAAGCGTAGGTGTAAATATAGGCAGATGGCTGTGATATATTTAAACATCACAGCCATCTGCCATTCATTTTGATAAGGTGTGAAAATAGGAAACCATTGTATTAATCTTCTGAAGCCCTCGAATTCATGCTTTGATGTTGTTGCTTTCGCCTGAAAACAACAATATCAAAGCCTAGAATCCTGTATACCTGTATATGAGTTCATGTTGATATGTATTATTTTTCCCCTATATGAATTTAGAGGAAATTGCCTTCTTGATCTACGTTTCAAGCACCAGAAGACTAACAGTGATTTCTTATACTGTTGTTCCAGGCAAAATTAAAACGCTTGCATTCATGGCGATGATGAATTGCAAACAAAACCTGCTCATTGCTCTCCATTTCTTTTTTAAGATGTTTTGGATTTTAAAAGTATATCCCTGGCTAATAATATGACAATATGCCTTAAAACACTATACTTGCCTTCTATAACTAAAACATGCGCAGATAAAAACACCTTCAATACTTGAGTGAAATATTCTCTATTTATGAAAGAAATAAGATGCCATTGGTGTTTTTGTTTAGTTTAGTTATATAGGGAAAGTATGTTTTTTATATAGGGAAAGTAATGTTTTAAGCGATGTTTACCTTATTAGTCACTAGTCAGGGATACTTTTAATAGTAGGCTATAGTAGGGTAGAATCAGGTAGAGAGATGAGAATGACATGCCATTATAGGCCATCAGGCTCGGCAATCGAACCAGTCCTCGCATTGCATTATCATCCTCTATATGTGCAAGACAGCAAGATCATTCTGTGGCCACGACCGCCGGCCGTGAACTGGCAGTTCGATTCCTGCTGGGAACCAGGGCCGGATCTAGAGGGGGGTAGGGGTGGGCAGAGTGCACTCAAATGTGCATCCTGCACCCCCCCCCCCCCCCCCCCCCCATGAAAGGTAATATCAGTGGTTTTCATCAGTGGTTGAGAGAGGTCCAGAGGACCAGCTAAATGGTGGAAAGTTGGTTAACCAGGTGTAACTTATTGAGAGTGTAAAAATGCTCTCAAGAGTAAACTATTCATCATGTGAATTAGCCCAAGTCTACACAACTAGAGAATGTAGAAGATTAATGGTCATTTTGATCTGTATGTTTGACTGTTTTGTTTCCCAAATCCAGCCTGGAATTGTGGACAAAAGCAAAATAAATCTTTAGTTTTGGGGTCTGTGGAGCTAAAATGTCCTCAAATGGTGGTCCGTGGCTCAAATGCCGAATAAATAGTGGGTCCTGGTGTCAAAAAGATTGAAAACCACTGCGTCATATAAAAAACTTTGGAGTTACCCACCCTGCCATTCTTCCAGCCCACCCTAGCATGAAGTCTAAAAACTGGAAGAGAGGGTCAACTGGGGAGTTGATATGGATTGTGTTTATTTCTGTAGTTAATATTGAGAAGACTCAATAATGCACATTGTCTTCTTTTCTAACTCGCAAGGTTTACAAGAGGTTATGAGGTTATATGCTACAGTAAGTTCATCCTCTGTTTTCCAGTGTCTGTGTTATGTAACGCTGCTTCTCATTTACTGAAAAAATGTTCTCACGTTTTAAACTCGAAGGTTCACACCAGTTCACATCAGTTAGGAGGTGCAGCCTAACTTCCAAACAATCATTGACACTAGACTGCACTAGACTTCAGTCATGCCCTACTCAGTGTTGCAAACTGAAATTTTCAAAAATGCACTAGTGGCACTTCCAAAATGCACTAGAATGCTCTACAGAGCAGTATTATGCAGCTAAATTTGGATCTGGATGCCTGTCCTTTGCACAATGTATTACCCACTACTACATAAAGCAGTTTACTGTAGTTGCTGTATTTCTCCGAGTTCTACTAATGATCAACATTACCATTGAAACACCATCTATAAAGACACAGATATATTCTGGATAATCCCTGCAACCATTAAATGCAGTACTTTAAAAAAAGAAGATATGGAAATGGCTCTAGTCTGTCACAATATAATAGACACAAAATAAAGATCTATTGCTGCACAGAAGTGTGAGTGTGCGTGTGTGCGTGTGTGCGTGTGTGCGTGAGTGAGTGAGTGAGTGAGTGAGTGAGTGAGTGAGTGAGTGAGTGAGTGAGTGAGTGAGAGAGAGAGAGAGAGAGAGAGAGAGACTCTAAGTGTCAGTCATTCCGTCAGTCTCTTTGCAGTGCTGTTTGTTTATACCCATCCTGACATTCAGTTTGACCTCTCAAACAGCATTAATGTGCAAATGCTCTCGCCTTTAAGCCTTACAAATATTTTCTTGGTTAATTGCTTTGCCTTTAAGTCGACAGGGGGGAAGGGGGGTCCCCCAAGGGCCAGGGGTCTATACTTGGTCCTGTCCAGTGTGGAGGGTGCATGTAAACATAAACTTGCCCTATCCTAGCATAAAATGTAAATGCCATTGATAATGAATGGCCATTCATTATCAATGGCATTTAATGTTTGTAGTGGCGTTTGTGTAAACCAGGGGTTTTCAACCAGTGGTCCAGGGACCACCAGTGGTCCCTGAGAGGGTTCCAGGTGGTCCCAAGCTAAATGATGGATTGTTGCAGAATTGTTATTTGGACCAACATTTTGCCAGTTATCTCTTCTAAATTGTGGAAACAAACTTGAAAATCTTTAGTTTTGGGTCCATGGGGTGAAAATGTGATCAATTGGTGGTCCGTGCCTCAAATGCTGACTAAATAGTGAGCCCTGGTGTCAAAATGGTTGAAGACCACTGTCTTATAAGATGATATGAAAGACTGGTTGACGGTTGTTCAAACTTGGTTATTTGTGGATATAGAAAACACGCATGTAAAAAGAAAATAAATTAGTTAGTTATTCCTCCTATAATACAAGACTATTATAAGTATCCCAAAGTTCTATTCTGGAACAGCATGGACACCATATTTCAGATGCACGTCACACAGTGCGGTGCGTTGAAATGCGCCGCTGCTCCAGCGCAGTAGCGCCGGCCAATAACAGAAATGTTATTATTTGGCTGTTTGTTTGAAGTCATATCAGCCAGTGCTATGCCTATCCCTGCTCTCTGTTATTTCACCCACTGAAATACAAAGATGGAGACATTATTGTATATGTCTTGTGTATTACTTTTCATAAATAAAATGTAATTTCTGTGCTACAGTGTAACCCTTTTTTTTTTTTTTTTTTTTTTTTTTTTTTACAGTTTCGTTACCAGGGCCGGGACAGTTTGGTTAGACCAGTGGTTCAGAATTTGAGCCACGGAACACCATTTAATGACATTTTAGCCCCACAGACCCCAAAACTAATGATTTATTTTGCTTTTGGCCACAATTCTACAGTAAGCTGGATTTGGGAAACAAAACAGTCAAATATATAGATCAAAAATGACCATTAATCTTCTACATTCTCTAGTTGTGTAGACTTGGGCAAATTCAGATGATGAATATTTTAATTTTTGAGAGAGTAAAAATGTGTTTTTTTTTACATTCACAAAGAATTACATCTGGTAAACCAACTCTCCATCATTTAGCCTGGGGACCACCTGCTGGAATCCTAGTCTCGAGGACCACTGGTGGTCCCCGGAACACCGGTTGAAAACCACTGGTGTAACCAAACTGTCCAATCTCTGCCTTGGGGCAGGGAAAAAAAATAAACCACTTGATTCCTTAGTAGCTGCATCGTCAAGCATGCTGTTGTTACCCCCTGTCCACAGGTTGGACTGTTGATGAAGGCATTTGACTACAGGGCGGGTTCTGCATAGTGCTCAGGGGCGGATCTAGCCATGGGCATGGAGGGGGCAATGCCCCCCTAAATGCCCTGACTGCCCCACCAAACATGATGGCATGCAAAACAACCCAAGATATTTCAAATGAAAGTGCTTATATTTAAAATGATTTGAAGCACTCCTACTGCTACTAATTAACTACAGTTGTGTCACCACTAAACCAACAGCATTTCATCATTGAGAACAGAAAACTCTCTGAGACCTCAGACCTTTAGCTTTATGCATGCTGCGTGTCTGTTGCAACTTCAACAACAACTGATGTTATTATTGATGCTTTACTTGCCTAATAAAAGTCCTGTAACTGAAAATGGTATGGGTGTGACTTCAAGACAAAATGTGACTTCAAGAGAAAATGGTATGGATGCGGCTTCATCGCCCGTGTCGCGAAGCGATGAAGCCGCACCCATACCATTTTCTCTTGCCCCCCCAATTGGGAAATGTTACATCCGCCCCTGACAGTGCTTTGTGTTAAAGAAAGAGCACATTGAGTAACACAGCGCGTTCTGTCGTGTTGCCATCTAGCCATTACTGCACCGGGGGAATTGATGCAAATGCAATAACCCAAAGGCTGTTCCTTTGGGGAGATTCAGATTGGATTTCAATGTGACTGAGACACACACTCCATTCCATTTGGCAAAGAAAGCAATATACACAGACATGAAAAACATTGTCACCGCATTTGTATATATATACGCGTGTGTACACCAAGTAAAACAAGCCCTGGTATGTGTTTGGGGCCATAACGACTAGGTGAAACATAGACATTGGATTTCTCATTGTGTATTGCATTTTGAAACAGTCGTGCAGGGGCAATTTACCCAGCGATATATTTTTTTTTGCAAAGGACTACTGAAAGAATGCATTGTGATGAAATGGCAACTATAAATATCAAATGTTTGGTATTTGACAGTAATATCAAAATGATAAATTGTACTCGAGGACAATAGGAGGAAAAAAAAGGGTAATAGTTTTGCTGACAGTGTGGCATTTGTCGAGAGAAGCTTTTAGGCAGATTATACCGTACGTTTGTTACCTACCGCCTGTGGTTTTTAATCGCCTGGTTTTTCCAATGAAAGTGAAAATATAGTGACAATATCTTTCCCCAGACAATGGGACATGACAACCGTCCTGAAGCGCACGGCAGATCAGCCTAACCCAGGGGTTTTCAACAGGCGGTCCGGGGACCACCAGTGGTCCTTGAGAGGATTCCAGGTGGTCCTCAGGCTAAATGATGGAAAGTTGGTTAACCAGATGCAACTCTTTGAGAGTTAAAATATTCATCATGTGAATCAGCCAAAGTCTAGAGAATGTAGGAGATTAATGGTTTTAATTTTGCTCTGTATGTTTGACTGTTTTGTTTTCCCCTAAATCCAGCCTGGTATTGCGGTCAAAATCGACAGAAATCTTTAGTTTTGGGGTCTGTGGTGCTAAAATGTTATCAAATGGTGGTCCGTGGCTCAAAATCTGAATAATTACTGGGTCTTGGAATGAAAAAGCTTGAAATAAAGGCATACTCGTGTTGCATCAGAGGTGTGGATGGGAACCACAAGGTTACCAGTTTGAAACCCGGGCAGCCCCCAGAGGTAGTATCGAAGTGTCCTTGAGCAAGACACTGGACCTCTAATCGCTCCTGACATGCAGCTGCCTTGCATGGTTTCCTCTGACATTAGAGAATGTAATGGGCAATCTATGTCCAGCACCTTGGATAGAGGTTATAAATGCACCATTGGACAGAAAAGAGAAAAGGAGAGAGGCATGGAGCAAAGCCGTCATGAACGGGAACTGAAACATGTGACACGCCATCAGACCAAAACCTAGAAGAAAAAAATGTAGACGTGTGTTTGGACCACTTGGCCAGCGGTCACCCCTAACGGGTGTCAAGTTAGAGTTGAGGCCAGAACTGACCATGTGTCACCTGGTTGACCCAAAGTGACTGTCCACAGCCAGGGGCGGATAGGCCATCTGGAGTACAGGGAGTTTTCCCGGTGGCCTGCGCCACCTAGTGGCCTGGACAAGATCCAAAATGCACTAGTGGCACTTCCAAAATGCACTAGAATGTGCTAGATGCTCGCCTGGAACATACAGATCAAAATGACCATTAATCTTCTACATTCTCTAATTGTGTAGACTAAGTTGGGCTAATTCACATGATGAATATTTTATTTTAACTCTTGAGGGTGTAAAAATGAAACCAAATGGACCCGCAAGGGTCCATTTGGTTTCATTTTTACGCTCTCAAATAGTTAAAATAACTTTGCCTTTGCCCAGGGTGGCCTGGCAAAGGCAAAATTGTCCCGGTGGGAAAACATGTGCCAATCCGCACCTGTCCACAGCTAACAGTTTGCTGGGGGATACCACGCAAAGCTGAGGTCTTCATCTGATGGCATGTTGCATGTCATATTTTGATTGTTTTTAGTGGGAATGTGAAGGGAGTGCAGTCTTGTCAAGCATTATTTTTAGACGCAGCACTATTGAAAGACCTGAGAGGAGTGAGAATAATGTTGAACAACAGAAGTTCATCAGTACAGCGCCATTTTGCAACACTCCAAGGCTGCAACGTTTAATCACTGAATCATAATCGAATCGATTATTCAATTTGCTGTCAACTATTTTTTAGTAATCGATTAATTTCTTCGTCAACTAACCTCTGAAGTTTTTCCCGTTTTCTCCACTTAACCATATAGTTTTCCCCATTCTGTGTTTCCTAGAAGTGGAGGTCTGAAAAAAAAAATCATTAACATGGTAAAACACAGCTTGATGACATGATCAAGTTATGTTTCACCATGGTAATGATTGTTCTTTTGGGACTTTTTTTCTAAGAGTGTACAAATGTGAACCAAGTGGACCCTAGCTGGTACACTCTCACATGTCAATCACACGTCAATCATTTAAAGCAAGATTACTATGCCAGTCTAAGTAGTTATTGTCAAATTGATTCCAACATTCAGACAAATCAGCTTTCTGCCACTTGTCACTCTTTTTTTTTTTTTTTTAATGGGACTGCAGCCAGAAGCTGTGGCTATTTGCGGATCCTTAATTGGTGTGGAACATTCTGGGAAGCGATGGTTCAAGTAAGTCTTTTCAAATCTGTTTTCCTCCCCATCGCTGGCGCATCGCTCGCTTGCACACGCAGCCCTAATGCGCTGCTGCTGCTGCTGCTGCTGCTGCTGCTGCGGTATACATGGGCGGATGTAACATTTCCCAATTGGGGGGGCAGGAGAAAATGGTATGGGTGCAACTTCGCGCCACGGGCGATGAAGCTGCACCCATACCATTTTCAGTTACAGGCCTTTTATTAGTCAAGTAAAGCATCAATAATAACATCAGTTGTTGTTGAAGTTGCAACAGACACGCAGCATGCATAAATGTCTGACTCAGAGAGTTTTCTGTTTTCAATGATGAAATGCTGTTGGTTTAGTGGTGACACAACTGTAGATAGTTAGTACAGTAGCAGTAGTAGTGTTTCAAATCATTTTAAATATAAGCACTTTAATTGGAAATATCTTGGGTTGTTTTGCATGTCATCGTGTTTGGTGGGGCAGACTGGGCATTTAGGGGGGCATTGCCCCCCTCCCCATACCCATGCCTAGATCCGCCCCTGGTGGTATACAAGCCCTGCTGGCTGCCGCCATGCGATGCGACACGCTCCACCACGCAGCCTACTCCCTGGCAGACCCCTCAGGATTGAGGGACTGTTTGTCTGAATAAATTGCAGTGGCTGGCTCATGTCATTACCATTATGTCAGCGCTGTGCTGGGGTCAGGACTAACACGCATGCCAGAGGAGGGACACCAGAGCTGTTATGGAATCAGTGTCGTTTTGCCAGCAAATCTTGAGTCATAGTCTTTTCGAATACTTTCTATTTAGTTTTAGGCAGGGCCGGATCTAGGCATTGCCCCCCTAAATGCCCTGACTGCCCCACCAAACATGATGACATGCAAAACAACCAGAATTTCAAAAAGACCAAGTCAGACCTTTAGTATAATAATAACAACTGATGTTATTATTGATGCTTATACTTGTCTAATATAAGTCCTGTAACCGAAGATGGGGCAGCTTGTCTCGAAGCGCCAGAAACTAGAATCTAGCGTCAGAAACTAGAACCTAGCGTCAGAAACTAGAACCTAGCGTCAGAAACTAGAATCTAGTGTTGGAAACTAGAACCTAGTGTCAGAAACTAGAATCTAGCATCAGAAACTAGAATCTAGTGTTGGAAACTAGAATCTAGTGTTGGAAACTAGAACCTAGCATCAGAAACTAGAATCTAGTGTCAGAAACTAGAACCTAGCGTCAGAAACTAGAATCTAGTGTTGGAAACTAGAACCTAGTGTCAGAAACTAGAATCTAGCGTCAGAAACTAGAATCTAGTGTTGGAAACTAGAATCTAGTGTTGGAAACTAGAACCTAGCATCAGAAACTAGAATCTAGTGTCAGAAACTAGAACCTAGCGTCAGAAACTACAGTCTAGTGTCAGAGACTAAAACCTCATGACAGAAACTAGAATCTAACGTCAGAAACTAGAATCTAGCAACAGAAACTATAACATAGTGTCAGAAACTAGAATAATCTCATGTGGCTACTATCATGCCACTAAGATATGTTAGAAAATAAAATGGAAAAGGAAAAAAATGTGGATATTAAGAGTCGTACACGTTTTGAAGCTGTCAAACTGCAATAGGTTCGGAGACGTAAACTCCAACCCTGCTGTCTGGGTTAACTCCTCTCAGTGCAATGAGAAACTAACTCTATGTGAGGAGTGGTAAAGCTTTACCATGATGCATGGTGGCAGCAGGTGCACATTATCACTTCAGCATCTGCCTGTGTTTTTTTTTTCTGACACATTTCCCTGCGAGCAAAACGACCACGCTAACTGCCACGGCACCCACATAAATCTCCAAGACAGATTTCAATGGCTCATTTATAGTCCAAATCTACCGCAATAATTTACCTCTAATCTGCAGCGCTGCTCCTGCGTGATAAGCCGTTTCCCACAGCTTGGACATATAAACACTGTCCAAAGTCATTTATACCCACAGACCACAGGAGCCCAGGGAAGGGAAGGGTTCCACTTTGGTCACTGGGTAGTATCCAGGCACATGCACACATACACTTCAAAAGGGGGGCTTCAACTCCTGCCCTTGTACCAAATCAAAAAGGATGTGAAACACTACTACTGCCAACTAAATGCAAATGTGGCACCACTAAACCAACAGCATTTCATCACTGAAAACATAAAACTCTCTGAGTCAGACCTTTAGCTTTATGCATGCTGCGTGTCTGTTGCAACTTCAACAACAACTGATGTTATTAGTGATGCTTCACTTTAGTAATATAAATCCTACTGAAAATGGTATGGGTGCGGCTTCATCGGCCGTGGCGCGAAGCGACACGGCCGATGAAGCCGCCCCCATACCATTTTCAGTAGGATTTCAGTAGCATTTGCTAAAGTAAAATGCAGTAGTAATATCCTGTGTAGAATTTGGTCCAAAAACCAAAAATGATTTGAAACACTACTACTGTTACTAACTAACTGCAATTGTGTCACCACTAAACCAACAGCATTTCATCATTGAAAACAGAAAACTCTCTGAGTCAGACGTTTAGCTTTACTATGCATGCTGCGTGTTGCAACGTTGCAACTTCAACAACAACTGATGTTATTATTGATGCTTTACTTGACTAAAACTAAAAATGGTATGGGGGGGATTGTTTCAGTAACTGGAAATGTTATT
Source organism: Benthosema pterotum (assembly GCA_039105355.1). NCBI lineage: Eukaryota > Metazoa > Chordata > Actinopteri > Myctophiformes > Myctophidae > Benthosema > Benthosema pterotum. Next base: position 40,054,341 of record CM076978.1, on the reverse strand, counting down.
GGTGCAGCTTCATCGCCTGTGTCGCTTCGTGCCACGGGTGATGAAGCGGCCCCCCATACTATTTTCTCCTGCCCCCCCAATTGGAAAATGTTACATCCGGTTACTGAAACAGTATCCAGGCATGTGCCTGTGAAGAAATATGTATCAAAGCATACTGTATAATGTGAACTCTTGAAAGTGGCATGTTTCATACAAAAAATGCTATGGATCCTACATGCACTTTGAATCTCAAATATATATATGGGTTACATATGTTTCACTTTACAAAAAAATGCTATGGATCTTATATTACCTCTATTGTCTTATGAAAGGTGCCACTTTCAAGAGCTGGCATATATGATCATTTTCCACACAGGGTCTGATGCTACAGCATAGCGCGCGCACACACACACACACACACACACACACACACACACACACACACACACACACACACACACACACACACACACACACACACACACACACACACACACACACACACACACACACACACACACACACACACACACACACACACACACACACACACACGTAAAATCTGATTGATCAAGGTCAAGGAACTGAAAAAAGTTGGGAAAAGTATTGTGAGACGTTTCCTGGTGTTTGCATTACGGAATTGGATTAAAGCTGTTTAACTAGATAATAATGAAAGTTATCTACTTTTTCCTCCCTTCTTTATTCAACACAGATTAAAAAATGTCCTTCCCTTTCAAAGTTGTTTTTGTACAAGTTCGGTTAAATTCACTCCTGGACTTGATCTCGACTCAACGACCGACTGCTCAATGATTTCCAATCGTCTGGGTTTGCAAAAATTTCACTAGCCCCCAGGAGGATTCCATAATAAGATGTAAGAACAATTTTATAATTCAGGCCTAATAACAGCAAGGGTTCCCTGTGCACAAGGAAAAAGCCTTCCGACAGTTAAGCTCAATTAATTATCCGTTATCTCACTAACCGACTTGAATCCCACCGCATGAAGAATCCCCCTGCATGATCGCCTACATTTTAAATGGAAATTGAAAACACTTCAGTGGAAAGCTAGTGGGAGAATCACTTTCTCTCTCTTCCTTTTTCCACTAAAATTCAGTGGTTTGCATTGCATATTATGCCCCCTGTGTGCCCCCTGTTGCCCCCTGTGTGCCCACAGACTAAGAGCAGGGCATTAGTCCTGTCAACAACACAGAGAGCCAAAAGCCTCCGCCTCAACAACAGCACCTCCAGGGAACTACGTGCATTATCTACACCGCTGTTGTTCCAAAAATCAGACAAGCCCACACTGAAATAAGCAAGGACAGATGGCCCTTCGAGGGCTAGCGGGAGGCGTGTTCCAGATGGGCAGACAATCGATCGTTTCGGGGACGGCGGTGGAGAGAGTGTAAGATAGGAGATAAGTGGACCTTATACTGAGACTTACGGATCGTTGATGACCAGGGTTTGTTGTCTGGCCTCAGTCATCTAATGGGGCTGATGGATTCTCATGGGTACTGTGTCCACTGTGGATGAAAGAGAGAGGGAGGGGGGAAAGCGAAAGGGAGGAAAAACAAGTTAGCGTCAGGATTTGAGAAAATGGCCACACCATTTGCACACAAAAATGACTGATTGGAGGTCAACAACAGTCCTGCATGAAGCACGGTAATCATGATTTATGTCAGTGGTTTTCAACCAGTGGTCCTTGAATGGTTCCAGGTGGTCCCCAGCTAAGTTGGTTATCCAAATGTAACTCCTGAGAGCATAAAAATGAAACCAAATGGTTTCATGTTTACACTCTCAGGAGTTAAAATATTCATCAGCTCATTAGCCCAAGTCTACACTAGAGAATTAATGGTCATTTTGATCTGTACATTTGCCTGTTTTGTTTCCATATTGTGGACAAAAGCAACAGAAGTCTTTAGTTTTGAGGGCCTGTGGGACTAAAATGTCATCAAATGGTGGTCCGTGACTGAAATGCTGAACAAATAGTGGGCCCTGGTATCAAAAAGGTTGAAAACCCCTGATTTATGTGATCAATAGAATCCTCACCCCACCGACTTCAAGTACGACACACATGTCATGTGCACATGGCACATGGAACGTAAAACTATTGTTCAAAGTAGCAATAAGTCCATTATACTGTATGAGCTAAGAGTTCGAGTTCATTTTAATGCTTACCCCTGCATTTTTAGCACCAAAGTCATACACCTCAGCAAAAAAACAACAACAACAACAACAATTCCATTGGCACACCGATAAGCACAGGCAGCTACAAGACTTCAAACTCTGGCATGATGAAGCCTTTATAGATATGAATAAAAGGTATTCAATAAACAACAGGATTTGACAAAAATGTTTGCTGTTAAGCCCACACTTTTACATCACTGAGCAGATTATAGAAAGCCCTATTTAAAAAATGTTCCTTGTCAACTGCAAATCCTAACGTACTGCACCTGTTTCCACAGAACCGACAGGATGCTGTACATTCACTAGTCCATCGACAACACTAAATTGATGTTTCCGTGCAGGTTGTTTCCCTCACATTCAGATAAGGGAAGAAGACATACAGTATTGGTATGCCATGGGTTGTGTATGTGTCTTTATGAATAATGGATGGCAGCCAGCTGGGCCTCTAGAACGCCACTCTACAGCCCAAGGCTGCATTTTCATAATGTATGGTGGACTCATCATAACCAAATGCCTACTGCCTAAAATACTACTGTCCAAATGTACTGTACATTCACTTCCAAGCCAGTGGCAGTGTGTGTGTGCACAGTAAGGAATTAGTCTTGGGGAATATACCGCTATTACCGTTTATCGTGATATTGGAAATCAATACAGAGTAATATCGTTGGGCAGGGCTTGACACTAACACTTGCCCACTTGCCCGGGGCAAGTAAAAAAAATGGTGGGGCAAGTGAAGACTGCTACCTGGTTGCCCGATCGGGCAAGTGTGCAACATAGTGCACTATAACACAACACAAGATGTATTTGTCTTGAAGTAGTCATTGCACTCTGCCTCTGTGTCTTTCCCTGCTTTCTAGCTGTCCACAATTCCAGGCTGGATTTATAGGGAAACAAAACAGGCAAATTAACACATCAAAATGACCATTAATCTTCTACAGTGTAGACCTGGGCTAATTAAGATGATGAATTTTAACTCTTGAGAGTGTAAAAATGAAACCAAATGGACCCGCAAGGGTCCATTTGGTTTCATTTTTACGTTCTCAAGAGTTACATCTGGCTAACCAACTTAACTGGGGACCACCTGGAACCTTGGGGGCAAGTGACCATGACCTGAGGGCAAGTAGAACCTGACTTGCACTTGCCCGATGGGCAAGTGCCTCGGAGACCTTAGTGTCAACCCCTGGTTGGGTCTATAAAAAATATAGAATATCGCCAAATACCGACATTATACTGTATTCTACTAAAAATATGAGCAATAAGAATTTTAATTGCCACTATACAAACATATAGCCTTATTTGGGCTCGGCTTTTTGGAAACAATGTATTTCCAACTCCAGTTTGTCCCTATTTAGCCTGCATGAATGAACAGCAGAGCGCTCAGTTTCTGACCCCTCAAGGTCGCAATTCTGAGAACTAGATGACTGGTGGAACGTGTTCGAGTCTGATTGCACGCTATTGCCATCTATTGGTTAATACCGGTAATATTGAATATCGAGCTAATTAAGATGTTATCAATACCGATATTAAAAAAGCAATACCGCCCAAGACTATATGGAATCATCACCAGTGTTAATGTAGGCCAGTAGTTTTTCAACCTTTTTATACCAACCAGGGACCACTATTTATTCAGAATTTGAGCCACAGAGGACCCCCATTTGATGACGTTTTAGCCCCACAGACCCCGAAACTAGATTAAACATTTATTTTGCTTTTATCCACAATTCCAGGTGGATTATAAAACAGTCAAACATACAGATCAAAATCACCATTAGTCTTCTACATTCTCTAGTTGTGTATACTTGGGGCTAATTCAGATGGTGAATATTTTAACTCTTGAGAGCGTAAACATGAAACCAAATGGACCCACAAGGGTTCATTGGTTTCAAAGAGTTACATCTGGTTAAACAACAACAATTGGTTATTTTCAGAAAAGGGCTTCGTTAGTCTCTTCCTAATGTTATGTTCAATGAGTGTTATGTTCACTGAAACTCAGAATGATTGCTTTAGTCAGTGAGGACTTATCCCTGTTTCAGACAGACAGACAGACAGACAGACAGACAGACAGACAGACAGACAGACAGACAGACAGACAGACAGACAGACAGACAGACAGACAGACAGACAGACAGACAGACAGACAGACAGACAGACAGACAGACAGACAGACAGACATTTGCTTAGTTATAGTATTGATTAATAATCTAAATAGTGTACTAGTAATAATTCTTGATACAGTTTGTGTCAGGCACAGCATGCTCTTATTTAGGGGTCAGTGGGTAAGCAGAGCCATGCAAGATGTAGCCTAGGCCTTGCGTTTTCAAGGCAAGAAAATACCCCATTCCCTGCCAGTAGAGTATAAACAGAGTTACGACATCTCCGTTCATTTCCATGGAAAGGTCTAATGGCGGCTGTTCTACATAGACTTCTATTGAGCACGGGGCAGTTTGTCCCTATTCAGGCTGCATGAACAGCGCCCAATAGCCCAGTTTCTGACCCCTCATTGTCGCAACTCGGACATTAGATGGCAATTCCTGAGAATCCCGACGACGCTGATGTTCCTGCCGTGGTGGATTTCTCTAAAGTTATTTAAATGTTGGAATGGAATTGGAATGGAATACTGTAACTCTTGTTGGGGTTTACCGGGCCACACTTTTTTACGTGACAACGTGACAAACGCACGGAGGGCATCAGAGACTACCGTCAACTTTCCAGTAAGAACACTTTTACATTTGGGTGGAAGAGATTAAAGCAGGTGATGTTGTCGCAAGCTTAGAAGAACATTGACGCGCGCGCGCACACGCACACGCACACACACACACACACACACACACACACACACACACACACACACACACACACACACACACACACACACACACACACACACACACACACACACACACACACACACACACACACACACACACACACGCCTTGTCCGTGTCATGTTGGCAAAACGGTAGAGGAGTTTGAAAATAATGTCCGTCTGCTCCTTATATTGTGGTCCATTGCTGCTGCTGCTGCTGCTGCTGCTCTGCACTCAGCAACAGCGTGCATGCATGCTTCATTACACAGGGGGACCCGTTCATAAAAAAATGATGGAACCGGGTCAGGACCCGCAATCTCAGACCCGGGTCTGAAATGGACCCGGGTCCGAGTCCCAACCCTAGTGGTGATGGGTGTTTTTTTCATTGGTACATTTGACTGGAAAGGTTCAGCCCCCAGGAAGAAACCCTAAATACAAGGGGAAGACATCATTGAACATAAAAAACACACCAAGCGGTCCATTTACATACTGTCACCTCTTAAACATGTACAGAATTGGAAAAAATACAAAAATCACGGCAACCCCTCTTTAAAGATATTTAAGATTAAAGTGCTTGTATTTAAAAAGATTTGAAAACTGAAGTTATCATTGATGCTTTACTTGCCTAATATAGGTCCTGTACAAGATATAAATCGTGTGGGTCACAGGATTAAAGAAAATATATAAAATAGAAGATAGCTTTTGTGTTATAGATACAGTAGGCTATACATACATGACAAGATACATAGCTATCATAGCTATCATTTGCACCACGGGTGATGAAGCCGCCCCGATACCATTTTCTTCTGCCCCCCCCCCAAATTGGGTAAAGTTACATCCAGGCCTGGTGCCCGCCAGGTGACAATAAACTAACAGCACCGTGGATAGGAGCTGCACCTGCTGCTGCAAAGAGAAAAAAGGTCATTTCTCTGCCTTTGATTTCAGCAGTGTGCTGTCCAGGTGAGACCATGGAGCATTCAGGGGATTCTTCCTCTTGCTCAGGGACACTTTGGCACCAACGCAGGGTGAGCCAATTAAGGATTGAACCGGGATCTGCTGATGTCCCAGATGGCCTCTTAGCATAGCGAGCCGGCTGCTGGCCTTAAGCTATCGTTCCCTTATTTCCCACAGCACTGGCAGGGTTGGACTGCCGTTGGCAAAGTAAAAGCTTTTCAACACCTCATTCAGCATCCAACTAATCAGTCGACTGTAACTGTTTGTGGCTCCTCTGCAGTGAAATGAGTTTAACGATTGGACTAAGAGGTGGATCATGGTGAAGGTGCAAACAATACAGATTTAGATTTTGTAATTAGGCACCGCCACTTAATGGTGAATGTGTGTGCGCATGGTGGCAGGTCCTCTCACTACTGACCCTGTCGTTCTCCCAGCATGTTCAAGGGTGTACAATTAATTTGTTCCCACAAATGAATTAACGTATGATAAAAATAGACTTGTGTCTGGAAACCTGGCAAGTTTGATGTGACATGTGACTTTCACTTGACTGAGTGACAAACCTCAAATGAGGAAAATAATAATAATCAATCAATTAACCACACATGTATTAGTGCTGCAAGAACTGCCAAAAATTGCATTTGAATATTCCTTTTAAAACAGCATGTGGATGAAGAAAATCAAATTACACTGGTAAGCACTTAAGATTGTCAGTGGTGGTACCACCATGGCAATGAAATGGTAACTGCAGGAATGTGGTACCAGAAAGTTCCATGCTGTCACCAGGAGATTAACAGGTTAAAAACACATTTAAATGTCCTACTACTTGGTTAGCGGTTCCTAATAGACAGAGGCATACTGTTATAACTATTGTTAAGCAATCATTGACACCTTTTAAAATGAAGTGTGAAAAGTGTTACCATTCCAGGGCAGTGGTACCACCATGGTACCCCATCAGCAGCCAAGTGTTAACAGTGACAATCAAGTGCTTGCCACTGTATTCGAATATCGATGCATGTAATATCAATATGAAGTATTGCAGCCTAATATACTGTAAAACATCCTCTTTGTTCCTCTATTTGCTCCAGTTCTGTATTGTCCATGAACGGTTCGTGCTGAGAAATGAGCTCTCTGGAGTCTTGCAAGATCAAATTAATGATTGATAATCATCTTAATGGCCTGTTTTTGTATTAGTTTGTTTTAGTTTCTGGGCCTGAGTCTTGTGGGAACACGCACAGTATTTTAAATTCAAACCTTAAATTGACATTTGAATATTCTTTACATTTTAAAATTTGAATATTCTTTCAAATATGGAATATTCGTTTGCAGCCCTAACGTGTATACTGTACCACAAGATGTTGTACTGTACATTGAACAGTAGCAGAATTAAATGCCAAAACCAAGACAGCACCTGCGGTGTGTATACTGTACTGCACTATATGTCCACATGCAGCTTGTATTGATTACCCAACCAGCCCACAGGAAAATCCATAGTTGTACGGGTCCATTTGACTACATTTGGACCCTCATTGAGATCCAGTAGGGCCTATTGGATGTCAGTAATATTATGGAATTGTGGGCCAAAAACCAAAGAAATCTTATAGTTATGGGTCTGTGGGGCTAAAATGTCATCAAATGGTGGTCCGAGGTTCAAATGCTGAATACATAGCGGGCCCTGGTATGAAAAAAAGTTGAAAACCACTGTGTTACAGTAATAAATGCAAACTGCAAAGAACACTGCAGGAAGTACCGGCACTCAAACTCAAAATACGCTAGAAATAACCTGTTAAATCCCCCCCCACCACCACCACCATTAAGCGACGATCAAAAGGCTTTTTAAAAAACTCTATAGTCATTGTGTTGAAAAACTGCCCAGACTCATTGAACAGAATAAATCGGGTAGCAAGCCATTAATCCTACACTGCTATACTTTCTTTTGCAATGATGGATTATGTGTCTGATGAGAGAACACTGTTTTAATGTTCCTTTTGATGCCATTGGGAATGCAATGACAGTCTGGAGCACCAGACAACAACAAAAACAATTAGAGACATTCTGGTGAGGCGATGCTGGCCATGAATCAATGCATAGTCTGTCAATATTATATCTCCTATATGCAGCAGTTTGCAAACTTTTTGTGTCTGAGGTATACCCAGGGCCGTCTGCAGAAAATGATCGGTGGGCAGGGGCAGATGTAACATTTCCCAACAAATAGTTGAGCATATAAGCATATAGGGCTCGATTTTTGTTACATGCTAAACCCCTTATCCCAAACCCCTTTTTACTATTTTGATAAACTTTTTGGAATAGTTCAACATGCCAATCTATTGACAGGTTGTGAGCTTGTAGACTGGCCATTTGAACTATTGAAAAATGTTTTTTTGAAATAAGTTTAAAAAGGCAAAGAAGTTAAGGGATAAGGGGTTTAGCAATGACGGAAATCTGGGCCATAGTGTCTTTATATGTTGCCATCTCCATGTCGGGAGGAAAATTAGAAAAGGCTATAATCTATCAACAAACAACAATAATAATTAGCCTAATGTCAGTGAGGAGGGAAAAGGAGGCATTCAGTCAAACATGTAAAACATTAAAATAAGCCTGGGGTACTGGGCAATCTGGACTGGTGGGGGCACAAAATCTAATCTGGGGTGGCACTGCCCCCTAATGCCCCCCGTGGCGACGGCAGTGGCCAAATCAAAATTACAAGGTGCACCTGTAATCACTGTGGAAATAGCAGCAGGGGCGGATGTAACATGTTCCATTTGGGGGGGGGGGGGTGCAAGAGAACATGTTGGAGGGGCAAGAGAAAATACCATGAAGTCGCACCCATACCATTTTCAATTACAGGACTATTACGCAATTAAGCATAAATAATAACATCAGTTGTTGTTGAAGTTGCAACAGACACGCAGCATGCATAAAGCTAAAGGTCTGACTCAGAAATGCTGTTGGTTTAGTGGTGACACAGCTGTAGTTAGTTAGTAGCAGTAGTAGTGTTTCAAATCATTTTAAATATAAGCAGTTTAATTTCTTGGGTATCTTGGGTTGTTTTGGATGCCCTCATGTTTGGTGGGGCAGTCAGGGCATTTAGGGGGGCATTGCCCCCCCCCCCTTCCCATGCCTAGATCCGCCCCTGAATAGCAGAAATGTGGGGGGGGGATTTTGATTAAATATTGTCACTTGGGCAGCTTTTTTGCGCAGTACACAGCCGTAATAATGTGTGGATGCTCCAAAATCCTGAGGCACACCTGAACTTACCCCACTACAGCGTTTGGGAGCCGCTGATGCCATGTGTATTATTATAGGAACATTAGAGGACGGTCGGTGGTGATCACTCAGAGCATTGCTAAACAAATCCTTCATGTTTTCTAACACCTGCACAGTCAGGACCCTCAGGAATGACTTCCCATTCAGACACATCTGATGATCAAGAGCTGCAGCTAAACTGAAAAAATAAAGTCTTCAGCAGTCTTCAGATTCTGTTCTCAAAAGAATATTAATTTGCATCCACTGGTTGGTTGGATGGACCATTAGCTAAGCCCCTCCCAAGGTCTATTGTCCAATAGACCTTTAGATAACTCCCTCCCCAAAGTACTATGGTCCAATTACAGCTAAGCCTAACATGTGATAGACAAACCTCTCCACCAATAGCTTTCCTACATGGTAAAACATTGTTTTAAAAAATAAGACGGCAGATGAGCAGATCTGATTGGATCTCGTGTATATCTGTGTGTGTGTGTGTGTGTGTGTGTGTGTGTGTGTGTGTGTGTGTGTGTGTGTGTGTGTGTGTGTGTGTGTGTGTGTGTGTGTGTGTGTGTGTGTGTGTGTGTGTGTGTGTGTAGAAAGGGGAGCTATGTGACTGAAGCTAACATGGCATATGCATAATTTACATGACATTACATGATGATGGGATCCTTAATGGGAACACATCTTGCAAATGTTGTTTTTTTTGCGCTGATTCCTGCGATGTGCCTCCATGTGCCCAAAGGGAGAGTGCATGGATGCAACATGACACACACACACACACACACACACACACACACACACACACACGCACACACACACACACACACACACACACACACACACACACACACACACAACACACACACACACACGCGCGCAAAAACACGTATGCGCACAGACTATACAGTAATTTTAATAAAATGTTCGCAATGTTCCCTGCTGTGCTTCACATAGTGTAGTGCGAAGGCAAAATGCAGCAGATGCAGCAACTGTAAGAATGATGCAACTTGGTCCCCCAGTCTATGCATCCAGTCTACCCAAGTACAGGGTGAAAATGAGACCTTGGATACATTTTGTTCTGAGTGGGATATGGATCCCATTGGATCAGCATATATAAATCAGGGCTTAATACTTACTTGCTTTCACAAGTACAGTATGAGGTACTAAAATGCACTGATTCCACACAATATTAACTACCAGCCTTAATCTACTGAAACAATATGATGAATGAATTTAGTGCTAACATACAATGAGTATACACTGTACGTCAGTGGTTTTCAAACTATTGATACCAGGGCCCACTATTTATTCAGAATTTGAGCCACGGACCACCATTTGAGGACGTTTTATTCCCACAGTCCCCAAAAACTAAAGATTTCTTTTCTGTGAAATCCTTTGTCCGCAATTCCAGGCTGGATTTGGGAAACCAAACAGTAAAACATACAGATCAAAATGACCATTAATTAATCTTCTACAATCTCTAGACTTTGGGCTAATTCAGATGATGGATATTTTAACTCTTCAGAGTGTTAACATGAAACCAAATGGACCTGCAAGGGTCCATTTGATTTCATGTTTACATTCTGAAAGAGTTACACCTGGTTAACCAACTTTCCATCATTTAGCCTGGGGACCACCCGGAACTCACTCAACGACCACAGGTGGTCCCCGGACCACTGGTTGCAAAGCACTGTACAAGATAATGAATGCATTGGGATTCAAATTTACGTCCAGTGCAAGTGATGCATCCAGTGCAACTGTTAAATGTTTTTTTGCTATTTAACTAATTCAGATTCCCATTCCACCCCGAAAGGCATACTAGATTTATTACCGTTTTACATTTACACTCATAGCATGTTAATCACTTATAGGATGTGAATGTGAGTGAATTTGGGACTCTCAATGTGCTTGTGTAACAGTCATCAGATATGAATGATAGTCAATGAGTATAGGCTGCAGGCTACTACCATGACCACTGTGGGAATCTCTGCTCTGGGTTGGCATGCATATCATGCATTAATAAAGACCTAATGTTGAAAGCATGCCCAAAAAAATATATATATACCTACAAAGTACAGTAGTATCCAAAAAGTGTTTTCCAGAGATTTCTACACTGCAAAAGATGCAGTCCTACATATAAGAAAAAATATATGTATCTGAGTGTGAAAGTACTACAAACAAGCAAAATAATCTGTCCATGGGGTAAGTGAATTGTACTTGGTAATTATTGTAAATAGAAATATTTCTAAAAACAAGGTTGATAATCTTATACAATTTCCTCTTGGTTAGTATATCCTTATTAAAACAAGAGCAATCATACTTTTTAAGGAGAATTCGACACCAAAACACATTGGCCATCAATCTACCTTGATTCGTGTGACATGATTCATAATGTCCTTGATTTTTGTCACAGATGTTCCATTTTCTACATTTCACCATGAGGTCAGTTGCAGTTGCAGCCTCTGTTGCCAGTGCAGTTAACATGGCTGCAGGTTGTCTTTATTCTAATGTGAGTATTTCTGTAACTCCAAACTTTTTTTTCACACATCACATTGTAATACTAATAGTATACTGATGAACATGCTTGAGTTTTATGTTACTCTGCGGCAGACTTTACATGTAATCCCAGAGGTAATTTATTCCTCCTCCTCCACTCCCCTCCCTTCTGCCACTCTCCTCTCCAATCACTCCGGTTAAAACTCCTGTCCCACGGGTGCCGGCTGACTTTTAAAAAAATCATCTAGTGGTCCAATTATCGAGTACTATGTGGCTTGATGTGATGTATTAAAAAGTTTGGAGTTACAGAAATACCCGCATTAGAATAAAGGCAACCTGCGGCCATGTTAGCTGCACTGGTGCAACAGCAACAGAGGCTGCAGCTGACCTCATGGTGAAATGTAGAAAATGGAGCATCATGACAAAAATCAAGGACATTATGAATCATGTCACAGGAATCAGGGTAGATTGATGACCAATGTGTTTTGGTGTGGAATTCACCTTTAAGTCTAGATCTAAGATTACAAGACTTGCTTAGTTCATAATTTTTTGCAGTGTATCCACCCTCAATCCCATTATCAGCATAAGCCAAAATGAGGCAGAGGGGTCAATTACTCTCCACCATACATTTTTGACAGGGATCCATCTAAAGTTAATTCAGTATTTGATTTAATAGCCTAGAAGACACAACATAGAGCAGATGTGATATATTACGATGAAATGGCGATAAATAAAGTAGAGCCAGCATATACATTATAATATAGCCCCTTAGTCAGTTTTAATAAACATGAGATGTATCAACTTGGAAGCCCTCAACAGCTAAACCGTTTCCGTTTCTACGACGCACCAACGGCATTCTCAAGATATCCACAACTTAAAGTATTCTTTCACCCCCGAAGGATCACATTTTCAAGCAGGCCGATAACATAACCCAATCACAATGGGTAATGCCCTGCCTGGCTCCCCAGTGTTGTGTGTGTGCGCTGGCTGAAGCAGATAAGAGACAGCCTGGAACATGCAGAAGGAGGCTGGCCCTGCTCCAGATCCCCTCCCGAGGGGGGCAGCAGCTCTCTGCCTGTACTGGGCAGATGTCAGCTAGACTCCTGGCGCAGGGAAGCAGGTGCAAATCGTGTCCAAATCCACCACCACCGCACCTGGCTGGAGCACACTGTGGGCTCTAACAGAGGGAAGTTACCGTAGCTGCTGCCAGACAATAGAGTTGATGCTTTCAATTATTTTATTACTTGCGCATGAGCGGAGCGGGTGCAAGTAAGGTGATCGGTGCACGCTTACTGTACCCCTCGGGTTACAGCGATCGGTCGGTTTAGGTCAGTGGTTTTCAATCTTTTTGATACCAGGGCCCACTATTTATTCAGCATTTGAGCCACGGACCACCACTTGATGACATTTTAGCTCCACAGACCCCAAAACTTTAAAGATTTATTTTGCTTTTGTCCACAATACCTGGCTGGATTTGGGCAAACATACAGATCAAAATGATCATTAATCTTGTGTGTAGACTTGGGCTAATTCAGATGGTGAACATTTTAACTCTTGAGAGTGTAAAATGAAACCAAATGGACCCGCAAGGGTGGACCTGCTAGGGTCCATTTGGTTCCATTTGTACACTCTCAGAAAAAAATGAAAGTGGGTGGAATGCTCTTTTAATAGAAGGTGTTGCCTGTCGCCATGTGTCTCATCATGTTGCCTGTTGATATTGACATTGTTAGTTGATATTGATCAAAATATTGCTAGTGTATCAGGGCCTTTAGTGTGTATTATTATTGCTGCAGGGCTTTCTAAAGCTACTCATCTTTGATGCTTTGTAGCATTTATCGGACCATGAGAGTAGTAGACTGGAGTACTGTATATTGTAGTCAAACACAAGATGGATTATAACCCAGTGACAGATGTTTCATTAGGAAGTGCCTAAATCATCAATATTCCTGCCAGCAGGTGCACATTGCGAAATTATGCGGACGTGATGTGCACCGGTGTCCAAGAAAGAACGTTGAAGTGATCCGTCATCGCACCGGGAAAATGTGATTTTGAATACCTAACGGACAGAATAATGGATGGATGGAGACAAAATCAACTACTACTAAAACAAAAACAAACAGAAGGTGCGAACGAACAGTTGTTTGTTTTTGGGGCTTGCACATTGCGCACATTGAAGAGTACTCCCCTGAACGCTCACCGTCCGTGTCCGTGGGGTGACCAGACGACCGATGGCAGAGTGGGTCTACAACTTGCCCCACTTTAACAGATATAATTGACTTTCCGTGTCAGCTTCTGTCAAGCTAGGTTGAACTGTAATTCCACATGAGCAAAGTAGAATGAATCAGTGTGTCCCCCGGCGTGCTCACAGCAGGCACAGGGCCTGACAAGCACATGAAGCAGCAGGCACATTTGTATTATTGATTAAACAGCCACCTCCTCTGAGTAAAGCTAACTAGTATATTGTTTTTTTCCCCTGCGTCCAAAGCTCAGCAGTGGGCTGTTTGGTTTGCTCCTGCAGATTTGAGGGGCTCTGTTGAAGGTAACAGATGCTGTAGCAACTCATAACGTACGGTAATACTCACAGCTACAGACGCAGACAAGTGTTTACGTGGCTGCAGTAATCTTCATCTACTACTGCCATGCAGTGGTTTTCAACCAGTGGTCCGGGGACCACCAGTGGTCCTTGAGAGGGTTTCAGCTTAATGATGGAGAGTTTGTTACCAATTATAGATCCTTAATCCAATAATCCTATAACCAATAATCCTGTAAAATGAAACCAAATGGACCCTCCCGGGTCCATTTGGTTTCATTTTACACTTCTCAAGAGATACATTCTTGCAAAAAAAAACTGCAATACTTAATTTTCTTGAATGCATACAAGTACAGAATGTAGAAGAATTGTTATTTTGAACATTTACCTGATATCTTTCCTAAATTGTGGACCAAAAAAAAAAGAAAATCTTTAGTTTTGGGGTCTAAGTGACGCAAAAACTAACCCTTTCAAAATGAAATGACCATTTCAAGATGAAATGGTGGTCCCTGGCTAAAATGCAGAATAAATAGCAGGCTGAAAACCACTGCTCTACAGTTACAGTATCTTCACAGAGAATGCTCTGTCAGATTATTATCTGAATACGTGAATGCTCAAATAGTATCAAATAATCTTGTACAAAAGAAAAGAGAGAGGAGAAGAAACTGCACATTGCATGCTTTTAAATACCCGTATATACTTGAGGTCTAACCATTTAGTTGGACGATGAATAGTAGACAATCTAGAACATGGGTGTCAAACTCTGGCCCGCGGGACAAATTTGGCCCGCTGTGTAATTTCATTTGGCCCTTGAGACATTATCAAATGTCTCAAAGGGGAAGACCACCCATTTTCAACATTTTAATATGTCATTAATATACCTTAGAGATGTTGTGTGGACATGGTAAAAAAGTTCCCCCAATTCAGTATTTCCTAAAAATGGAGGTCTGAAAAAAAAATCATTAACATGGTGAAATACATCTGATGACATCACCAAGATGTATTTCATCATGTTAATGATTTTTCTTTCAGACCCATTTTTCCCGAGAGGGTGTTTAGAGGGTACAAATGGAACCAAATGGACCCGCTAGGGTCCATTTGGGTGGAATTCCCCTTTAAAAGGTTAGTTCGTTCAAACTTGGCCCGCAGCTTTGTTCAGTTTTAAATTTTGGGCCTCTCTGTATGTGAGTTTGACGCCCCTGATCTAGAAGCAGGTGACAACATGTTGCCGTGTGCACATTTCATAATGACATGTCCAAGGTAAACCAGGTTGACACTCGTTAATTCTGGTGGTTAATGCGCGTGTAAGACACTGCTATTCTATGTGACATGTTTTGCGCGAGGATTAATGAAAACGTCAGCGAGAGCAATTTAAAGTTGTGAGGGTCTAATGAAGTTCATCAAGAAAAGACCCAAGAGTTCTGATTGATGCTTAATAAAATACTCTGTCTATGGGGATCTGGGGGACTTAAATTGGAAAAGTTGAAACTGGAATTAGAGTGGTAGGATTTATGTCAAGGCTTGAGATAGAAACTGACATTAGCGCTAATGAGTCAGACTTAAGACAGATATTGTGCGTTTTCATTGTTTCCGCGTGCGCCGGGGGGAAATCTTAGTTCACTCGGTACGGCAATAGCTGTCCAGATTTTAGGACGACTGACCGCATCAAACTGTTGATCCTTGGGAAAGTTAACCATAGATGTGACACTGAAGGACTACTCCAACCTCACTCTACCTCAGCAGTCAGTCAGCTCTGTCCTTGTATTTGTTGGAAGGACTGAATATCCTAATGATTAATACATGGCCGGTCGACCTCGTCTAGGCGGCGAATCAAAAAGCACCACATCCATCCCCCCTCAGACTGCCACCACGAGCATAGACCTCGACACCGACCAACGATGATGGTAACAACCGCTATGTTGAAGGCAGTTTCTCAGCTACTCAAGTACACAAACACATTTTGTTTTCTCCAACTTTATATGAACACTCCTGTGGAGTGACTGAGTGCAGTTTGTCCTGCTTTTTGACTTACACATTTTACATGGTGTTCCCTAATGGATGGATGAAGCAGCATGCATGTTGTGTTGTTGTTGTTTTTCTTCTTCTCAGTGTCTTTTAGCATTTATTTTTGTATCTACACTGTCGGGTGCAACTTGCATTTATCGATTTATTTCTTTTCTGCCCAGAAAAAAAAAATATATATATATATGCAAACGGAGAGAATATGAGAGAATAAAGTTAATATAAGATCCATGTGGCGGCAGTGGCTCAGGGGTAGAGTCACCGGGTAGTAACCACAAGGTTGCCGGTTCGATCCTGGGCTCCCCCAGAGTTAGTTGTCAAAGTGTCCTTGAGCAAGACACTGAACCCCTAGTTGCTCCTGATGCGCTAGTAGGTACCCTTGCATGATTTTGACTGCCATCAGTGTATGGATGTGTGTGTGAATGGGTGAATGTGATGCACAATCACAAAGAGCCTTGGACAAAAGCACTATATAAATGCACTATTTATCCATAGTATTTGTAAAGTGAAACATAGGCTAGATAAAACATAAATGATTTTCTGGTACCAAATTCCGATACCAGAAAATAATATATAATATAATAATAATACAAAATATAAAAAATATCTTACATGAAGTCCACCAAATAGCAGAATAATATAGAAGACTAGAATAGCAGACTCCTCACTCAGATGTGCACTTGGGCAACTCCAAAGCAAATTCCACAACATTTTATTTACCTGCCATAGTGTCAACCCCTTACCCGTGTGTCTGATCACTGGTTAGACTGGTATATTCACCATAGTGTCAACCCCTTACCCCTGTGTCTGATCACTGGTTAGACTGGCATATTCACCATAGTGTCAACCCCTTACCACTGTGTCTGATCACTGGTTAGACTGGTATATTCACCATAGTGTCAACCCCTTACCCCTGTGTCTGATCACTGGTTAGACTGGTATAACCCCTTACCCCTGTGTCTGATCACTGGTTAGACTGATATATTTACCAATACTAAATGGTCTGATTATAACAAATGAGGGCCAATACTGATACTCTTCTGGTTCCGATACAGTATTGCCGATACCGATATGAACCCATATGACAAAAAAGGGCTAATCCAATGACATTCAAAAAGGATATAAGATCTATAGTATTTTTCGTAAAGTGAAACATATATAATTTTGTAATTTATAATAATAATATATTACATGCAAAATAGTACCCTATTGGCCTGAATATAAGACTATGCTTTTTTCCCAATGGAAATATCCCAAAAATGGAGTAGTCTTATATTCAGGGGCTGTACTATTTGACATTCAATGTTCTTTTTTCTGTAAATGGGTCGTCTTATATTCGGGACAATACGGTATTGTTTTTGTATGAAAGGTGCCACTATGAAGAGTTCGCAAATAAAGTTTTTTCCTATGTGTGCCCTGATCTACCCCCTGCACATCTTCTTCCCTCTATGCACTGTATTCCTTAGAAAGAAATGACATTTCACCAACTTTTTTACTTTTTTATAACTCTGCTGCAACAATAAAGTCAGTTACAGTACATGCCCAGTCCAACCACAGTCTTATACGCTACAGTGCTTTGCCGTAGAACATTGGAGCAATCTACCAATTTTTCGGAGGGTGTACAGTAGGCACTGCAATCCTGAAATTCGTTATAGTATAGCTATAGTATCTGTAGAGTCATGTGCTCATGACGGATGTGTCCCATATTTCATATTCCATCCTAATAGCCAACAATTCACTTTCAAACTTTGCAAGATTGGCCTGTTTACTACATGAAAGCAGCAGGGATTTTCAACCTTTTACATACCAGGGCCCGGCCGACTACTTATTCAGAATTTGTGCCACGGACAACCATTTGATGACATTTAAGCCCCACAGTCCCAAAACTAAAGATTTCTTTGGCTTTTGTCCACAATTTCAGCCTGGATTTCAGAGACAACAAAACAGACAAACAGACAAACATACAGATCAAAATGACCATTAATCTTCTAATGACCATTAATCATCTAATCTCTAGTTGTGTAGACTTGGGCTGATTCAGATGGTGAATGTTAACTCTTGAGAGTCAAAGAGTTACATCATGTTAACCAAGTCATCATGTTTTTTTCCATGCAAGACAAAACGCCTCAAATCATCCGAATGTCAACGTCATCAGAAGAAATGGCACCCTTTTCTTTTAACATTGGCCTCTTATAGCGCCACTAGGAGGCCACAACATGACCTGGTGGAGACCTTTGCCCAGAAGGGCACTTTTTCTAGTTCGTCTCATCCTTGATCTGCCTGAGGGTGTTCTCCTAGCGGGACATTCCCTGAGGACCTTGAGCCGTATCCTAACCAGGTTCCTCTTTCTAGGTGAATATAAGCACACACAGCACGTCTTCAGGTCTTTTTTTATCAATATAAAAGGGTAGCGATAAAATCCATCTTTTAGAAACAGCCGTTGCTAGGCAGCGCCTTCTTCAACACATTGCGACCTGTGTGTGCACATCCATGGCTTTACTTCACATTACTTTAAATATTGTATATTATTCATACTGGTAAAGATATTGAGATCTGTCTGACACACACCTGCTATAGGCTGACTTGTTCATTTCATTAAAGTTGATTTCCACCCATTTTCAACATTCTAATATATCATTAGTATATCTTAGAGGTGCTGTGTGGACATGATAAAAAGTTCCCCCATTCTGTGTTCCCAAGAAATGGAGGTCTGAAGAAAACCACTAATATGGTGAAAGATCTTGATGACATCGTCAAGATGTATTTTCACCATGTTAATGGATTTCTTTAGACGCTTCTTTTTTTCTGATAGCGTACAAATGGAAACAAATTAACCTGTTAGGGTTCATTTGGTTGCATTTGTACACTCAGAAAAAAATGTTGAAAATGGGTAGAATTCCCCTTTAAGCCATTCAAATACAGTAGTTACAGAATAATGACTTGAAACAGCAAATCATTGAGCCCTTTGAGAGTGGTTTTGAAGGAGTCAAGGGATTCACATGTCTTAATGACTGCTGGTAGGGCGTTCCACATCTTGGTGGCATGTGAGCGGAAGGAATAGAGGCCTAGATTTTCGTCACCGCTAAACCCCTTATTCCTCAACTTCTTTTCCTTTTTAAACTATTTGAAAAAAACATTTTTCAACATGGCAAGTCTACATGCTCACAACATGTCAATAGAATGGCATGTTGAACTATCCCCAAAAGTTTTTTAAAAATAGTAAAAAAAAAAAAAAAAAGGGATAAGGGGTTTGGGATAAGGGGTTTAGCATGTAACAAAAATGGAGCCCTAAGTCCCTTGTTTGTGCCGAATCTGGGTTGGACATGGTTAGTAGCACTCTCCCTCTGGATGTGAATACTGGCTGGCCATCCAGGTACCCTGTGATCATTCTCCATCTGCAGCAGTAGACCACTCCAGTGGGCAGGGGTCCCTGGCAGGGGTCCCTGGGCTATTAGCACATCTATGGCTGGGGTCTCAAAGCCTGGTGCTATAGAGGCATGTTCACTTCATCTCTGAGAGAGGCAGAGAGCAGTGTTGCCAACTTGGCACATTTGTCCTAATATTTAGCTTTTTTTCCAGACCCCCCTAGCACCAAAATTAGTGGAAAAACTCCTGGCGGGAAATCTAGTGCTTTTTTGCTGGTGAGTTGGGGAAAAATTGGTTGACAGGCGCCAGAGATAAAAGCCTAGTTTTTCACCATTTTTCCTCCTATGATAGAGTCCTCCTTTCTTCCTAGAAAGGACCATTGGTAACCAAATGGATTTTGACCAACATTTTGCCAATTATCTCTCCTGAATTAGTCCAACAGACTAAACCCAACGCGAAATCTGTGGCTAAAATGCAGAATAAATAGTGGGTCCTGGTATGAAAATGGTTGAAAACCACTGCTCTGCATTTTAGTGCATTTTGGAAGTGCCACTAGTGCGTTTTGGCAGTTGGCAACACTGGCAGAGAGACAGCATACTGGGAGCGTAGAAACACTGTGGTAAAGCTGTGATCATTTTCAGCCCACAGTGTTGTTGTGTGTCTCTGCGACTTACTGCAACTCTCTCTTTAATTTGCATCTTTGCTGTTTTCATTACTTTCTAGGCCCCATAGTTCATATTTGGATTCATTTCTATTTGCAAGACACAGTGGTTTACAATAGTGTCTGATGAAAATGGAGAATGTGTTGGTGTTGGGCAGGTATTGCAGAAGTGTTCTAAAAGAACACTTCTAGAAGAAATTCTAAGAACTTTGGCTGGTTAAAGACCAAACAGGCTGCGGTATTTTGGGTTCAATGGGAGGGGCTTAAAGGGGAATTGCACCCATTTTCACATTTTCCTGAGAGGATACAAATGTGAACCAAATGGACTGTAGCGGGTCCATTTGGTTCCATTTGTACCCTCTCAGGAAAAAGGGGTCTGAAAGAAAAATCATTAACATGGTGAAATACATCTTGATGATGACATCAGATGTTTTCACCATGTTAATGATTTTTTCAGACCTCCATTTTTAGGAAACACAGAATGGGGAAACGTTTTTATCACGTCCACACAACATCTCTAAGGTATCCTTTGTGTGCATGCCGGTAGACTAGTAAGAAGGGAGTTACAGTAGTCCAGTCTTGAAATTACTTGGATAAGGCTGACTCTTGGGTGATGAAGTGTCTAATTCGTATAATGTTATGGAGTTTTTATTAGGTTCGATTTGTACACCGTGGGCACAGGTCTCCACCAGGTCTCCACCAGGCCAGGACAGATTGTGGTATCCTGGTGGCGCTATAATATGTTAAAAGTGTACTATTTCTTCTTATAACTTTAGCATTTAGATGATTGAGGCATTTCGTCCAAATATCCAAATATTGTTTTGCAAATATCCACCCGTTGGTGGCGCTATCACAGGGTATTGTGAAAAGAGAAGGGTATTTTTTCTCAGCCTAGGATGAAAGTGTATTAAAGATGTTATGTAAATTGCCTGCTGTGTTCATCATTTGATGCTTTATGTTGTAAACAGACCAATCCTGCAAAGTGTGAAAGCAAATTGTAGGCAATTAGGATGGAATATGAAATATGGGAAACATCTGTCATGAGCTCATGACTCTACTATATATGTAATGTTTGTACTATGTAACGAATTGCAGGATTTTCAGACAGAATCTGGATGGATAATATGAAAAAAAAAGTGTCTTACAAAAATCGGCCTCCTGTTTGCACTATAAAAAGTTGAAATGAAAAATACAGGTGAAAGGTTCATCTTTGTCCTCTAAGGAGTGTACATGCAATCCTTTCATACAGATGGATGCAGGTATATGTAAAATTGCATGCTGCCTAAGGGTGGAGCTATAACCGGCCGTTTTAGAAAATGGAAAATTTTCTAGAAGACAATTAAACATCACAAATCAATAGTTACCCCCATTGCCAACAACCATCAGATCGACAATAGAACAATAGTTCTATTGTTCTGTTGATCTGGTCATATAGCTACTCAATCAACATTTTTATTTAGTTATTTTTTCTATATATGCCGAAATGAGTAGAATCTGGAAAAGTGTGATGAGAGCATGTAGATGGGCTATTTTAAAATATAAAATGTATATAGCGGTTAAGGTGGTGTACGTAAAACATGGCATCTTCAATGAGAGGTTATTTATTTAGCAGATTGTCTTCACAGTGACTTCTAGGTAATAGCTCTCTGGTGTCAGATTAGACTGCAAAGAGTCACGCTCTAAAAGAGGACAGAAAGGTTTTATTTTCACAGGGATTACAGGTAATTAATGCCATGAACGGTACAAAACGTTGACCAAACATCAACACACCTGACAGCAGATTATTTTAAATGTGTCTGACAGGAAGCAGTTTGATGCCAGGATGCAAGGCGATGTTTTATGGGTTCCTTAGGTTTTTGTTAGGTCTCTGATATGTCTAGACGGTATAATAGCTCAGGCTTGACAAGTGCATCGCTCTAAAGATAGACGCCGATGAAAAATCAATTCCGTCTGCAACATTGATTAAACATTGTGAAGAATAGGAACAATGTTTGAACATTCCTCTGCAGAAAGCAGGGTACTTTTAGAGAAAAAAAATGTCAAGAGAGAAAAAGACTATAGGGCACATTTCAAAAGATATTTGTGACCCAGCATGACCGAGGTTGAGTCACTGATGATTTTTTTTTTTTTTTTTTTCATTGTTGTTTCATCATGTTATGTGAAATTTGACATATAGTCTTTGAGATATGGATTATAGAGTAATGTCTTGCAGAAAACAGCGAGTTGAGAAAACAGGCTTGAAAGGTTCACTTCTGTGGACTCTAACATTACACCTATAGCTACATGTCTAAGCATTTATTTCATATTTACATGTCTTCTGTGGACTCTAACATTACACCTATAGCTACATGTTTAAACATTTAATTCATATTTACTGTCTTCCGTGGACTCTAACATTACACCTATAGCCTATAGCTACATGTTTAAGCATTTATTTCATCTTTACATGTCAAATTCAGCGCTGATATTTATATCAGACATACTCTAGTCTAGTATGTGAAGAGTCTGACTGTGCTCAACCCATTTTGCCTAAAAATAAAATAAAAATATTTTTTCTCCACTCCTGAACAGACTCGACCTCACTTATAATTGGTCACATTTGTAAAAGAAAAACATAAATAACAAACTGTAGTAGTTACAGACAAGGTGACAGACTCACTTCATTGTTTATAACAGTGGTTTTCAACCTTTTTACCAGGGCCCACAATGTATTCAGCATTTGAGCCGCGGACCACCTTTTGAGGACATTTTAGCCCCACAGCACAAACCCCAAAACTAAAGATTTCTTTTTGCTTATGTCCACAATTCCAGGCTGTATTTGGAAAACAAGCAGGCAAGACTTACAGATCAAAATGACCATTAATCTTCTACATTCTATAGTTGTGTAGACATGGGGCTAATTCACATGATGAATATTTTAACTCTTGAGAGTGTTTACGCTCGCAAAGAGTTACATCTGGTTAACCAACTTTCCATCATTTAGCCTGGGGACCACCTGGAATCCTCTCAGGGACCACTGGTTTATATTATTAATAATAATAAAGTCTCCACATGAATTGAGTGCCTAAACTCCCTGCCTCCCTGCCAGTTCTGAAGTTCAATGCAAGCATGGGCCTGTGGCCAGAACAGACTGCTATGAGGTCATCCTTCTCCATCGGTGAGCACAGTGTCTGTGACAGGTAATAGCCTTAGGGGTGAAGTGGGCAGGAGGAGGAAACGCATCTTCAGAAGCCTTTCGGCACCTCTTGATTTAGTAGTTCATCTCAGGGGTCAAAACCCCACCAGAGTTCTTACACAAAGCTCAGACCGCCCCCGTGGAACACAAAGACCAAAGAAGAAAGTACAGTAAATCATTTTTACCATTAGTCACAGTATTTATTCAACCCCCATGTGGGTTTTCGAATTGTTATCCGAGACAAAATTATTTCTTTTGGAGCTCTCCAGCACTGAACCCACTATGGGAAGGTCAAAGCGAAGGGTCTGAAGACCAACAAATAGCCGTTCTTTCTTTCACAGTCGTGCGTGGCCACACACACTTCCCCGTTATGACTACAGTGCATTCATCATGCTCCAGATAACCTTGACAAAGTCTCCACCGCACAATGATGTGACTCCCCCTTTAAGGGTCTGGCTAGAACATGGAAACAATTAAGAAAAAACATATTTTATGCCCTTGTCAGTCTCCAGAAGGTCATACGCTAAAGATCTAATTTCTCACCCTCAGGCCGTCCACAGTGAGCAGCTATTTAAATGTGCTAATCAATCACTGTCACCCGCATGGCGACTCCACCGCCGTACTGTACGTCTGGATTTAGACTTAAAATTCATGCTGTAATGAAACAGCTGATGGGAAAATAGTCAGACCATATATCTTTGCTTTTAACTTGTCATGGTGGAGGTAGGTCCACATTTCATTATGTACCAAATGATTGAGCCCAATATTCTAGATAGATTGCATACGGCATGTGGCAATTGACCCATTTAGTGTGCAGTTTGTGCACCTATGGAGCTGGTAGAAAGTCAGATCATTGTTTTCCTAAGTAAAGTTGTCATGGAGGTTAATATCTCTTGTTCTCTAACTCCTGCCTCCGTTGAAGAAGCACTCCGAAGGTTCAACACTTGGCATCAGAATATACCATTGGTTTTCAACATTTTGACAACACCAGGGCCCACTATTTATTCAGCATTTGAGCCAGGGTTAGGGTTACAAACAAAACAGGCAAACACAGATCAAGATGACCATTAATCTTCTACATTCTCTAGTTGTGTAGACTTGGGCTAATTCAGATGGTGAATATTTTAACTTTTGAGAGTGTAAACATGAAACCAAAGGGACCCACTCTCAGTTACATCTGATTAAACAACGTCCCATCATTTAGCCTGGGGACCACCTGGAACCCTCTCAAGGATGGTATCAATCAATTCCATCTCTGTGTACACCAGTCTTCTTAAAGGTGCGGTGAACCGGAATTGGAGGGCATTTTCAGCCTGAACTGCTGATCTGAAGTTTCTGAACCAATCAGAGCTTGTATCCCTTCAAGCTATGGGGCGCAAAGAGTGAGGGACAGCTGTACGATGAACTATATACTACACACAACACATGGATGTTTACACACGTCACTCAGCTCTGCTGCTGTACTGCTATGTGGCTTATTTCTACCACTATACTGTATGTTCAGATATACAGTATATTCTAATGCAGTGGTTTTCAACATTTTTGACACCAGGGACCACCTTTTATTCAGCATTTGATGACAATCCAGGCTGTATTTTGCAAACAAAACTAGACTTCTTAATTAAGTGGTGCTAATTCAGATGATGAATATTTTAACTCATTTAAGAGTGTGAAAATGAAACCAAATGGACCCGCAAGGGTCCATTTGGTTACATTTTTACATTCTCAAGAGTTACATCTGGTTAACCAACTTTCCATCATTTAGCCTGGGGACCACCTGGAACCTTCTCAAGGACCACTGGTGGTCCCCGGACCACCTGTTAAAAACCCCTGTTCTAATGTGATGAGTGAGATTAAACTGAGTAATACACCATCTGGATGCCAGAATGGGATTTAAAAAAAGTGTCCATTTCTGACTGTAAACAAGACAGCTGTGTTAGTGGAGGATTCAGGAATGTAATAAAAACAGGTCCGCTTAACTTCTATTGGCTTTTCTAGATCACACAGAATGTTTTCACCTTCAGGAAGTAATTAATAATCAACTTTTATTAGTCCAGTTCTTAGTATTTAAAAATACACAAAAGTGAGAAGAAAAAAAATGTGCATATTGTTGGGTATGGCTATATAATGACTACAGATGTGGTCTAAAAATGTGAAAATGTATTTTTCAATTCACCGGCCCTTTAAAAACATGACACAGACTAAAACAGAAAATAAGCTAAATTTGTAGATTCTGATGTGTCACTGTATTTGAAAGGAGAACAAAAAAAAAAGCATTGCCCTTTATAAATGTGAACAGCCCTACAGTATCGAGCTTTTCAGAGTTTGGCTGTCTTGACAGTTGTTAACAAGAGAGAATGAGCAGCAATTAGACTCATTTAAAGGGAAGCTCATTAACTTGAAATGCTAGCCAGATACAGCTTGCAAATTAACAACTTCATTAAAGTATAATTGACTCACAAAGTCCTGTAAGCAACAGCAATAAATTCTATGACCGATGGCACTGACACTATACTTCCTATGCTGAGGCTGCACAACCTCTTAGAGGTAATAAAACATTGAAGAGTTTTACTTGACAACATGTACTTGATCATGGGAGGTACAGTATACTATGGCCGACCTTTGAGGGGCACTACTTTCACCATGTATTCAGCTCTTACAGCACGTTTTAACAGCCGCCGATGGACAAACAACGTCGGCTCACATCCATTATTTCAACTTTTCAACTTCATTTTATTGCTCAGACTCAGGGTCCAGTACAAACAACAGACACATACAGGGACACCTATACAACAGAACCCCCCCCCCCATAAAAACATCACTTATACAGTAAGCAGTCATACCAGTGCTTCCAATGAGCAGACCGATACCTCACAGTGCTGAAGCTGGGGTTACATAACAATAAAATCACAGAGTTTTGGGACTCATTTAAGCGACACATAAACATATACATCAGGTTTCTTAGTAATGCTTGAAGAGTACACACTCCAACCCTACAGAATAACTCACTAGCACTGCACCACCTTGGCTTTTTCAACAGGATGCGCATGCAGTCATTATAAGCTACCTGCAGTTTATGCATTGCTTGCTTTCTTATACCTGACCCACAAGGGGGCGGTATATAGGGGTGTACAGTATGCTCCGAATAGATTTACCTTTACCTCAGGTGAACAGGAGTAGAATTTCCTTCCCAACATGTTTGCCTGAGCATAAAGAAGACGACGCTGCCTGTACAAATCATCATCATCAGACAGTTGGTCTGTTATTATATGTCCCAAGTACTTGGCTTTAATGCAAATTCAAGTGATAGCAGCAGAATGGGCGAAGTCGGCCAACGTGGGCAGGCGACGTCGGCCGAAAAGATAAGAATTGCTGAGCTTTTCATCGCCGACGTCGTTTGTCCATCGCCTGCTGTTAAAACGTACTGTTAGTGTCGATTTTCGTCTTACACAAACAAATTTCCTTTGGCAATGAAAGGAGAATTTAAGTCATAATAATATGGACAAAATGGCTGTTTTCGTGCTAAACAAAGATTTAGATTAAATGAATGCCCGTTGATAATGAATGGAGATTTCATGTCCCATGTGTCTGAGCAATTCTGTTTTTTTTGTCCAACAAAGAGTATTTACTTTTACTCTTGATAAAAAAAATGCTTTAAAATAAATGTGTGTGCCTGTGTATATACCGTATGTGTGTACAGTGACATCCACAAAATGACCAGAACTACTTCATATTGACCAAAACCAGAGCAGAACTCCCACCACAGGAGTATCAATCAATTAATACAATTGACACCACTATATTAATGGACAGTATTTCATACAACTTAAGTTCTAAAAAACTGAGCTATCGCTTTTCTGTAACACCTCTATATGGCACATGTTACATATACTGTAGCCTTGGCATCCAGGTTTTCATTTTCGTCTGCGCTGCGCGAAAACTGAAAACAAGAATGTACACAACTAGAAAATATAGAAGAATTCTCATTTCGACCAACGTTTTGCCAATTATCTCTCCTAAATTGTGGACACACACTCGAAAAATCTTGGTTCTACCACTTTTACGAGTCACATGCTCAAATACTGGGCTGTGCTTGGCTTAAAGGAGTGGTGAATAGGACAATCCTTATAGTTCTGGGTCCGAGAGACTAACTACTGCAGTACACTTAAGACACTTTGATCTCCATCCAGATGTGTTGTTCTTCACCTCTTATTGCCACCCAGTTCCATCTAGGATGTGTTTACACCTGAAGATAGCTTGGGGAAAATAAACAGTGCTAGACTATATCCTGTGTGACAGTCAGGCGGCATAGAATCCATATCAATCAGTGGTGTTTTCTGAGGCCAAAATAAATCATCCGAGAGAGAAATAAAGCGAAGACAAATAACTGTTACTTTCCCAGCGAGGTGACAGGCACCAAATCAGGGCTGACTCCGCTCCTCTCCACTCTGGGGAATAATAATAACGGTCCCATAGTTACAGGTTGCTGCACATCACTGACAGGCAGACTGAGGTCTATAGGCTTCATAGTTTGTGTACCACTTGTTATCATGCCGTATTTAGGTCCATATCTGAGCTCTTAGGTGCGTATCTTAGTGTTGGCGGACACTAAACTTTCACTTTCACTTCAATATGATTCATTTTGGCATAGTAACTTCCTAGCATCACTCCTGTCTGTGTGTAATGGTGGAAGAGCTGGTTGTTTTGGTCCGTGGCACACCGAGGGTGGAGAGGAATTTGACGCATTTTCAACATAGTTTATGATTGATTCACAACCAAATTCCTCTTCATTTGGAAAGGCTTCAATACATTTGATCGTTTCTGGGGCTGCAACTAACGATTACTTTGTTAATCGATTAATCGGCCGACTATTTAACCGATTCATTGGTATTTATTTAGCTGTCACCTTAAAAGGTGATTCCAACCATTTTCAAAACTTTCCTGAGAGAGTACAAATGTGAACAGGGGCGGATCTAGGCATGGGCATGGGGGGGGGCAATGCCCCCCTAAATACCCAGTCTACCCCCCAAACACGATGCCATGCCAAACAACCCAAGATATTTCAAATTAAAGTGCTTATATTTAAAATGATTTGAAACACTACTACTGTTACTACAATTTTGGCACCACTAAACCAACAGCATTTCATCATTGAAAACAGAAAACTCTCTGAGTCAGACCTTTAGCTTCATGCATGCTGCGTGCAGTGTTGTTCTAGTCTGCGATTTTTAAATTTAGTTTCAGTTTTAGTCCACTTTCAATCACCGGTTTTAGTTTTTATCCTATTTAGTCTAACTCGTTCTTTTTTCATTTAGTCTAGTTTTAGTCGACGAAAAGTAAAGCATTTTAGTTTTTATTTTAGTCCATGGAGCTATGATTTTATTAGTCTAGTTTTAGTCAACAAAAACTATTGTCATTTTAGTCTAGTTTTAGTCTAGTTTTAGTCAATTATTTTAGCCATTTACTAAAGATATTTTATAGCATTTTCTATCATCCTTTTGATAAAAATGACCATTTTAACAAATATGTTAAGCACCATGAATCAACTTGAATTTGCATGTTTATCCGAGTCCGGGTCCTTATCGAGTCCGGGTCCAGACGGGACCCGACGGGATTTATACTTGTATTATTATACAAGTACAAAAAAAAGCCACTTTATTGGCAGAAATAAAATAATTGTACTTTATATTTATAGGTAGGCATGCAGGCATTACTGGTGGCAAATCATTCAAGTATACTTAAGGTACACTATTTTTCCCCTCTTTTGTTTAATTATGTCTAACAGACACATTATTCTCAAATAATAATCTAACTAGTGTACTAGTAATAATTCTTGCTACAGTTGTGTCAGACACAGCATGCTCTTATTTAGGGCTCAATGGGTAAGCAGAGCCATGCAAGATGTATGCCTTAGCGTTGTCAACATTGTGCCTTCTAAACAAAAAAAAGGCAAAAATCACCCCATGTAATTCCCAGACCAGTAGAGTATAAACAGAGTTACGACATCTCCATTCACTACCATGGAAAGGTCTAATGGCGGCTGCTCTACATAGACTTCTATTTAGTAGCGGGACACTTGTCCCTATTCAGGCTGCATAAACAGCGTCTGAGAGCCCGGTTTCCGACCCCTCAATGTCGCAACTTCGATATTAGATGGCTATTCCTGGCGACCGTCTCATTTACTGTGCTGTACGTTGTCGTGCATTTAGTCTCTCTAAAGTTACATGAAATGTTATACTTTATCATCGTACGTGTTTAATTGGACCTGCTTCCATGGAATACTGTAACTCTTGTTGGGGAATTGAGGATTTACTGGACCACACTTTTTACGTGACAAACATGGAGTTTATAAGGAAGGCATGAGAGATTATTGGACATCGCTTCCACTTTCCAGTAAGAACACTTTTACATGTTGGACTAAGTGATTAAAGCAGGTGACATTGCAGCAAGTTTAAAAGAACGCTGATGCGCTAGGCCACTACAGTGCAACACACACACACACACACACACACACACACACACACACACACACACACACACACACACACACACACACACACACACACACACACACACACACACACACACACACACACACACACACACGTTTGTGTCAGCAAAACGGTATGCTCCTTATTGAGCTGCTGCTGCTGCTCCGTCGCTGCTGCTGCTGCTGCTGCTCTGAGCTCAGTGCATGTCCTTCGGTTGTTGTTGTAACCAAGCATTCGGTTTTATTCTGCGCATCTCCGTGCAAAGCATAGTTTATTTATGGTTTCGCCCATGAAATATGAGGATTGAGGAAAATCTACATGGCTTGTAGTAGTATTCGTAGTAGTGTTTACTATTAGCCGCTGCAACCGCACTGTCCCGCTGTAAACTTGAAAGGAGGAGTGATTGTGAGGGAAGGGTGTGTTTGGTTAGATGCACGCTGACAATTGACCACAACGCCTATATACAAAGGGATAGGCGACTGTGCTCCCGGACAGTCCCGGCGTACACTTCCGAACCCAGCGTGCACCTCATAGCAAAATAGTAAGCACGCAGCAGAGATACGATCATTATGATACAATTTTCGTATCGTCTTCGTTCGTGAACGAAAATGACAATAGATTTTAGCTTAGTCTTTATTTTGTGAATTACATTTTCGTCTAGTCTTTATTAGTCAACGAAATTGCATATTGATTTAGTCCCAGTTATTGTTTATGCACGTGAATTTCGTTTAGTTTAGTCTCGTTTTCGTCACGTGAAAAATGGGCGTTGACGAACACATTTCGTTTTAGTTTTCGTTGACGAGAACAACTATGGCTGCGTGTCTGTTGCAACTTCAACAACTGCTTTATGCTTTACTTGACTAATAAAAGTCCTGTAACCGAAAATGACACGGGCGATGAAGCCGCCCCCATACCATTTTCTCTTGCCCCTCCAACATGTTCTCTTGCCCCCCCAAATGGGACATGTTATATCCACCCCTGAATGTGAACCAAATTCATTGGGTTCCATTTATAGGCCTACACGCTCAGGAAAACAGGCCATGAAAGAAAAATCATTAGCATGGTGAAACACAACTTGATGATGTCATCGTTTTTCAGACCTCCATTTCTAGGAAACACAGAATGTTGTTTTTTTTTTCCAGCCCTAATCGTTTCAAAGCCACTGTAGGTAGAGGGTTGCAGAAAAGTAGTGATATAACTGATTTGAGTGGTTTGGAGTGTGTGTACACTGCTGTATATCAGCGCTTCCCATCCCTTTTCATTCAAGGCATTCAAGGTCCATTATCTACACTGTATTTGTGCCACAACAAGCCACCATTTGGTGAGATTTAACCTTGCAGACCTAAAACTAAATATGTCCACATAATGCTGGTACCGTAGGAGAGATAACAGGAAAACCTTGATAAAAAAAAATAATTGTTTAGACCAAGGGTTTTCAACCTTTTTGTTACCGGGGCCCACTATTTATTCAGCATATGAGCCACAGACCACCATTTGATGGCATCTTTAGCCCCACAAACCCCCAAAACTAAAGGTTTATTTTTGCTTTAGTCCCCAAAAGCAGGCTGGATTTGGGGAAAGAAAACAGTCAAACCTACAGATCCAAATGACCATTAATCTTCTACATTCTCTAGTTGTGTAGATTTGGGATAAATCACATGAATATTTCAATATTGAACTTTTGATTCAACCAAATGAACCTGTAAGGGTCCATTTGTTTTCCAACTCTCCATCGTTTAGCTGGGGACCACTTCCGACTTTCTGAAGGACCACTGGTTGAAAACCACTGCAACCTTGTGAAACAAACTTCAATCGGTTTGATTGATTTATTATGCCAGCTGTAAAGCTAAAGGTGATTGAAAGCTATTATTTGTCAAAGAAACCCTTACGTATAGGGGTTGGGTTGAGTGGGTTCATTCCCTGACAAATAATCAATCTGCTCCTCCACCTTCACATACAGTATATATTGTATGTTCAGAAAATAGGATTTAAAAAGAAGAGGTCAGGATTCAGAAAGTGTTTTCTGGCAGGGTGTTTTGTACACATTTTCAGAAAACGTTATGGAATATACAGCAGGAGAAACATGTTTGTGAGGCCAGGGAACATTCGGTTAATTCGGAGAAAGGAACAGGCTACAGTCAATACATGTATAAAAGCCTGGCCAACGTCACACTGGCTTTGTGAAGTGGGAACACAAGCCCATTCTGAAATCAGCTGGGCCATGCATTTTAATTAGCAGAGCAGAATGTTTTCCAGCCATTATCATCGTCAACAAACCGCAGGAAAGCAAACAGCTCTGACGCCGTCCTCATATGCTACATGGACCAGTCGCAGCTAAAAACCTATAACTAAACCATCTGTGCACCGAAAACACCAGCCAAATACCAACAGCTTGTCTGCTATACAAGGTAGCCTTGTCGGATACCAAAGCCACGCGCGTCTCAGCGCGCTAAATGAAATCACACACAAAAGGATCAAGGCAGCATTGTCACAGTGCAAAACAGGGTTAGTCCTTTCACTTTGTAAACATTTGTTTTTGAATATTGCTCAAGCAGAAAGGGCCAAAAGACAATTTGATCTTCAGGGAATAGCGGTAGAAACTACAAAGAGAGGAAAGGCACTGTTTTTTATCATGTACTGTCATGTCGTGGTCCACAGTTGAACACAAATACCGGTACTTTCGATAGTGCCGTAATATCACCATCATAGAGATGTTTCAACTTCCCCTCATTTAGCCTGAGGACCACCTGGAACCCTCTCAAGGACCACTGGTGGTCCCCGGACCACTGGTTGAAAAACCACTGATTTATGGGATGGAATGGGAGCTGCTAGACCGCTCTCCCTACCTTGTTGTGGCGGTTATGTGTGTGTGGACGTGAAGGGGTTCTGCAGTGTGCAATCACAGTGATTAGCATCCATCAAAGTCTCTCCTGTGGAGCGGTGCTGAGTAGGGGGTGTGGGGTGGTGGGGGGTCTGTATGACAGATGAAGGCAGGTGCAGTCCAGGCTTAACTACCTAGAGCAAAAAAAATGACAGGGAAGTTTAGATGCCAGTTTGGAAAGGTCAGTCGTCTCAAGACGAGGGCCATGAAAATGACCGGCCGCGCTGCCTGTGTACACAAGCACTTGTTATGAAACGTGTGTGTAGAACAGTGGTTCTCAACCTTTCTCATACCAGGGCCCACTATTTATTCAGAATTTGAAGGAATACGGAGGACCACCATTTGATGTCATTTTAGCCCCACAGACCCCCAAACTAAAGATTTCAGAGAGAACAAAACAGTCAAACATACAGATCAAAATGTCCATTAATCTTCTAGATTCTCTTGTGGGTCTTTGAGAGTGTAAACATAAAACCAAATTTTGGTTTTATGTTTACGCTCTCAAAGAGTTGTACCTGGTTAATCAATTTCCATCATTTGGCCTGGGGACCACCTGGAATCCTCTCAGGGACCACTGGCAGTCCCCGGACCAACTGGTGAAAACCCCTAGTGTAGAAAGCAGGTGGGTGGAAGGGAGTTGCTAGTTGGAAATGTGCCGTGCTGTACAATGATGCCGCTAGATTGGACAAAGGTCTGATCAAGAGGCTTTGGAATTGGAACACGTGTAGTCTAATTGACAGATCTGCAACCTGGCTCTATTTAATTGGATGACTTTATTTTTGGTCTGTGTGTGTCGTGCTAGTCATTAAAAATGGGCCTATGGGAATGTTGGCACAGAGAACAGTGCAATAGATTATAACCCGCTATTTCTTGTCAAACTAAAACTGACTGCTACAAGGAAGGATGGCATTTAGAGGGAAAGCTAAAGATTTACATTAAACAAGCAGTTGGATTTTTTCTGATATTCATTCTTGAAATGCCTGTAAAAAACAACTGGCTTTGATACTCTTTTGTGGAATATATACGTATTAATAACCTAATTTTGTACGACCACAGTGCATGTTTTGAGTATGGCCTATTCTTACTTTAGAGAACACAAAAATACTTCCAAGTTTGAGGCTATTCGTGTGTTTAGTTGTAGTCTAAATTATTGTGTTTGCCAAATCAACAGCTGTTGAAAGTTGCTATGTACCTGTAAGATGTACCTGTGCTTCTATTATATATTACATATAGCTGTATTAAATTCCAACATTATAGAGTTTTACAATATATTTATCGTGGTAGGGGGAAGGGAGTGAGAGGGAAGACATACATTAGCAACAAAAAATACTTTTTCTTCCAACTCATTCTTTCATATTAGTGGCCTCAAGAGAGCACCTGAGAAGAAAAGTGTGTTGAATTACTTTAACATGCTCCGTGGATGCGGAGCGTCAAGCTATACTAAATGATGAAGGGTGTTTATATAATGCTATGACTACAACTTAGCCAACCATATTTCATCCGTTTGGCCTGCTATATAGTCGCTGTTATTATTACTTGCGTGAGCGTAGCGGGTGCATGCAAGTAAGGTGATCGGTGCGTGGTGTTCGGTGGTCGGTCCCTCAGGGTACTCTGATTGCCCGGTTTTGGCATAAGTATTAGCTCAGAGGCAAAGATTAGCAAAGAGGCCAGCTTTCACTCTACCGAGTGCTGATCTAATTTGCTTTTTAGAAGACAAAGCATATTTAGCCAGTTTAGCTATGAACAGTTCACTCATTTTGTCCTGACTAGATTCTACATTTTCCGATACTATATTCTGGTTTCTGAAACTACATTCTTGTTTCGGACACTAGATTCTAGTTTCTGACACTAGATTCTAGTTTCTGATACTAGATTCTAGTTTCTGACATTAGATTCTAGTTTCTGACACTAGATTCTAGATTCTGACACTAGATTCTACCTCATGGCACTAGATTCTAGTTTTTGGCGCCAGCCGCCAGGTTTTAGTTTCTGACTCTAAACTCTAGTTTCTGACACTAGATTCTAGTGTCAGATAGATTCAAGGTTCCTGCAACAGTGATGCTCAACATATTTCATGCCAAGGACCCCCAGAATTATCTATATTTGGCTGCGGACCCCCCTCAGCAAACATGTTGTTCTAGGAATCCCGCAGAAGCAAAGATTCTGAAATAATATATCCAAAGATATGTGTCACATTTTCACATTTTTTCAAAAATATCAGATCTACAAGCTCACAGCGCGCCACCAAGTGGCATGCTATGAGCTTGTAGATCTGATATTTTTAAATAGCTGCTTAGAACACCAAAATGCGTGCAGTATGGTTTAAATAAGTATTCTACTAATCGAATTTAATCGGAATTCACTAGACAGGAGATAGTCCGGCTATACAATGTTCTCAAATATGTTCTCAAAACGCTACAGTCAGCACCTAAACGGTTTTATGAAACGGCAATCGGTTTGATTTGTTTGTTTGTTTGTTTTGGTGCCTTATAGCTTCGTGCACATCAGTAATTACAGCAGTTA